>VXBC01011831.1:373592-384248 GCA_013399945.1 Ploceus nigricollis
ATAGGGGGCTCAGCCCAGCCCATGCCTAGCTTTCCCCCATCCCTAGCATCGCCGCCGTGCGCCTGGAGAAGTGCCAGCTCCAGGGGGGCCGGCGGTGCTGGTGGAGGGGGATGGGTCCCCACTCGTGTGGGATGAACCCCAAGCCTGTGCCCAGGGTGGGAAGGGGCGNAGGTGCCAGTGGGCTGCTGGAGCAGCCTCCTCTACAGCACTTCATGCTGCTGCTGAGTCGCCTCACTCACCACCTGTGGGAGAGAGGCACCGTGAGACGCCATGCCGTGCCACACCAGAGCCCCGAGTGTGGGAACCGGCGCCGTCTCGGTCCCCTGCCTCCCGACCACCCTCCGGTGCCACCCTGCGCTCACCTCCCCATCACGGGTTTCGATGGTTTTGATCATCACGGTCTTTTTGGTGTGCACCTCGGAGCCCCGCTGCTCTGGGCTGGTCTCTGCAGGGGGAGGACACAGAAGATGGCACCACAGGGACGTGTGGTATGGGGACACAGCCGTGGGGCTGGGGACACTGAGGAGCTTCAGCAGCCTTGGTTTAACCCACTCTCAGCTCACAGCAGCACCCAAACAAGTGCCCCCATACCAGGGCTCTGTGTGGCACCTGTGTGTTCCCAACCCGCCAGCTTGGCTACAACCCCCTAGGAGGGACATTTGCCCCAAAAGTGGGGAACACAGGGGACTCATCCCAGATCCCCCTCCTCATGGAGTGAGACTCACCTCGGAAATTGAGTGCAGAAGCGAAGGTCTGGTGCATGGGGATGCTGATCCTGTGGGAACACAGAGGGGAAAGCTTAGCACCAGCCAGCCCTAGCCCTGAGGTGTGTCCTCACAAAGTTGGACCCCCAAAAAACCACTGACCCTGCTGGTCCCCCCAGCTTGTCCTGCCCCCCTTCACTCACCGGTTCTCCTCTCCCTCCAGCAGCTTGCGGTATGTGGCGATCTCCACATCCAGGGCCATCTTGACATTGAGCAGGTCCTGGTACTCACGCAGGTGCCGGGCCATCTCATCCTTCAGGTGCCGGATCTCCTCCTCCAGGCGGGCAATGGTGTCCTGGTACCCACCGGCCTCCCCTGCGAAGCGCTCCTCCATCTCCCGCATCTGCCGCATCAGCGAGTCATTCTGGAGAGATGGAGGTGCTCAGTGAGGGGGGAACCCAGAGGAGCCAGGGGTCACCTGGCATGGGAACTGGGCATGCCAGGGCATTCTGGGGAGAGCCGTGGTCAGCCCTGGGCAGGATTCAGCTGATGTGGGACCATGATGAGTGACTGTAACCCTCCTCCTGCTCAGCACTAGGCATCAGGGACTCACGGGGGCAAGCTGGGCATGCACTGGGCAACCCCAGCACCCTGGTGCCCAGGTCCCCAGCAAAACCATCCTACCCCAGCAAAAGGGCACAGAGAGCTGCAGAAGCACTGGATGGCTGCCTGGGGGTGGCACTGGTGGCTGCTGGCTGGCTCCTGCGACCATGACTGTGCCAGAATGGGACTGTTGTGCCCTGTTTGTTTGCAACCACCTTGCCAGCCTGCAACCAGACACCCTAAGCCCTGTGCCCGCCTGCCTGGAGCCTCCCAGGCTGGGTCACATTTTACTATCTGCACTTTGATTCCAGGACTCTGCCAAAACACTTTGCGGGAGCCCAGGCCACTGCTGGGGGAGGTGCAGCCCAAATGTGGGGTACAAGGCCCCCTGCGGCAGCAACTCAGAGAGCTGGGAAGAGCCCCCCACCCCAGAGATGTCCCTGAGCAGCCTTGGAGCAGCAGGTTCCTGCAGGGAAGCTGAGGATCTTCTCAATGCTGCCCTTAGCTCACCGTCCCCTTGAGGGCATCAATCTCGCAGGTGTAGGACTGGATCTGGTGCCGGTACTCGAGCATTTCCTGTTTGGCCTGCCTTAGGGCATCGTTGTTCTTGTTGGCCGCCTGTGTCAGGTCAGACACCTGGGGAGAGACCACGGTCAGTGGGGATGGCCCCCGAGATGGAACCCACTGCACTGGGGCCAGCCCAGAGCCTGCTGCCTCCCGCACCTTGGACTTGTACCACTCCTCGGCCTCGGCGATGTTCTTGGCAGCAATGCTCTCGTACTGAGCACGGATGTCCCGCAGCGCAGCTGTCAAATCAGGCTTGGAGATGTCCATCTCCACCTGGATGTGCTGCTCCTGCAGCTGTGCCTGCAGCTCCCGGATTTCCTGCATGGACAAGGTGACATCTCAGGGCACCCACTCCATTTTCGCTGCCCCGTGAGTGCCATTGGAAAAGGGTGCCACTTCTGACCTACCTCTTCATGCACCTTCTTGAGGAAGGCGATCTCCTCCTGCAGCGACTCGATACGTCTTTCCAGGTCAATGCGTGCTAGTGTGGCTGCATCCACATCCTGGGAAGGACACAGAATGAGGGATAGTGGGGGGTTGCCAGGAGAGCACGAGGGCTGGAAGGTGCAAAGCTGTGTCCGGGACTGTGCCCTGGTGCTGGGTGCAGGCTGATGGGGGGAGATGGGGGTGGGAAGGAAGGTAGGGTTCCCACACCACACCAAGGGGACAGGTACTTACAGCTCTGAATGCAGCAAGGTTGTTCTCAGCCTCCTCCTTCAGCTGGATCTCCTCTTGCAGCCTGCAGGCAGAGAAGGGAGGCTAGGGGGGTCTGGAGAAAGCCCTGTCCCTCCGTGGTGATGTCCCCCCAAGCTGTCCTTAAGCCCAGCATGGCCCGGTAGGAAGAAAACAGATTGTCCTGTGTTCCCGGCAGGCAGCAGAGGACTGGCGGGGGGCCAGGGGCTCTTCCTCCCATTCCCTATTATAGTCAACGCCAGAGAGATCACAAAGACATGAGGTCAGCTCAGTGCCACGCACACTGCCCCAGCCCTTATAGGGGAGAGTGACCAGCAGCTGAGGGGACAGAGTGCAGGATCCGACACAGGGAGTCCAAGAGACGGCCACCAGCTGAGCTATCCCGGGGAGAGCAGGAGCACAGACAGGTTTCAGCAATGCTTTGGGATGGGGTCTGAAGTGGGGACTGCTGTGGGGGAGGCTCAGGTCAGGGCTGGAGATCCAGGCTTGTGTCAAGGAAGGGAACAGTATCGCAGGCGGTATGTCAGTGGAAAGGCAGCAGGGAGGAGATGGAGGCGCCCAGGTGGTGCTGGCACATGGGGTGGCAGAAACCCAACACCCGTTTGTTCTGGGCCCTGCTCCTCCCCTGTCACCGAGAGTTCCTTCATGCCACCACCCCCAGCTCCCCAGCATCAGAGAGGACCCCAGTGCTGTGGTGGTGGATGGGGTTACAGAAGGAGGCAGCAGGCTGTGTCACCCCGAGGGAATGGTGTCCCCAGGGCACAGGGTCCAGGAGGGAAGGTGCAGACCAACATCAGAACGTACAGCTCCCCTAGAGTATCTGCCCGTACTGCCATCTCTCCACACTCATCAGTCCCTGGGGGTTCCCTCAGCCTGGCCACCCTTGTGGATAATCCCCACTCTCTTCCCCAGCACCAGCCAGGTCCACAGCATCTCTGGGGTGTCCCACTGCTCACAGGGCACCATGGACACTCATAGCAGGCCTGGAGCATCCCTGGCCTGTGGAAGTGCAGCTGCTTCCTCCCCTCCCTCCTTCATTTCTGTAGCTGATGGAGCACCTTCCCTGGGTTATCCGTCTCCTTGCTTCTGCCTGCCTGACTGCATCTGTCCATCTATCCCACAGAGCTCAGCTCACCCATGGGCCCAGCAGCCCTCCCCCGTGTGAGCAGAGGTGTGGACCCCAGGGTGAGGTGCACTTTGATCTCCCAGTCCTGTGGTGTAACAGCCTGGCTTCAGCCTCACTGCAAGGGAGACCACAGGGGACACCCCTGCTGTGGGAGCCACTCTGCCCTCTGGGTGCTGCCTGGGCAACCAGAGAGTGGTCAAGGGGGACAGAGTGGGATCATGATGGGCTCTGAGCACGAGGCACGAGGATAGCAGTAAGCACCTGAAGAGCTGCCAGGGCAAGCTCTGCTCCCACCCACCCCTAGGGATAGAGATGCACAGATGGATGCACACAGGGACTCTCCAGGGCCCCCCTACTCACTTCTGCTTGAGCTTCTGCAGGTCATCGAGCAGGTTGTCACGCTCAACCTCCACACGAGCCCTCTGGTTGGTGAGCAGGTCGATCTGGCGCCGGAGCTCCCGCAGCTCCTCCTCGTACATCTCGGCCACGCGGGTGGGCTCCTTGCCCCGCAGGCGGTTCACCTCGGCCACCATGAGGGCATTCTGCTGCTCCAAGAAGCGCACCTTTTCGATGTAGTTGGCGAAACGGTCATTGAGTTCCTGCAGCTCCACCTTCTCGTTGGTGCGGGTCTGGAGGAACTCCTGGTTCATGGCATCAGCCAGGCTGAAGTCCAGCAGCTCGCCAGCACCCTGGTAGGCACTTTGGTAGGTGCGCAGGGGCGTCACGCGGGTGGTGCGGAACGTGGACAGGCTGGGGACGGCCGAGGTGCGGGACACCTGGTATACGCGGGAGGTGACGGAGCTGCCGCTGCTGCCCTTGCCCCCGAAGGAGGCACGAGAGAAGACCGGGGAGCCGCCAAAGGTGCGGCGGTAGGAAGAGACCCGCTGGCTGGAGGAGTAGGACTGGCTCATGGTGGCGGCGTGGGGAGGCGAGGCCGGAGCAGGGAGCAGGCAGAGGGCTGGCGAGCGGCCGGCACAGCTCGGAGAGGCGTCGGGAGGGGACCGCGCGCCGCTATTTGTATCCTGCTGACATCACCCGCCCCTCCTGCTGCCGGGCAGCTGGGGGATGCTGCCGCGGGGGAGACGNAAGGACCCCTGGGCACCCCCGGAGTTCCCTGGAAGGCCTTGACACCGGCCCCCACTGCTCTGCCCCGTCCCTGGGGGTGCGAGGGGAGGAAGTGGGGCAGACCGGTGGTGAACCCCCTGTCAGGATGTAGTGCCACCCAAAAGGGGCCCGGATAGACAGACAGACAGCCTAGGCTGACACCATGAACGGAAAGAAGGGAACCTTCACAGCATCACTTGACCCCCTTGAGCCAAACCCCATGCCAGGTAGCCGTGGTCGCCAAACTGGTCTTGAGTACCCCAAAGGGCCCCTGATGATGCCCAGACCCCACCCCCTGGCAAGAGCACCAGGCTCAGGTCTCCATGTGGGGCCAGACTCCCATCCAGAAAGTGAGCAAGGAAGGGCCCTGGAGAGGGGTTGATGTGGGGGGACCTCTGCTCTGAGTGTGCTTGTACTGACCCACCACCCAAACCCTCTTTCTGACATGGGGGGCTGAGCACTGGCCAGGGTCTGGGTGCTTTTGGAGTGCTGCTGAGTGACCCCGAGCAGGTGCTGGGTCCGAGCCCCAGTGACGGTGACGTCAGCCCCTGTCCTCGCTCCGGCACATTCCCAAAGCAGCAGGCACTCAACCAAAATAGCCTTCCCAGCTCATACTCGTGGGGTGTGGGACATACAAACGTGGTATTTATAGTGGGGGAGGCACTCTGTTAACCCTTCTTGCTCCAAGCATGTGGAGAGCACAGCTGGATGGCGACCCTGCCTGGAGCAGCCCTAGCCCATCTCTGATCCCCATCACCCTAAGAGCAGAACATGGTCCCTAGGTTATCCCAAGGCACAGCAGGCTCTGCCCCGTCTCCTCAGTTTCCCCCTTGGCCAGGAAGTACACTGGGGATCAGAAAGCCCAGCCCAGCTCCCCAAAAACTCCCAGAATGGGGAATTTCTAAGTCTATCTGAAAACCCCCACTACAGCTTCCTGGACAAGCGGTGAGTCAGGTCAGGGGTCCTCAGGGCCTTGCACAAACCCATGACAGATGAAAAGGACATCCTGAGGGAGGGCACGTGTGCTGGGGGAAATCTTCATGAGGGTTCCCCTTGCCTGGGCAGCACCCCCTCCTCCCCAGGCTCCTCAGCACACCTGGTGACCCCCAGCTCTGTCCAAGCTGGGCTGTTTTGGCTGACATCAGCTGGCTCAGCCCCAGTGCCTTTGTCCCTGAAGGCCTTGGTGGAGGGGACCGCTGTGCCACTGGGCACAGGGTGACTCAGCAGCAGGACAGCATTCAGCCCTGCCTGGCCCTGCACCTCCTAGTCCTGTCCTGGCTGTAACACAGAAGCCAAGCAGTGCCATGGCTCCTCCATGGCAGCATCACCATCAGGCAAAGGCTCAGGCTTGTTCATGGAAGCATTCTCCACTGCCCTGGCTCTGGGAGGAACTCCCCCCTGCTGTCTCCCTGCTCCATGTCACTTGGGCAGCCAGCTAAAGTCTGGGTCCCACAGACATGCAGGTGGGCAGACGCTCAATGCCCTGCATCCCTTCTGCTCCTCCAAGCCCCCATGCCTGGAGCCTCTCCCAGCCACCCAGTTTCAGAGTGATGTAGCATCTTCCCAGAGAGTACAAGCTGCCTGGAGGAGCCTGCCTTTAAAAGGGAAGGTATTTCCAGATGAGGTTGTTTCATCCCAGCACAGGGAGAGAGTGGAAGAAAAGGGGGGGCTTGTGGGGGGAGAGTAGATGGAAAAACAGACAGCATCCTTCCTCCTTCTGGCCCCATTCCGAGTATGCCCTGCACATCCCAGAGCCCCGCACGTGTGCCCTGCCTGTGCCGCAAGTGCCAGCAAGCCGGCCCTTAGCTGGTGTGCAGAGGGGCAGGTGGGTACCCTGTGAGGGGGCCTCAGGGCATCTGGGACAGCACACCACCAGGAACAGAGTTCAGCCATCCCTTTCCATGACCCCATCCCACTGCTGTGCCAGCTGGGACTGTGGGGAGGATGGACTGTGATACTGTGTCCAGAAGTGCCTGGCACCCTGCCCTGGTAGGTTTCGGGTAGGTTGATGCAAATCCCATCTCAGGCCTGGGTAGCCCTTGTTCCCATCCTCATCCCACAGAGCGGGTGGGGGCAGGGTTGGGGTGCTCCATGGAGGGGAAATGCACTCTTGAGCACTGCTGCTTGGAGGGGAAGCAGCTCAGAGAGGTTAACCAGGAGCATCCTCCTGACCCTGCTCTCTAGGGCAGACAGTTTGAAGTGGCCTTTCCTCAGCTGTGTTAGCCTTCCAGTAAGGCTCAGGGAAAGCAGGGGCCCGATGTCTTGCAGAGGGTGGACAAGCCTCTTAGGAAATCCCTGTCTGCTTGGGGGACCCAGCATGCCAGGAAGGAAGTATGAAGTGCAGGACCCAGAGACCCTGCCTGAGTCCCACGGACAAGATGCCAAACACTCTGTGCCAACTAAAGACCCAGAGGCTGCAGAAAGTGAGGAGGCTGCAGAGGCCAGGAGTGCAGGGCTGCCTCCTGTCCTGTCCAGCCCCATGCAGCCTCCCCACAGCTCCATCTCAGGTCAGGCTGACCCAGACCAGCAGAGCCTGGGAAGTGGCTCCTGAACCCCCACACTGGCCTGGTCCCAGTTTCCATCAAATCTTGGATGAGACTGCTGCCGGGAAGGCGTTTGGAGCTGGAATGTCAAACAACTCCCTCTGGTCATGACATCCCTGTGAGCAAAGCCAGCTGCATCCTGCAGCCACCCCTCCTTCCTGGCCCTCCCTCCCTGCTGTTCCCCCAGGATTTAAACCCAGCACAGCCTCCCTGGGCTGTGGGCGTCTCGGGGCTTGAAGCTAGACAGGATGTGGGGACAGGGTGCTGGCCCTTCCTTGTCCCTATACCCTGCCACCAGGATCCAATTCTCCCTTATGCCTGGCCTTAGCTCAAGGATGAGTTGAGGAATGGGAATGGGAATGAAGCAGCGGGGGTGTCCATTCCCCTCCCTCCTGACCCCGGCTGTCTTCCTTCATCCCACTCCTTTTACAGCCATGAGCCTCCCAGGCGCCTTTACCCTAAGAGGGAAGGACTGTGTGGCCCATTCCCCAGTGCTGACGGATCCAGGGTGCACGCTATTGTCTAAATAGGAGGTGGCTCTCCCTGCCTGCCTGGACCAAGGCCCAGCCTGGCCTGATGGGGTCTCAGGAGCTGGTGGGTAAAGTCTCCAGTCCCCCCACACCTGCTGTTCATCCCAGCTGCCCCGTGCCTTTGCCCATTCCAGAGCTCAGGACCAGGGGGTACACAGACTGTTTGTTTGCCCCTGGTCCCCACCCTCATGTCCCTGGTGGTGGGGATGCTGAGGACATTGTCCTGTCTGTGAGTGGCACAGAATGCTGGGGGTCCCTGGATGCCCCCACGGCAAGCATGGATGCCAGGGGTGCCCAGATGCAACCTGTATAGGTGTTGGGAGGTGTTTGCTCACCTCCCTTGGCCTTTGTATGTCCTCTGGGCGAGCTGTTGCCTCCATGTTTCATGAGCATGCTGGGGGTGAGCTGTAGATGACGGGGGAGACCAGCTACTTCCATGTCCATGCGGTTGCTTGACACATACACCTGCCCCATCACTCATCTACAGCTGGCCCTGTGGTCCATGGGGATGTTGGGGATGTTCCCCCATCCCTGCTGCCTAGGGGCAGGCTAAAGGGTGTCCTGCCCTCATGGTCCATGGGGCCATTCTCCTGCCCCAGCGGTGTGGAGATGCCCAGCTGCCCTTGTGATCCACGTGGACGTGGGGATGACGGAGTGGCTGAGTGGTCCATGAGGATGCCGCAGGCCTCGATAGCATCGCCATGCCAGTGAGATGAGGTAGCATTACCCGCTGCATCGCTGGTGGCTCACGTAAGGCACGGCGGCCGTTCACCCAGCCTCCAGCAATTCCTGGGCGCTGATTTCACTTTCCCATGCTCAGACACGTGGGCCGGGATGCGGGGGACCGCCTCGATGGATGCCATCCCTTTGCTCATCCTGGCAGGGCTGGCAAGGGGGGGTCCAGGCAGCCTGGCAGGCACTGGGAGAAGGGGGTGGCACTTCCTGGATCTCTGCTGTGTTTACAGTCTTTGTCCTGGGCCATCTTTCCATTAACCCCTTCCAGCGGGGAGGGCTAAGCACTGCCTGCCCATCCCCAGAGCCTACTGCCAGCAGGGAACACTTCTCTTACAAAGCCTACCCAGAACCCCACCTGGGCTGCCAGGGGACATAGGAAGGACCACGGTGCACTGTCCCTTCTGGCCCTTCCCTGCCAGGCACCCCTGGGCACACACATGACCCCAGCAGCAGGGTGCACACATGCAGAGGAGGAGCTGATGCCGTTTTGGAAGGGCTGCCTGTGGCTCCCCGCTGCGCTGGATGATCCGTGGGGCAGTGCGGGATGGGGGACAGAAGCGCTGTCTTCCCAGGAGCACGGTGATGGGGTAGGGGGCAACCATAGCAGGTGCCGTGCAGCCCTTGGCACCCAGCCAGGGGTGAGTCAGAGCCCACCCGGATATAGCCATCAGGAGCTTTTTCTGGAAGTCCTGCTGTGCCGGGAATAGCTGCGGCATGCCAAGGCACTGCCCTTTGCTCACAGCGGCAGGGCTAGACGAAGGCCACACCCGGCCCTGCCACTCACTCCTGCTCTGACACCCCCGAGCCAGGCACGCCCTGCTCCTGCACACACACACCCCAGGAGCCCTGAACACCCACTGGGTACCCATCCGCTCTGGGCATCCACCGGCTGGGGAGCCAGGGCCTCTAAATGTCCTCAGATGTCCCTCAGGCACAGCCTGGGAGCCATTCAAGAGCACCGGGCCCTGAGCTGGGTTCCGGCAGCAGGGGGGGTGATGCTGGCAGGAGGAGCTGGGCATGCCTGCCTGGCATACAAGTCCCTTTGACACATGCATCCCAGCTCTGGGCTGGAGTGCTGGGTGCTCCCAGCCTGGTCCCAGCCTGGTTCTGGCCCGGCCTGGGGGGGCCTGGCCCTGTGTTGTGCTGTGGTTGACATGGAGACCCTCCAGCTGTCTGTTTGCAGGGTGCCAGGCAGTGGGAGTGCTCGTTCCCATTTGGTGGTGGGGAGAGGCAGGTGTTGGGGGCTGGGAGCATAAATCCAGAGCTGTCAGGAGCTCTCAGCGTGACAGGTCACAGGGTCAGGGGCAACAGGACCACCAGTTTCCAGTCCTCAGAACATGGACAGCATCTCCAGCTAACAGGGTGCCCACATGGGTGACTCAGGAGCTGGGAATCCAGCTGGCACCCAACACCTGGGCCCCATGCAGCACTCACAGGCTGCCACGTCCATCTCCCAAGGCCACATACCCATTGCTGGGAAGAAAAGATCCTGCTGGGAAATGATGCACGAAGACTGACTGAAACCCAAAACCTTTCCCTAATCCTGAGCCCATGAAGGGAATCCAGACAAGGGCAGGAGGCACCCTAATCCATGCAAGGCTAAGGGGTCCTATCCCTTGGGAGTGCCCCTGGGGCTGACAAGCAGCTTGGGTGCTGCCCTGCCACCATGCCAACTCTCAGAACCCAGTGCATTGCTGTCACTCAGAGACATTTGTCTCCAACATGGCACCAAGGGTTTGTGCCTTGTTTCCTGTGAGGGCCAGGCAGTGCCAAGGCAGGGGAGCAACAACGATGGGGGCTGCAGCTTGGCTGTGACCCCCCCCCCGCCCCCCTCCAAATATACCTAGCCTTGGGGAAGTGAGTGCATTTTCCTGTGCACCTGCACCCCTCTGCAGGCAGGCCAAGCCCCATTTTGGGGCAGCCCCTGCTCCCCCAGTTAGCCCTAGAACTGGGGCACATCAGGGCAGGACAGGTGACCATCGTTATGGAGCCTGCCCCTTGCTTCCCACCCCCGCCCCTCCTGGCTGTGTTCCTCTTCCACCCACCCTTAA
>VXBC01011831.1:390321-406784 GCA_013399945.1 Ploceus nigricollis
CGGCACCAGACCTGAAGCTGCTCGCCGGGGCCGGAAAGGGGGTCCCTGCCCGGGCCGGGCGGTGCCTTCTGCCCGCGGCCGGTGCCCGGGCGGTGCCGCCGGGCGGGGTACGAGGGTGCGGCTCCACGCCTGGCCGGCCGCGGGCAGCTGCGTGACGGTGCCGCCGCCACCGCCGCACACGGTGAGACCGCGACCCCCGGCAGGGCGGCTTTGCCCCGGGCTGCGCGAGGGCCGGAAGGAGATTCCGGGGAGTGGCGGGGNGGTGCTGTCACGGCGTGCAGCGGCGAGTCCGGCCCCTGGCGGGGCACGGGACAGGGCGGCCCGGGACCGGCACCGCGGGTGCGCCATTGGCAGCGGGGGCGCCCCTCTCCCGGGGCTCCCGGGCTGGTGGGTGTGCTAAACCCAGGGCACCTCGCCGGCTGTAGAGGTGCCGCCCCGCCGGGCCCGAGAGCCAGCAGCTACGGGATGGGAGCAGACGGTGATTGCTCGTGCCCGGGGCAAAACCTCTACCTGAAGCTGCCGCAGGGATGGGGAGCCAGGGCCAGCCCGGGCTTCCTCCGAGACCATGCCGCCCTTTAGCCGCCCTCCCGGGCCGGCCGGGCCGGTGCACCTGCTCTTCTCCAGGTCGGTCCGTGTGGTCCGTGCTTGGGGCTCTCGGGGACCCGAGTGTCGCTGTCGATAGCAGGGCTGCAGCCCACCGGCACGGCACGGCACGGCACGGCCCCGGCTCCGCTGACTCACTATCGGGCGCCCGAGGCTGCTGCGCCCCTCGTCCTCCAGCGACCCGGGAGTGCCGGGATGGATCCGGCTGCACCGCGGGGGCCCACTGCCCCCGGGAGCAAGCAGGGGATGGTGCCGGGACGGCTGCGGCCGAGCATCATCCTGCCCGGGGGAGCCCCCCTGAGCTGGGGCCACCGCCCCTCCCGGCGGAGCGCGGCGTCTCGGCGGGAGAACGCTGCGCCGTTTCAGCACCGCGGACAGCGCCGGCTCTGCCGCCCCGCCCCGGCCCCTCTCTGCTGCCGTCCCCCGGGTCTCCCCTGGCAGTGGGGTCCTGTGCCCCGCACCTGCGGGGCCTCCGCCCCGGGGGACANGTGCTGCCCGCCGAAGGGGTTGGAGAAGTACACACCCCACACCCCCAACGCCACCACATCCATGCTTTGGGGTCCGCCTCGCAGGGAGAGTGGATTCCGGTGTCACTGGGTTGCATCCCTTCCTCGTAGTACCACATGTAGGAGGGCAGCAGATGTGGTTTTGCAGGTCTCTGCTGCCTCAGTCTTACCTTCTTAACTGCCAGCACCCCAAAAAACTCCAGGCCTTCCCCACTCTCCAGAGCCAAGGGCATACTTTCTGTACAGCCCCCATCTTGTCTCTGAGGGGCAGAAAAGACTGGCACCGAGCCTCTGCCATGGGCTACAAAGCTGTGTCCCCTCCCACCATCACCACATTGCATCCCTGTGCCGCTTTTCTGGAGTGTAGGGATCCCCCAGGCAGCTGGTGATGAGCGGATTCCATTGGAGTCCCCCTTGAATGCTGTGCTGACTGGCCTGTCTGTCTGTCTGTCCCAGGCTGCCTGTTTGACCGAAGGCTGTGCTCCCCGCAGGAGGTGTGTGTGCAGGGTAAGTGGCTAGCAGGGGTGCAGGGATCCCCTCTCCCTTCCCAAGTGGGTGTGAAGGGTACAGGGATGCCTTGCAGGGGAACCTAGGGTGCAGTGCAAGGAGGCATGGCAGGAGAAAGGTGGGGCTGTGCCTGGAGATCCTCACATCGAGGTGTTTGTTCATCTGCTCCCGCTCTCTTCCTTCTCTTGCAGATGGGCTGTTTGGGCAATGCCAGGTGGGCTCCGTGCAGGACAGACCCTACTTTCAGGTCACATCTCCTGTGCTCCAGCGTCTGCAGGATGTCTTGCGGCATCTCATGGCACAAGGTGAGTGGGGGGCATGGGGGAGTCGCTGCGACCCTGCAGCGAGGGGATGTCAGGCAGAATTGCCTAGTGGCTCTGGAACTGTCTGCGGTCCTGCTGGCCCAGGGTGGGCTGAGGAGGAGTGGGGTCAAACCCAGGCCATGGGACACAGGGTCAGAATATCAGGACAGCATCCCATGCACTCACACCATGGTTCCCAGGCTGCCTCTGTGTCTCACAGCCTCCTCCCATGGCAGGGCTCTCGTGGCAGGATGGCATCACCCAGTATGTGATCTCTCAGGAGATGGAGCGCATCCCCCGCCTCCGCCTGCCACCCTCGCTGGAGCCAGTGGCCAGGGACAGGTAGGACAGCGCCAGCAGAGCTCAATGGAGCAGCGAGGGCTTTGTCCCCCAAATGCAGTTTAGGGTAGGGACCTCCCCCTTTACCCAGGTGAGTTACCCCAGCGCTGTTTGCCTTCGAGGTTCCTGCCTCTCCGCAGTGAGCCCCGGCGGGCCCCGCTAGCCTCAGAGCCTGGCCTGCCAGCAGCTCAGCATTTGGAGCAGCCCCCACCACTGCTGCTTTCCCCTCTGGTGCAGCGGTACCTGGAGCACGTCCTGCTGCCCTCCCCACCCCAGCTGGGCTATGAGGAGGCTCTGCTCAATCCCTACTCCTACCACAAGGTAAGCAGGGGGTGAGCGCCTTCTCCTGGGCAGAAAAGCAGAGATTGGCAGGGAGCTGCTGCACTCCCAGCACTTTTCTGCTGCCATGGGGTGACAGGGACCTGTGGGATATGACATGTGTTTTGGTTGCAGTTCGGCTATCAGGATGGTGCTCACCAGCATCCCAGCGGCTCAGCCAGGCAGAGCTCTGAGACCTCCTCGCTGCTGGGCCGGGTCCCTGCCCAGACCCTTTTTGGGGCCGGCCCTGTGCCCTCCTATGGCGGGCAGCCAGGAGTGGATGGGGGGCATCTTTTCCAGGACTTGGGCATGCTTTCCCTGCCCAGAGAGAAAGCTGGCCGCCCGGACCCTGCCAGCACCAGGCTTCAGCACAGCTTGCGGCTCCCCAGTGACTACAGAAACATAGAGGAGAGGGAGCAGCAAGCACTCCTGGCTGCCCAACCACCCTCTGCACAGACGGGTACCTTGTTCTCCAGCCAGGCACCAACCCTTGTCCCTATCTTGTGCCCACAGCCACGAGTTCCTCGTGGCTCACACTTTCGCTCCTCTTTGGGTTTATGCCCATGGGCAGAATATACCCGCAACCCCACCTGCTCCATCTGCTTCATCCCTGGCCCCTGGTCTCCCTGCAGATGCAGATCATCCAGCCTGATGCTACATCCTCTTACAGATGCTGCCCTGAAGAGACTGGCTTCTCTCCTGGCCAGCTATGGTCTGGGTCTGCCAGAACTGAGTCCCCAGCAGATAAGCAGCCTATCCACCCTCCTCCAGCTGCTCCAGAGCTCTGGTGAGCTGGGTGCAGGGATGGGACAAGCAGAAACTGGCAGCAGCAGGTGCTAGCATGCCCTGCTTCAGGGTAGGGAGTGTTGCCTTTTGGGGTGGGTGCTGCAGGACCTCTGTCTCTCTCCTTTCCAGGTGTTGCTGGCCCTGAAGTGCCCACAGCGAAACGGGTGGGTTTGCAGCAGGGTGATGCTGGAGGAGGTGCCATGGCACAGGTGGGATGAGGGGGAGAAGACATTTCCCCAAGGCTCTCCTCAGAGATTCCAGCTTCTCCTTTTTCCTCCCTTCAGGTGATGGAGGGGGACATGCAGCATGGAGAGGAGCCAGTGCCCCCCTCTTCCACAATGCCACCCCCCAAAATCCCAGCCAGCAGCTCCCCAGGAGATGGAACAAAGGGCAGGACAGCAACCTCACCAGCTCCCCGGGCTGAGCCACAGCAGGGACACAGTGGGGATGCACTCAGCCCTGGAAAGCACATTGTGGTGGAGAAGAAGAGCTACACAGAAATGAAAGACAGTGGGGCACAACAGGGCATGCGGCCACTAGACGAGTATGGCTACATCGTCACAGACCAGAAGTGAGAGCTGGGGGTCATGCAAGGGGGTGTGCATGTGTGAAGGGTGTGTCTCCCCACCAACAGCTGTCACAGCTTCACATGCTTGACTGAACCTTGGGTGTTTGGTAGGGTCGGGTTTCTATGGGGTCAACACCCACTGATCCATTCTCTACCCACAGCCTTTGTTCCACCCCAAAGCCTTCCTTTCCCAGCCCACACCAAGGCCAGAGCTCACTGTTGCAGGATGGAAGGCTGGGAGATGGAAGGAGGGAGCCCAGTCCCTCCTGCCCAACCTGACACCTGTGCTTGCTGTGTGCTTGGGACTCCCTGAGCCTGCCTGTCCCTGCTCCCTGGCTGTGGGGAGCACAGGCCTGTCCCTTCGCCCCTGCTACCCCCTCCTCACCCTGACACTGTCCCCACAGGCCCCTGGGGCTGGCTGCTGGCGTGCAGCTGCTGGAGCTCCTAGCCAAGCACCTCCACCTCTCCACCGCCAGCTTCATCAACATCAGGTGAGGGTACAGGTGCCATGGGGTGCTGCTGCCTCAGCCCTGGCCATGCTCAGCACTCCCAGGCAGGGGGACAGGAGGGACTGGGCTGTGGTGAGCGTGGGTAGGGGGTCTGCATTTCCAGGTCTCACACTGTGTCCCCCGTCTCCCCGGCAGCGTTGTGGGTCCTGCACTTACTTTCCGCATCCGACAGAACCCCCAGAACTTCTCGCTGGCAGATGTGGCCAGCCAGACTGGTGAGTTGGGCAGCATCCCCCTGACTTTGTTCCTCTCTTCCCCTCCCAGTTGTGGAGTGCCCCTTCCCAGGGACCAGGAAGAGAGGGCTCCTACCGTACATCCCTCTGCCTTTGGCTGAAGTGGGCAGCTCTCAGAGCTATCCCTTGGTTCTGTTTCTGGGGGGTCTCTTGTGTGGAGGGGAAGCATGCCTCTGACCATCTCCTCCCTGTCCACAGAGCAAGTGAAGGGACAGCTGGAGCACGAGCTGGGCCTGAAGATTGTGCAAACAGGAGTGGGAGAGGTAGGAGTGAGCAAGGATTCTGTCTCTTGGGGCTAGGGGGGCCAGGGATAGGGGAGTGGGGATGCTGCCACTGGGTACAAGCCAGGAGCCCCCAGCGCTGGGTACAAGGGTCTCTGTGAGTGAGCTGTCCCTGCAGGTCTCACAGACCTGTGGGGCAGCTGAAGAGTATAGGAGACTGGGCAGTATTTGGGATGCTGTGTTGGAGATAGACTCCAGTCCTGTGTTGGAGGACTGCTGTTGGAGACTGCTCCAATCCTGTCCATCCATCATTCCCCTCCACTGCCTGGCAGCACGATCCTGCCCAGGGCTCTCGACTCCTTTCAAAACAAAAGCTCCACAGTGTTTGAAGGTAGTTTGAGAGGGATTCCCAGAGGCTTTTCTTCCGTCCAAGACCGGGGGGCTGCAGGCTGTGTCCCTCAAGGCTCATCCTCACCCTTGCCTCCCTCCAGCCTGCACACCCATCTCAGCTGTGGCCTGGGCACCCGAGCACTGGGAGGTTCCCAGAGCACTCCACAAACCATAGCTAGGCAGGCAAAATGCCATCATGTCCCCAGAGAATGGCAAAGCAGCTGGAGGCAGGGATGAAACAGGAACCATCTGTTTGGAGAGGGGTTACCCCTCCCCGTGCTCCTCTGGGGAGCTACAGGAACAGTCTCCTGGGGCAGGGAACAGGAGCTGGAGATAGGGACCAACCCTGGCTCCCATGTTTGCAGCCTGAGGAGGAAAAATGGTGTAGCACATCCCCAGCCCAGTGTCCCCATTTCTCATTTCTTGTCATGTGGCTGTAGTTGTGAGCAGGGAGGAAGGAAGGAAGGGGGAACTTTGGAGGAGGCCATGAAGAAGGGGTGGCCTGGCCACTGAGGCAACCTGTCTCTATCAGCAATATGCAGTGTGTCTATGGCAATGCCTTTTGATGAGGCAGGTGGCAGGAACTGGGATAGATGTCAGAGATGACCAAGATGGAGCTCAGAGGAAGCTGAGGCAGCTTTGCCAGCCCCCTTCTGCACTGACCTTCCCAGTTCTAACCAGCTTCTGCTTTTCCTTCATTCCCTCCTGGCTCTGGACTTGGTGGGACTGGTGCAAGATTTGAGGAAGAGGGATGTAGGGAAGCAGGGAGACAGCAGGGCCTGGGCAGGCCTTGGGAGAGGAATCCCTTCTGTCCCCCCCTGGCTCTGCTGACATCTCCAGGGGCTGCAGGGCAGCTCCTGCGTGGGTGCCCCGGGGAGCTGGGAGGTGCCGGGCCTGGTGGGTGCCCTGGCTGCAGGACTGGCTGGACCCTGATGGCAGTCGGGTGCTGGGGGGCAGGTGGCAGCAGGGACACCTAGGCTGGGGACATCCCCAGGCAATGATGATGATGATGATGTAGTTGATGATGGTGCAGTGTTCCCTCGGTAACCTCATCAGGCTCACAGCCAATGGGAGGCTGTGGCAATGAGGTAATGCAGTGCTCTGGCAGCTCATTGGGCACAGGATGTTTGAATTGGTGATGCCCCGGTATCCCTGTGCTGCCCTAGCTGGACCTAGGCAGTCATGGCATTGACAAGAAGGTCTTGTCCAGCAGGGCCTGAGCAACATCCTGTTCCAGCATGGAACTGGCATGGATTGGGGTGTCTCCCACAATCACAGGGAAGGAGCCCTAGAGACACAACCTGTAAGGTGGCAGGGGCTGCTCTGTGTCCTAACTGAGGAGGGCAGCAGGGAGGACTTGTCCCCTAGCTGCTACAGCTGGGATGGTACCAGCAGTGCTGGCATATTCCCCACCCGGCCTCCCTCAATGTTCTGCTGTGGAGCAGTGGCTGCAGGGGAGAGCCAGCCTCAGTTGGGAAAGTCCCCCGGGGGTGGTGCACCCAGTGCTGCAGTTGCCTGTCCTACACCATTAACTCCTTGGGCTGAATTCAGCCCCTGTTGATCTCCAGCTGGGCAGAAGGAGGTTGTGGAACCAGAGTTCTAAGGGGCTACTGCCTGCCTTGTGGAAGGGCAGTCCAGGCTGGGTTTGCCTCAGGCAGCAGCCCTGAGTGCTGGAAGCAGGGAAGCAGGAAGTCACTGCTACCTGGGCTTGGCCAAGCTCCTCCAGCTCCAGGGACACCACTGTAGCAGTTCCCCATGTGACACATAGGTGGGTGCACTCTGCCTCACCCCAGTGACACCAGCTCTGCCCCAGCTGAGGGTTCTGGGAGGATCAGCACCCTCAGGAAGGGGAAGGAAGAGCCCTTGTTCTGTTTTAACCCCCAGCAACCCCAAATGTGCAGCAGAATAGGGTCTCTGCCCCCCCAGCCCCACACTAACTAACCCTGACTTGACTTGGTCCCCAGCGAAATGAGGCTGCTGCCTACTCGCGCCCGTCCCGCTTCGGGGATGGCTTCCACTCGGTGCTGCTGACCTTCATCGCCCTGGCCTGCGTGGCGGTCATTGCCATCGCGGTGTCTGCGGCCTTCTGCCTCCGGCGCCACGCCAAGCAGCGGGAGAAGGAGCGCCTGGCTGCCCTGGGGCCAGAGGGTGCTGCTGACACCACCTTCGAGTACCAGGTAGGGCCTGCAGGATGTGGGACCCTGCAGGATGCGTCGCTGCCACGCGTCAGCATCGCTCGGGGTGCATGGAGCTGCCCTATGGCGGCGCGGTGGCCAAGGGACAGGGCTCTTGCTGGGCTTCCCCAGGAGCTGTGCCGCCAGCACATGGCCGCCAAGTCTCTCTTTGGCCGCACTGACGCACCGGCGGCACCAGCGGAGACTTCGAGGGTCAGCAGTGTCTCGTCCCAGTTCAGCGACGCTCCACAGCCCAGCCCCAGCTCCCACAGCAGCACACCCTCCTGGTGCGAGGAGCCTGTCCAGTCCAACATGGACATCTCCACTGGACACATGATCCTGGTGAGCCAGCCTGCAGGGGTGCCAGCTCCCTCCCCAGCCCTGCATCTGCCCCTCTGCTGCTGGGCTGACTCCCACCCCTCTACCCCAGGCCTATATGGAGGACCACCTCCGCAACCGGGACCGGCTGGCCAAGGAGTGGCAGGCACTCTGTGCCTACCAAGCTGAGCCCAGCATCTGCTCCATTGCCCAGAGTGAAGCTAATCTGAAGAAGAACCGCAACCCCGACTATGTGCCCTGTGAGCATCCCAGCCACCCTGCCCCAGGGATCAGCCCCAGGGGCTAGAGCAGGGCATGGGGCATGGGAATGCTCCAGGCCATGGCTGGTTGCAGCATTAGTGTGCCTGGAGCTCCTCTAGCCACTCACCAAGTCTCCTGGCCTGTTCCCCCAGATGATCACGTGCGGATCAAGCTGAAAGCCGAGAGCAACCCATCCCGCAGTGACTTCATCAATGCCAGTCCAATCGTGAGTGATCACTGGGGGCTCCTGCCCTGCCACCCTGCTCCTTGATGTGCCCATCCCAAGTGAGGTTTTCACTATGGGATAGAGCTGGACTGAAGTTACATCCCTCAAGGCTACAGATCTGATCTTTGTGCCTGCCCCATTGCTCAAACAATTGTTAAATCCTATTTTCATCCTGGCTGGGGCACCTGAATCTCCCTTCCCAACTTTCCTATCAACCCTGGAGTATCCCCCTACTCCTTCAAGTGTCACCAACCTGTGGCTGAAGAGCGTGAAGTCTGATACCCCCTTTCCTGCTCCAGATTGAGCATGACCCACGGATGCCAGCATACATTGCCACTCAGGGGCCGCTGTCCCACACTATTGCTGACTTCTGGCAGGTGAGTGTCACACAGCTGTGCCAGCACATTGGGGTCCCTTTGTGTGCTGCCCACAAAATGGGTCGCAGGGGCTTTACTGCCGTCCCACCTGGGCTGTCCCCCAGCAGTGAAATCCCCCTTGCCTTGCCCACAGATGGTGTGGGAACATGGCTGCACTGTCATTGTCATGCTGAGCCCCCTGGCCGAGGACAGTGTCAAGCAGTGTGACCGCTACTGGCCAGATGAAGGTTCCTCTCTTTACCACATTTATGAGGCAAGTGTGGCAGGTAGCCTGGGGCATGCAGCATCCTCCAGCCCCTGTCCCCCTGAGCAAAAGTGCAGCACTTGCCTGGCACTGATGCCCACGGTCTGCCTCACTTGGGCAGGTGAACCTGGTGTCAGAGCACATCTGGTGTGAGGATTTCCTGGTGCGCAGCTTCTACCTGAAAAATGTGCAGTCGCAGGAGACCCGCACCCTGACGCAGTTCCACTTCCTCAGCTGGCCAGCCGAGGGCATCCCCACCACCACCCGGCCCCTCCTTGACTTCCGCAGGTGAGCGCCCGCCTGGCACTGTGCCAGCCCTTAGGGCACTGTGCCAGCCCTTGGGGAGCCAGCGGTGATCCCAAATGCAGGCCACTGATGGGCCAGGTGAGGACATCGCTGCCACGATGATGAGGGTCGGGGCCATGGCATGGACCAGGTGCAGGGACTAGGAGCTGCCATGGATGGGAGGGAGCAGAAAAGACAGGTTTTGGCCAATTTGGGATGGAGCTCAACAGAGTTTGGTGGGCAAGAAACCTCTGGCTGACATTGCCAGGGCTCTCCAGCCTTCACAATAAGGGTGGGAAAAGTGCTCTTCCCCAGAGCTGGCATGGAGGGCATTGACTGGTACCTTCCCCAGCCATGGGTGCAAGAAGAAATCCCCAGAGCCAGCCTTAAAGTGGCTGTGACCCATTGCTCCCAATGCCCTATAGCCAGTGGTGGATCCCCAGCTAGCCCAAGGCAAGGGCTGCAGGACTGGGACTGCTCCCAGGAGACTTGCCTGCCCAGGTCTTTAGGTCCCCGGTAGTGGTGGGCTCTTGCCAGGCACAGGCTGCTCACTGTCCCTGCATTGTGTGGGGCAAGGGACCTAGCCTAGGGCAGCGGGGGGGGTCTCTGAGCATGTCACCCTCCTCTCAGTCCCGCTCACGCTCTCTCTCTCTCTCTGTCTGTCTCTGTCTCTCTCTCGCAGCTGCCGGCGTCATTTTTGTGATTTGCAGCTAGTAATCTGGCTCCAGTTGCATAGTCACAAAAGTGATCGTTGGCAGCCGTGCCTGCTGCATGGAGCATACCAGGAGCCCCACCGGCGCCTGGCCCCCAGCTTCACGCCCCACCGGACCAGAGCTGCTCCCTGGGGGTCCTGCCACTGCTCCCCTCCCCAGGCTGGGCACCTGAGGAACTGAACTCCTTTCCCTGCCCCGGCCACTTTCCACTCGTGGTCCCCATCCCATGTCCAGCACCATTGTGGAGGCAGGAGGAGCCATGAGCGGGACCCCCGGGGCCACATCATGGTGTGCTGCTGCCCTGCCCCACTGAGCACAGCAAGGGACACCTAGCACAGCCTTGACCCTAGCACAGCAGGGCACTGATCTGTTCCCTCTTATCCTTGCAGGAAGGTGAACAAGTGCTACCGGGGTCGCTCCTGCCCTATTATCGTGCACTGCAGGTACTGCAGGGGATGGAGGGGTATTTGGGCTTGACGGTGGCTGAAGGCTGGAACCTGCTGCCCAGGACCAGTCCCATTGGAGCCAGCTCCCCTGGAACAAGCATCTGTGTTTTGCAGTGACGGTGCAGGCAGGACTGGGACGTACATCCTTGTCGACATGGTCCTGAACCGAATGGCCAAAGGTAGGTGCAGGGAAGCACCATTTCTGCCCTGTCCATGAGCTTGGCCTATGAACTCCCCTCCTAGCATCCCTCTCTCCCTCTGCCCCAGGGGTGAAGGAGATAGACATAGCTGCTACGCTGGAGCATATCCGAGATCAGCGGCCTGGTATGGTGCAGACCAAGGTACGCCCCAAACTGGGGATCCTCTCCCTCCACATACATGTACATAACCCCTGGGCCTGAGGTGGCAGGGACCCTCATGTCTCCTGCTGTGCTCCTGCAGGACCAGTTTGAGTTTGCACTGACGGCTGTGGCCGAGGAAGTGAACGCCATCCTGAAGGCACTGCCGCAGTGATGGCAAGGAGCCCTCCCTCCCCTCTTGTCTGCTCCCTGCCCTGCGCTTTGCACTCTCCTCACCGGCCTCTGGGGCTGCTCTCCCTGTAAAATGGTGTCTGTGCTTCTGGCTCTGCTCCCCCTGCCCCCAGGCGCCCCTTCCCATCTCCCCAAGGACACTGACCTCAGGCTCTCTGTGTGCAGGAACCCCATCACACCCAC
Source organism: Ploceus nigricollis (assembly GCA_013399945.1). NCBI lineage: Eukaryota > Metazoa > Chordata > Aves > Passeriformes > Ploceidae > Ploceus > Ploceus nigricollis. The sequence goes on from VXBC01011831.1 coordinate 401,361, forward strand.
TGTCGCCTCAGAGGGGACAGGGCTTGTGGCCCTTAAGCCCTGTGGAGGGGGACACCAGGTGGTGCTGCTGGGAACTGGCAGGGGGACTCCCCAGCCTGTCAGTTCTGTGTTAGCCCTCTTCCTGTACCCATGTAGGGGGCAGAAGTGGGGGCAGGGGTCCTCCACAGTTGGGGGGAGCATGGGAGCAGGGGGGCCTGGCCCAGCCCCACTCCAGGTCCCCTTTGTGTGCTCCCTGCCTAGTCACTCGAGCAGAAGAAAAATTTCTAGAGAACTATAATTTTGTATCTTGATGTGAATAAAGTTCTTGTGTCACGTTCGTGCAGCTGCAGCCAGGCCTGGCCTTTGACTGTGTGTATTGGGATGGCACAGGGAGGAAACGTGACATTCATCCATCTCTATCCCTGCACTCTGCAACTGCCAGACAAGCATAGCTCACCTGCACGCAAAGATGAGAACCCTGCATCCCCAGCCCAGAAAGTCCCCACAGGCAGAAGCTACTGCAAACAGGTTTATTGACAGCTGTTAGCAGAAGGGGGGCAGAGAGGGGGGGCTACAGCGAGGAGGGGGGCTGAGCCCAGCCCTGCTGGCTGAGCCCAGCCATGCTTCCCCTCGCTGCGTACAGCCAGCAGCCTAATCTACAACAACCCCCATCACCACCCTGTGGTGCCCAGGGCCTCTCCCCCAAGCCCCAGGTATTGCTCGGCCACAAGCCCTGTCATGCCCCCCCCTCACCGCATCCCACGGAGCCAGAGGGTGCTGGGGAAGGGGGGTGGCAGGGGGTGGCCGTGCAGGGAGAAAGCAGAGTCCTGGCTGGGAGAACCTCCGTGGGCGAGTGGGCGTGCGCGGTCCCCGGGCGCAGCAGCCTCAGAACACACCTGGGGAGACAAGCGGAGGGGGGTACACAACAGCACCTGTGAAATCCTCCTCGGCCAAGGGCTGGGGAGAGCCAGGGATGGAGGGAGGAAGGACCCAGGCAGAAGAGGAAGACAGCCAAGGCAGAACTACAGGCAATGAAGAGGGTAGGAACACTTGTGAACATCAGGGAGGGTCACTGCTGCTGTGGGAAGCAAGGAGGGACAGTGCCCTGGAGGGTGTGCAAGGCATACGGAAGGGAGTGACCAGGCAGAGTCTGCAAGGAGACAGAGGAGGACGGAGTACAGGCAGGAGCAACAGCATCCAGAGGGAAGAGACAAGACACAAGGCACCAAGCAAAAGCTATGTGCACAACCCTCCTTGCAAGGAGGGGAGCTCAACCCAGCACTCCCTGCAGCCTGGGCAGGGGCAGGCTGCAGCCAGGGAGGTACCTGCTGGAGACCCTGCCTGCCTGCAGGGCAGGCAGGGAGAGAGGGGCAGGCACAGCCAGAGCATGCCTGCCCATGGGCCCCCCCATGCTTCCAGCAGTCAGGGCAGGGAGCTGCCCCTCTTCCTGGGACCCCATCAAGGGGGCTCCTCTTCAAGCCACTACCTCCAAGTCTGGGATGCCACTAGCCATCCGCTCACCTGAGCAAGGAGGCAGGGCAGAAGAGACCCCCTCCCTTGCTAGGGGGAGGCAGGAGCTGAGTTCCAAGCAGTGAGACTCCAGCCCTGCTTTCCTCTCCCTGCCCCACGCTCAGAGCAGGGGGCAGTGCCACAACTTCACTTTGGGGGCAGGTTCGTGCCCCACTGTAGCAGAACTGCTGGCCCCCGGTGCCTCCTGCTCCAGCCTCCCCCGGGCACCACGGGCTCTGTGAGTGGAGGCCGGGCTGCTGTGGCTGCCCCCCGGTGCCGACAGGGAGCCGGGGCTGTGCCCACCTGCTTGGTGGTGCCCCGCAGCTTCCATCTCAGAGAGGCTGTAGGCCATGGCCAGCTGCAAGTCCTCATCCTCATCCTCGCTATCCGTGTAGAGGCAGACAGGTGAGGAGCTCGAGGTCTGGTGTGGGGCCGGTGCTGGCGGTGAGGGGGGCCGTGGCCTGGGGAAGGCTTGCTGCTCCCGCCGGCTCAGCTCCAGCCCCAGCGCCATGTCATCAGGAACACCTGTGGGGTCACAGGCAGGGACTGGGGGACTCATCCACTCCAGCTCCCCAAAGCTGGCGTGGGGCCCTGGCACCTCCAACCCACCCCACCAATCCTTCAGAGCAGAGCTCCAAACCAGGGCTAACCAAGGCTCAGTCCAAAACAAAGCCTGGATGCAGCACCACCCAGACACCCCAAAGGGAAAGGGCTCAGATCTCAACAACTCAGTCTGCAGTGCCCCTTCTCACCATCGATGTGGATCGACTTCAGCTCCCCATCCTCCTCCACTTCCACCCGCTCCCGCCCGTTCTCAATAATCCTGCAGACAGACAGACAAACAGATGGACGGTCAAGGGCCATGCAGCCAGTGCACCACAGCAGGAAGTTGCAGGGTTGGAGGCCTGCTGATGGAGGGAAGTCTGTGAGAGCAAGGTGGGCTGGCACTGCCCTCACCTCTTGGTGGTGATACGCCTGCCATTAACAAAGGTGGTGGAGGTGGAAACAGAGCGGAAGCCCAGTCCTGCATCTGCACCAGAGCTGAAGGATGAGGCGAAGAAATCTAGAGAAGGGAACAACAAGGTTGGTGCCAGGGTGGGTGGCAGGAGGGCAGGGGACAGACTCTGCACAGGGGAACATGGTGCTCTAGGACTCCCCTGCTGGGAGGAATGGCAGCATCTCCTACCTGAGGATCCTGGGAAGGGGGAAAAGAAGTGGCCTCCCCCATGGTGCCGGGGGCCAGGTCCTCGCAGCTCAGAGAAGGGCAGCATGTCATCTGAAAGGCAGGGGCCCCCCCATCAGCATTACCCCATCAGCTCGGTGAACCAGAAACAGGGCACTGATGTGAGAACCCTCTGCCAGGGCCAGCTGTGAGCTCTATCCCCAAGCTCAGCAGCTGCCCCACAGACAGAGAGATGCCCAAGAGCCAGCCCCCCCTGCCCCACACGCACCAAAGAATTCAGCAAAGGGGTCTCGTCCGCCAAAGAACTCCCGGAAGACGTCGTGAGCGCTGCGGAAGGTGAAGGTGAATTGGGGGGCCCCGGCACTGGCCCTGGAGCCACCTGGTCCTGCTGGAGGGAAGACACTCAGTGTTAAATGGAGCCCTGGCTGACATCCTCCCTGAAGGGTGGGGAGCCCTGGTGGCACTGACCCACACAGGTCTTCAGACAGGGATGTATCCAGAGCTGCACTAACCCCCACGGCCCCACTCACCCGCTCCCATGAGTCCATCCTTGCCATAGCGGTCGTAGACATCACGCTTCTGCTCTGGAAGAAGAAAGGGGGCTGCGGGGAAGCTGGCTGCCAGGTGGGGACAGGAGCACTGACACTTCTCCCAACTAAGGGAGACGCAGAACAGCAGGGAGCAAGAGGAGGTGGTTGGCACAAGCCCCTGCCACTCCAGAACTGCACCCAAACCCGAGTAAGACCACTGGGCAAGAATGCAGAAGCTTCAGGCCCACTGGGGAGAGCCCATGGTGGATGTCAACAGCTCAGCATCTCTCCCAAGGGCTGTTTTGGGAGACGTGAGGAAGTAACCAAGCATCAAAAGATGTGTGGTAAAGCTGTAGGGACCCACTGCCTCCTGGGGACAGCCAGGGATGCAACCTGGGTGAGCCCAGAAGCAGGACATCCCAGTGTGAACAGTTCCAAGGGCAGACACACACACACACAAGACATCACTGTGGTCTCTTACTGTCTGACAGCACTTCGTAGGCCTCGGCGATCTCCTTGAACCTCTGCTCAGCATACTCCTTGTTGTCTGGGTTTTTATCCGGGTGCCATTTCAGCGCAGCCTTCCTGTACCTGCACAGAGGGGCAGTGATGGGCACGCAGCAGCCCTTGGGCTCTTGGGCCAGCAACCCCCATCTGAGCATGCACCTCCTAGCCCGTGGGCAGGAGCACCCCAGGCCCGCTTCACTCAGCACCCTACAGTCTCCGGCACTGAACAGGAGCTCCTGGACTAGTTCTTCCTTCCAAGAGTATTTTCATATATAAATATATATATACACATATATATAGATATATACATATTTATGTATACACACACCAACACACACAGACTAAACAAACAAAACAGAAATTACCCCAGAACTGCAGCACTACCACAGCAGAGCAACGTGTGCCCACCTCAGCTGCCCTCATCGATGGCTCTGGACAACGCTCACAGGTTTGTTCTGGAGCCTTCACGGGCTCCACTGTGAGTGTGCACGGACCAGGGGTTGCTAGAGGCCCCCTGGGGCCAGGAGAGCACCAGCAGCCCTCTCCTCCCCACTGCAGCTAGTTAAGGTTAACCCATGCTTCTCAGCTTCTGCCACTCACTCTTGGGAAGCCCCTCACGGGGACCTCTGCCACCTGTTGGCAAGCCAGCAATCTGCTGGCATTCTCCTCAGGCAATACCTCACCCCAGTGAGAGCAGCAGCACCTGGGCAGGGCACCAGGCAGGAGTTGCAGAGACTCAGGAGGCTCTGTCAGCTCCCCAGTAGTACCTGGGGCACGGCAACAACCTGCCCACAGGGCCCACATCCCTAAAAGGGGACATGCTGGTCTTCACTCTGTGACCTCCAGTCCCCTGACTGATGCCAGCAGAGTCCTTGTGCCCCAGCCATGTGCCATCCCTGCACCCTCTGGCAGAGAGAGAGAAGGGAGCCTCCAAACACCACCAGGACTTGCCTCCAGCCCCAGGCTGACAGCAGGAGAGAGGAACCAAACCCCACCAAAAGATGCCTTTGTATGGCAGCAAACCCAACCCTGCTCTGGCATCCATACAAAGGAAACAAAGGCTGAATTGTCACCTCTGCAGCTGGGCCCTGTCCCCACAGGCCCCGAAGGGAGCCCCTGCCTTGCTGGCACCAGGTGGGGGCGGCTTGGGGTACTCTGCCCCACAGGCAGAGGCACGCTGCCATACACTTACGCCTTCTTGATGTCCTCAGCAGTGGCGTTGCGGCTCACCCCCAGCGCTTCGTAGTAGTCGACCATGACGTGAGCTGTCCCACGGGGTCACTGCAGGAGGAGAAGGCAAAGTCAGGGGTCCACAGGCACAGCCTGGTAGTGCTGGGTGTGGGACAGCAAGGGCAGGCTGCTTACCCTCTCTAGCGCCCCGGCCATCCCACTGCCTCCCGAGAGCAACCCAGCTCTCCCATGCCCAGCTCCCAGCACCCTGCCCACACCTCGGCCACCCGGGAGCACCTCCAGTCCCAGTCGGGGGACCCTTGCTACTGACGCACCGCCGTCCCGCCGGCGTCACCCCAAGTTGCCCAGGCAGGGGGAAGGGGTCCCCGCTGCCGGCGCCNCGGGGGGACAGCGGGAGGGCGCAGCCCGCTAAGGTGCTTAGCGGCTGGAGCGGATTAAGGGCTCAGCGGGGACCCTCCCCGTCCCCGGGCACGCCGGGACACTTCCATCGGCCGACCCGCTCCGGGTGGGGGACAGGAGCAGAGT
>VXBC01011831.1:407725-423735 GCA_013399945.1 Ploceus nigricollis
GCACCTGGGCACGGCTGCAGCCCCGGGGCAGCCCGCGGCGCCGCGGGCCGCTGGCTTCCCGCCGAGTCGGCTGCCCGGCCGGTCCCGCCGGGAAGGAGGAGCCGGCCGGGGGGGACAGCTGAGGTGACTCAGCGCTTTGTCCGGGCGGGGGACGTGACGGGGAGCAGCTTGCCAGACTGGCGGGCGCAGCTCCCTGCCAGGAGCCCGGGCCGCCTGGCACCACTGTGGCACCACTGTGGCACCGGCAGCCGGGAGCTGCAGGCCACCCCGAGCACCAGGGTGCCCAGGCCCCCGGAGAACCGGGACCGTGCACCAGGAGCTGCGTTTTTGACTCTTCTCGTTCATGGCCCCTGCCTGGACAGTGCTGCAGAGGGGCTGTGCTCAGCCATTCTCAGGGTCCTGGACGGTCTCGCTCACCTGCACCTCTGAATGTGTCCTCGCCACGGAGATTTAGGATTCCCTCTTGCGGCCTGGATGGGAGAAGGAGGGAGCTTGTTCTCTCTGCAGGGTCAGAGCTTTTTGGATCCACTGCCACACCTACACCACAGGTGGAAGCTTCCTCACCTCCCATAAATTCCTAGCTGGGAAGCCTGGCAGAATGAGGAGGCCTGAATCTGAGACAGGCCATTCCCAGCACTCTTCAGGGACAAGATATCCCCGACAAGAGCCTTCCCCAGCCATGAGTCGTGCACCTGTGGTGGATAAAATGCCAAGGGCATCATCTCGTGTGCGAAAGGCGTTTCTCTCTCCAAGCAATGGGAGACCTGTCCCCTGCCATCAGACAGCAACTTGATGATTTCCTTGAACTTGGGCTTGGAGTACTTCCTACCCCCTGGGATTTTTCCCTGGATGCCATTGCAGCACTGTCCTCCTGTACCTGTTTGCCCACGAGCAGGGAGGGGCTCCCTGGGGGCTGCCTGTAGCCAGAGCGTCCTCCCCGGCTGCCGGGGCTCTGATTTGGCCCATCTGCCCAGCAATGGGTGCAGAGCCGGCATGGGCACTAGATGGAGCCACAGGCTGCTTCACAGGGATCCCAGCCTGCTGCTGGGACGGCGAGGAGGAGCCACCAGGGCCGAGCCGAGTCTTGGCACCTTGCTTTCCTTTCCCTGGCTTTTGCAGCTGATGTGAGGACAGGGAGGCCCCCGAGATGACAGATCTCAACTCGCCCTGTGCACACCGCTGGGGAGGCCTCTGTGCTGGGATAGGAGAGAGTTCCACATGCTGGCTGTGAATCTGGAGCCGGGGGAGCACATTGCTGATGCCTTCATGGCAAAAATTTCCCTTGCATCTTGAGGTCAGGATATGGAGTGGGGAGGACTGACACATCCCCAGTATTCTTAGGGAAGGCAGTGGAGAGTTGGGCAGTAGCCCACCACAGCACTGGTAGGAGAGAAGACGTGTATCAGCCACACCTCATCCCAGACCTGTCACAGTCACTCTTCTACTCAAACCTGGCAGTAGCCAAATAAAAGAAGCCCATCACCCACTGGTGCCTCACACCTTCAGCTGCAGCACCCTGCCCTCTTTACCTGCCCTTTCCTCCTAGGTCTGCCTGAAGTCCTGATGCTCACATCAGCTTCAAATCAAGCACAGGCATCTTGAGTATGTCTCAAGAAGACCCTTATTTCTTAACAAATTCTGGGGATCGCTGTGTTGCAAGCTTGTTTTCAGCTTTCCAAGGTCTCAAAAATGCTCATGAAATACTCTTGAGGCTTTCTGAGGAAAGAGGTTTCAGATGAGCAAAGCAGGACACCAACGGACCAAATGTTTTTATCCTGGTTACCCAATCTCTCAGGAAGCCAACAGAATTGCATCATAAACCCATGATATATTATTATGCAAACCACAAATTAAGCGATATATTTTTTTCAGCACTGCACAACATTTCAGCTTTTGATTTCCACATGAAAACACAAGCCCTTTCACAGCCTTAACAAAACTGGCAATTATGTACTGAAAAATTGTATTCATGGCAATTTTTGAGCTAAGAAGTGCTCAGCAAGTCGTGTGTCTGCTGTTCCCCTCATCACATGCAGCTGACTCCCTTCCTCTTCTCCCCATTCCCCAAGGGAAGGTCCCCATTCCTTGCAGTGGAGCTGCAGCAGGGACGGAGCAGGAGCCAAAGCCACTAGGATGGAGTGAGAGGGTTTGAGCAGAGTGACACAGGTTCCTGGGTGCCATTTCTGTGCCACCTTCCTCTGCCTGCCTGCTTCTAGGACAGATGGCGATGCTGGCCATCTCTTGGCATGGCCACAGCGCCGGTGCAGCCCCCAGAAAAGGGATCAGTAGGAGCTCCAGGGCTTTCTCACCCCTGAAAGAGCTGCATTAGATTGGGGACCCCCAAGTACAGGGGGCTGGTGAAGACATCGCTTGAGCAGGACCCCCATTTTTAAAATCCACATTGGTTCTTTTACTCACAGTCCTGCTCTCTCATCCAAAAAGCCCTGTCCACCCTCCCTAACTTCCCTGCACAGCTAATTTCTTCACACCTTCATGTTTTTGATGCTCTGCATGTTTGTCTCGGAGGCCAGGCTCTCAGCCACCTCCCATCTCCTTGTCCACTCTGTTCTCATCTCAGCTGGCTGTTTTAGAATTGTACCTTCTAGAGACTGGGGACAATCCAGGGAGGCAAAGTCATGCAGCTGCTCTTAGTTTGCATAGCAGAACAGAGAAGTGAGAAACAGCAAAGTCAGGGCGACTTTCGTTCAAGCAGGGCGATGACTTTGAGCCAGATTTAGCAATGTGACAGACCCAGGCTGTGTGTCCCAGGCTCTGCCTTGCAGGGATGCTTGCGTGTGCTGACAGTGGGGATACTGCCCCAGCCAAAACCCAGGCAAAACTGAGGTGCTTGCAGATTTTAAATCAACAGAGTCAGAGGCTGGCAGAGATGGCAGAAGCCCGTGACTGAACAGGTTATCCATGATGAGCAGGCACACAGGCCCAGGGAGCAGCTGAGCCTCATGGCAGCAGGGTTTTGCCCGCATCCCTGGCATGTGGTTGGTGACAGGCTGGGCTGGATAACCCTGTGGGGCACAGGAGCAGAACACCCCAAACTCATCCACGGGGAAGCTGCACAACCTGGATCAGATCCTAAGGGGAGGGAGATGAAAGATAATGAATAGACTGATACCACACACCCCCTCCATATGCTAGGGAACCCTCCAGCTGCAGAGGGGATTGGAAGCTGCAGCTGACACTGGACAGGAAGGGATTCTATTGTGAAGCAAAACCTGATTTTGCTCATGCACACCAACATGTCCATGCCCATGCTCTCCCAAGTTCCACATCCCTCATGTTCATCTGTCTTGGCCAGGATTTTCTGCAGTGCCTGGTAGGACTGGGGTTAGGCTGTCTGGTCCTCACTGTGCCCTCCAGCTACATGCCCAGCCTTGGTCCATTGTCTTCACCTAGGCATGGCTCAAAGGCAAACAGTGAGCCAAGCAGGGACAAATAAAAAAGGATATGGAGCAAATGCATTTGCATGAGAAGAAAACAAGAAAAAGGAAAAAAGAATGCCAGAAAGCAGCTTTCTGTTGTTTTCCATAGCTCTTGGTGCCTAACTACCAGTGCAAGAGTGGAACCATGGAGAGAATGCTGTGAAGTGCTGTGGATGCAAAGAGAAGACTGCAGTTTGGATGCCATCTGTAACATACCAGCATGTAACACATTACCTGCTAAAATCGACATTTGCAGTTCATCAGGCCCTCACTGAGAGTATTAGTGGGCCTAACTGAAGGTCTTGCTGTGCTGCTGATGGCAATTTTTAACTGAGCTGGGAAAACCGGGGTAATTCCAAAGGACTGAAAAAGAGAAATCACTCCAGTCATTAAGAAAATAAACTGGTTGACCCAGAAAACTCTAGATTACTGATAATACCAGAAAGAAATAACAGAAGAACTCATTTTTATTCTATCAACAGATAACTAAGTACTGAAAAATGTATTTACTACTGATATCCTTGTCTCAGGTAAGGAAGGTATTGCTTTGCAGCCTTGTCATCACCTTCAGCATGATTATATGTCTGGCTGATTCAGATCAACACCGCTGGTATGACATCCTCACTTGGAAGCTGGCAGGAGATAATGCTAACAGTATTTGTGTAAATCACAGCATTGCTGCAAAGAGGGGTGAAACAATCAGTTTTCTGTGTCCACAGATGAAGGAAGTTCAGAGCTGCTGCCGATGGTCTTTCCAGATCTACTTTTTGTGTTGCCCTTATATTTATTTTACTTGAATATTTATCTTGGAGTGCCAAGCCAGCCTGTTTTGCACCAGAGGCATCAATAGCAAAGGTGTGCTTGTAGCCAGGAGCTGTACTGCTGAAGGCCTTTGCAGTGGGGATCCCTAGGGCTGATTGCAATGCCCACCGTGATAAGAAATGTTTACTAAGAAAAGTCTGGGATAATGCTAAGCTTGGTAGGGTAGTAACTACTAACGGGGACAACTAAATCTCAGAGATGGTTAAGAATTGTCTGGTTAAAAGGCCACATTACAGCAAAATTGCTTGAAGTAATTAATTTGATAATTTTAGGAAGGGGCAGTCTTGTCACTTATTACTCTGCACATTCTCTTGCCACCCTCACACTTTATCAGCAGCAGTGTGGGATTCATTTCAAGACCACTGATCAAACCGTGGAAGCCAGGGGTGCCTGGCAGGAATCCCTGCACAATCCCAGCAGCTCTTTGCTGATGATTCACCATTGCAAACCAGCACGTGGGTTCCCTTGCTGGGCACCACACCCTCTTCACAGCAAGCAAGCCAGTTACATCCCTGCCTTTTTTCCTGAGCACACCTGTCATCGCAATGATTGAAACCAGGATTGTTTGACAAGTGGGTTTTCCATGTTAATAAGGGTGCCCCAACATATGCAGGAGTGCTTGGTGCCCAGCTCTTGCCAGACTCTGCATCCTCCTGCCTGGGAGGTGGTAAAGCCCTCCGGAATGTGTCCAGTGCCAGGCTATTAAGTGGCAGAAAAGGAGTCATGCTGTCCAGGCCACACCATGGCAGGGAAGGGCACAGCAGCCCTAGTTGTGCTCAGGAAGCCTGGAGGTGGCTTGTCCTAATGAGGAGGGCCACATTAAGCATGAAAATTCAGCAGATTGGTGCTCCGAGACCTTGCAACAGGGAAAGTCTGCCAAATAGCTGTTATTTCACATGCACAGCCTCTCATCATCTGGCTTAACTCTGCAAGGAGGCTCTCAGATACTCGTTTGAGCCAGGCATCCTCAAGATGCCCATTGAACTCAAGGTGTCAGCCCAGTGACTTGAGGCCACTGGCTCCCAGCAGCCAGGCTCTGGGAGGAGCAGGGAGGACAGCCCTTGTTTCACAATATCACACTCTCTCTGCGCACAAACAGCTCTGGGCAGGAGCACCCTGGGAGCCATTACCCAGCCGAGTTATTAAATGCATCTTTTATCACATTAACTGTTTCCCTCTGACATCCAACAGTGCTTGGCCAGCTGCCAGCACCTCCTTTCCACTTTTAACAACTCTACAGCAATCCCCAAGACTCCAGACTAGTTTCTCCAGGCCCAGCTCTGCCCTTGGCTTGCCCTGGGGCCAACAAGCTGTTTGCATTATTATACAACTCACTTCCACGTGTAAAACAAAACACCTTGCAGACGTCTCTCCAGCCATGGGATGCTCAACTGCTCTCCAAAGGCCAGGGCACAGCAGGGCCATCATCAAGAAGCTTCTGAGACAGGAATTATTTCCTTTCCCAGTGGGTGCAGGACTGGTCCACCTGGCTGTGGTTTATGTACCTCAGAGGAGGGGGTGCATCTGCAGAGCTGCCCCATGTGAATCTGCCATGTCCCCTCTGCTGCCCAGGGGCTCAGCTGCTGTCCCACAGGCAAGGCATGAGCTCCTGGGAGGAGGGGAAGTGGTGGCTGCTTCTTGCCCCATCACTGCCAGCTCACAGGCATGTCTTTGGCATTGCGACAGAACTGGCCACAGCTTTGTTGCAGTTCTGAGAACTTGTAAGACAGGAAGGCCTAAAGGCCTGGGCATGAAGACATCACCATGCCTACACTTCTCTCTGGTGTATGGAGAGCCCCTTCAGCCTTCTGGGGTAACCCATATCCCTCCAGGAGCTCCTACCATCACACAACCTTGCAGAATTAATTGCACTTCTATTTCCAGGTATTCCTGCACTGCTTGTGCCATCACCAGCTCTGAGAGCTGATGAAGAAGAGGAAAAGCATCACTGGCACCTCCACAGAAGCCCATCAGCACTGCACACCAGTATTCTCTGAGAACATGGGGCCACCTCAGCAGGATCAGTCCCTCTGTCACCCGCCTGGAGGCAGATTGTTCACACCAGGCATGCTCAGACCTCTGACATGAAGTCACTGCAATTAGACAGGTGAGGTTTTATTTTGCTCCTGTGGGTGTGTAGCTGCCTTTCCCAGGACATGAAGAAAGGCAGGTGACAGCGGCAGCCATGGCAGCTGACTCTGAGCCAGGAAGGCTGCTCGCCCAGGGCCTGCTGTGCCTGAGAAAGAGCTCGTTCCAACTTGTCCGACAGCCCCTTTTAGCCTCGCAGGTTGGGGCTTGGCTTGTGGGGCTGCCTGTGTCCCGGGGAGTGCCTCACCGCTCTTGCCACTGCCCTGTGATTCAGGGCTTAGGACTGTAGCGAGATCTGGAATTAGCTTTATTGTTTCTGCACCGAGGCACACGCTCTGGGCAATGCAGCAGGCGTTGCACAATTGACTTCATTATATCTGAACCAGCAATTATGCTGCTGTTGCTCAGCTGCAGAAGAGAAAACTTCTGTCAGTTCACTACTGTGCCCTACATCCCAGCAGGTCTCTAGGAGCAAATGCCATGTGTGGGCTGCTGAAGATGTTCAATGAGGCCTTTGTTGAGTCTCTGCTTGGGCTTCTGATACTCCCCATTGTTTCCTTGCAGCCTGTGACATCTAGCCTTCCAGTCACCCTTCTTTCTCATCTCTAGATCAGCTCTACCTTCTCCAGATGGATGAGGTACTCAGAGGGCCATTTCTGATCTAGACAAGGCATGCATATTTTAAAGCATGGCAGCGGGAGCATTTTCTGCCCATCTCTATGCTATGCTAGAATTTTTCAGGGTGGCAAAGTATGTCCCAAATGCTGCCATAGTAGAACTGCAGCAGCACTCGGACATAGGATGCTGGGCCATCAGCAGGAGCCAGCTGTACTTTAGGGACCCTGCACAATGCTCAATGGGATACTGCTAAAGCAGTTAGTATCACAAGGGCCTTGCTTGAACTCACATCTGCAACATGCAGTCCAGCTCCATGCTTTCAACAGACTTATTAGTTTCACCAGCCAACCTTGTCCAGCTTGTGCCACTGCTGGAGAGCAAACTGCACAGGGCACTGACGGGCTGGAGGTACATCCTGGCTTCTCCACCTCCCCACCTGCTAAGAGGATTAAGGGCAGAGCAAGGACAGAGTGAGGGGTAAGCAGGGCAAGCACGGATACAACCTCTTTGGGAAGCTCCTGGCTGAGATTAGAGACACAGACAGGAGCCCTGCTCCTGAAGCACCTCTCACCATCTAGTCTTTGCTTAAAAGTGGAGGGCACAATGGGCTTCCTTGCCAAACCCACAGCACAGCTGTGCTCTCTTCTACTTTCCCAAGAAGGCCATGTCCCCAGACTGCCCCATGACACTGTTTGCTCTGCCTGGAGCAGGCAAGGTGGAACTGAGGTCTGAAAACTGGGAACAGTAGTTTGGGCTTTCCTCAGCAAAGAGAGCAGGGAGTCGGGGTGTGGATGGGAGGTACCAAGCTGGGCTCTGAACTCATCTCCTCCCCAGTTTCAGCTCTAGGTGCTTTAGGTGTGGCAGTCTTTAACATACTTCTGGAAGACAGCTATAGAGAGAGGCTTTGTTTGGGTAACTGCAAGCTTTGCTCACAGGTGTTCCTGTACCAGCAGGTACCTGCCAAGAGCTGGCTGGTTTCTGGCAGCGGCAAGCAGAGGCTTCCCCTGCAGTGGGCAGGACTCTGCCCCTCAGGTATCTTCAATGTTTTTCCCATCCTTCAGTAAAGAGATGGTTGAATTCTGACTCTATAGCCTAGAATTTTCCTTGCTTGCTATTTGCATCTCTCTGGTTGCTGATGCAGGATCTAACTATGTTCTGAGCATCGATGAAAATGTTTCCTGAGCAATTCTTGTAATCTTGTGACTTCTGATGTTGTCTGAAAACATTTGCAGGGCCTTGCTAGATGTGTGGGTAACATCTCTGTAAGAAAGGGGTCGCCTCAGGACAAATCCAGCTAGAGTGAGCTCAGCCTGCACTGTGTGCTTTCAGGCTGCTGCTACCAGCATCTGGCAGGCTGCTGAGCAGTTAGGCACTGACAAGATGCAGCTGATTGGTGCTCCCTGGATTTAGCCAGATGTTCTTAAGCAGTTCAAAAAAAGCTTAGACATCTGTTTGGGCATTTCAGATCAGAGGCACATGGGGATGCGCAGCTCCGAATGACTCATGGCTCTCTTGTCAGTTATACCCACTCTGATTGTCCAACAAAACAGTGTCTGAGTGGGTATTTTCACTGTGAACATACATTTGCAGCAATGATGAATCAGGGACATTTCACTCTCAACCCTCCACCACCATGGTACGTAAACTGATCCATGATTTTGCACCCCTAGGTACCACCGGATCGTTATGTGAATCTTCAGAATCTGGGTGAACAGTACAGCCTGAAATGCTGCTGGCTGCCTGGCTCTGCTTCCAACTATGCTGCAAGGCATTCATGCTATAAATGCCCCAGAATTAATCGGCACCGTGGAATTAAGGAGGGTTTTAGGACACACCCAGTGAGAAGTGACTCCCTGGCATCCACTACACGTTACAGTGAACACCTTGGTGAAGATTTTCACAGGGAAGATGATACCATCACTCCTTTTCACTCCAATTAACTTCTGGGGCTCAAATTTTGATGCCTCAGTGCTACCAATTACTCTCTCACTCTCATGGACTGTCTGCATCAGCATGGTCTGTGTTATCTAGTGATCTCTGAGGTCACTCAGAGGACATTTACACCACAGGGAGGCATTTCCAGAGTTATCCAGTCACCACAGAGTCCTTGCAGGTTCAGCAGCACTTACTACCTGGGGCATCTCTGTGGGGAAAAAAAAAAACAACAAACAACTCAATATTTTCCCATCAACTTGATTAAACCCACTCTGTTCCTCTGGCTCAGCCATTTCAGCAGGTCTCAAAAATGTGTTGCTTAGACACCAGTATAGGCTTTGCAGCAGTACTCTTGCTTTCAGTCACTTTACACATGCTCATCAGTGAATGTGACACTTTCCAGGTGACTCAGGCACAAAGAAAGGCTATTGTGGGTGGATAATTTAGGTCCAGCTTTCAACTTTCAGATCAAGCTGAGAGATGACAGCACTTTTCAGTGAAAATTCATTAAGTCAGAGCGCTGAGGCAGATGCAGGGCTGGTTCTGCACCACAGTGGATCCTTTGAGTATTTTGGAGGGGGTAGGACACACCATTCATTGTAGTAAGGCCAGACATCAGTGAAGTCACTGCAGATTCCAATAAAACCCCTCCAAGGTGCTCCAAGCTCTCCCTACACCCTCACTATTCATTTCATAAAGCTTTGTGAAATCAGATCAAACCAGTGAAGGTAGTGCAGAGCCAGGATGGAGAAGCAGCCCTTTGGCAGGCAGAGCTTTCAACACAGCCCTGGGGTACAAGTGTTCTTGAGGGCCTTGACACAAAGGACAGGATTGAGTTTTCCTGCTTTCTTTTCAAAGATGTTAGGAAAGAGGTTGGGAAAGTTTGGGCTCATCTCTGGAGGGTTTCCTCCACCAATGTTTCCTCCAGAAGTTCTCCCAGGTGTTTTTCAAGAAGCCTTGGGTGAGTGCCAGAGACCTGGCTCACTGCTTGCTCAAGGATCACATCAGCACCTAAGCCCACCAGGAGGGAAGACCTGGGCCAAGTTCTTTGCTGGCTTTCCTGCTTCAACCCCCGAAGTCTCTCCTGGTTAGTGCCTGGATGGTGCCTTTCACCAGCAGGACACCAAGCTGGAAGGTGCCACCTCTGTTCTTCAGCAGAACCCCTCTGCCAAGACTAGCAAGCATAGCAGGAACAACACTTATGCCCCACTGCCCTTTCCTCGAGGGGACCCTCGGGTCTCCCGTGCCCCAGTCAGGGGATGCTGCTCCCCGAATGCCCCACCAGTGCACCCCGCCAGGCAGCACAGCCCCATCTATGCAAATCTATGCAAATATGCGCAATGCACGCAAATCTATGAAAGCGCTTGGGGCTGTCTCGGGCGGGGCGGCCCGCCCCGGAGCGCCAGTGCCGCCCCCGGTATAAGTCAGTGGCGGCGCGGCAGTCCCGGAGTGCGGAGCTGCGGCAGTCCGGGGACAGGCAGGTTGTGCGGCAGCGGCGGCATCATGGTGAGTGCCAGCCCCGGCTGCTCCGTCCCTCCGGTCCCGCGAGTGCACCCCGGAACGGGCTGGGGTCTGCGTGGCTTCCCGGGAGGGCTCTGCCGGGAGCCCAGAATGCGGGCAGCTGGCGACGGGAGTGCCGGCTGTGCTCGCCCTGCCTTTGCCTGGCTTCAGCCTCTTCCTGAACTGCTCCCTCTCCGGCTCTCAGCAGTCTCCCTTCTTTGAGCATCCCCTTGCACCCCTGGCAGGGAGGCCACCAGCGAGCCCCGCCGGCTGCGGAGACCGGCGCTCGGGCGGACACGTCACTTCTCATCCCTCTCCCACTTTTTAATAGTGTCGGTTCCTGCCCGTGTCCCGCGGTACCATCCTCAGCTGCGGGGAGTTCGGGCCGTCTGCCAGCCCCCCACGCTGCCGACCCACAGCTGAGCTCCGGCAGTAAGCTGCAGCTTCCTTCACCCACTGCCCTGCTCCAAGGGTGGGCATCACTGTGGGTGGGCCTCCAGGCTGCCCTGCCGCCGTGGTCCTGCGGCGATCTCTGGTTCATGAGCTCTCCAGCTGCCCTGGAGAGCATCCCAGCCCCAAGGTTTCCCGGGCACTCCTGCTGTCCCGCGGAGCCATGCTCCCAGCCCTTCCCGTGCCAGACTTTGCCGTGAAGAAGGCAGAGTCTACTCTGTTGGCTGTTGACCAACACTGCTGCATCCTGGTGCTGCTGGGCTCTGCCCAGCCTCTTGTCAGTGCTGGGTCCCATGGAGCCAGTCCTGGCTGCTGCTTGGTGTTGGGATGAACTGCAATGAGCAGCATAACCCTCTGCCACCCCCACGCTGATTTACAAGGTCCTTTGCCAGGGAGGAGTCCTCTCTCTCATCTCCTCTTCCTTGAGGTGCTTGCATCTGTGCCAAGTGTTTTCTATGCCCTTCTGTAGAGGATCTTGGAAGACTTACCTCAGGTCTTAAGTCCTCAGGTCTTACCCTTGGCTCCTTGTGTTACACAACATTTATGGACCTGCTGGGAGGGATAGGTGGGGTATTGCTTTGCTCTTCTTGCACCTTAGCTTTGGGAAAGGTGAGATGGGCTTCTGCCTCTCACCATGGGTATCAAGGGCTTATTTTTTTGCCATCCCTCACTGTCACTACTGCCTCTGAAAGGCAGCACTGAAAGCACTTTAGATGCAGAGAGCCAGGACATGCTGCATCCTGTGCAACTTTGTGGGACAGCAGTCACTGCCCTGCTCCTGAGTGCAAAATGGCTGGTTCCACCGGCTTCCTGCCAGCTGACTCATAGTGGGGCACCATGGCTCTGGAAATCCGGTTTGATTTGGATGCTCCTCTGATTCAGTTGTGCCTGATGACACATCCAAGTCCTTGGCAACAGCAGGTCTAAGGCACTGAATACTTTCATTTTTACCAAAAGAACTGCAGGCTCTGGGGTGCCTCATCTGAAGGGAGTGAGGTTGCAGAGCCCCCCTTCACCTGGCTTCTCCTGGGGGACCCAAGACTACCCTTGAAGCTGTGAGCTAAGAGACCCTCCCACCTCAGCCTTGCCATTGACTTAAAAAGTGCAGCTAACGCTTCCTCCTGCTCTAGAGCTAATTTAGGAAGCTGAGCCTCAGAGCACGGCAACAATTCATGTTTGTAAATCCCCTCACTTGCTGGGTACCCCTCCTCAGTGCCCTCAGCTCCCAGTGCCCTGGTGGTGCTCTGCCATCTCAGCATCCAGCTCTGTTGTTGGAATTGCAGCAGGGGCTGTGCCACATGCTGCTGGGCCCCAGCCCTTAAGCCATATGGATGTTTGGGCAATGGAGAAGATGCTCACTGGATGCTATTCTGGACTGTGGGTGGGGCCAGTCCAGGGGATGGGTGGCCTGATATCCTGGGCTCCTGCAGATGGGTCTCCATCTCCTTGGGCCCCTGAGGTGGTCCGTGCAGTGATGAGAGGCAGAGCACTAGGCTTGGGAGAAAGCAGAAAACTGAAATGGACACAGGGCACCCAGGAAGGAGGGCACTGTGGCTTGCCCAAGCTGGCAAGGGCCAGAGCTGCCCTTCCAGGGCTGTGCACTTCCAGCAGTGATTGCATTTCTGGTCTCTGCTGGGATGTGACCCTGCCTCCCCCTCCCCAGCGCGAGTGCATCTCCGTCCACGTCGGCCAGGCCGGCGTCCAGATGGGCAACACCTGCTGGGAGCTGTACTGCCTGGAGCACGGCATCCAGCCCGACGGGCAGATGCCCAGCGACAAAACCATCGGCGGAGGGGATGACTCCTTCACCACCTTCTTCTGTGAGACTGGGGCTGGGAAGCACGTCCCACGGGCCATCTTCGTGGACCTGGAGCCCACAGTGATTGGTGAGTGCACCCTAATTGGGCAGTGATAGTGGTCATTATTTTGGGCAACAACCCATTGCAGGATGCTCCCAAGAGCGCTCCTGCTACCTTTCCCCAGATCCAGTTAGCAAATCTATTTTGCCACTCTCTCCTAGATGAGGTTCGGGGAGGTGTCTATCGCCAGCTCTTCCACCCTGAACAGATGATCACTGGCAAGGAGGATGCTGCCAACAACTACGCCCGTGGGCACTACACCATCGGCAAAGAGATCATTGATCAAGTGCTGGACAGGATCCGTAAGCTGGTAAGTGTCTGCAGAGAGGGGATGTGTCTCCCTGGACTGGGGTCCAGCATCATTCAGGAGGTGGGAGCATGATGTGAGCTCTGCTGCACCTTGGGAGGAATCTGCAGCTACCCAGACAAAAGTCTGAAACTTCCCTCCAGCTAAGTCAGTGCTTGAAGGAACCTTACTTGTCTCTCTCCACAGGCTGACCAGTGCACAGGCCTCCAAGGATTCCTGGTGTTTCACAGTTTCGGAGGTGGCACTGGCTCTGGATTCACCTCCCTGTTGATGGAGCGACTCTCTGTTGATTACGGCAAGAAGTCCAAGCTGGAATTCTCCATCTACCCGGCACCACAAGTCTCCACTGCTGTGGTAGAGCCCTACAACTCCATTCTCACCACCCACAGTACATTGGAGCACTCAGACTGTGCTTTCATGGTAGACAACGAGGCCATCTACGACATCTGCCGCCGGAACCTGGACATCGAACGCCCAACCTACACCAACTTGAACAGACTCATCAGCCAGGTTGTTTCATCCATCACGGCATCACTGCGGTTTGATGGAGCCCTGAATGTGGATCTGACCGAGTTCCAGACCAACCTGGTGCCCTACCCTCGCATTCACTTCCCCCTGGCCACCTATGCCCCTGTGGTTTCTGCTGAGAGGGCTTATCATGAGCAGCTGTCAGTATCTGAAATCACCGACTCCTGCTTCGAGCCAGCTAACCAGATGGTGAAGTGTGACCCTCGCCATGGCAAGTACATGGCCTGCTGCCTGCTGTACCGTGGGGACGTGGTGCCCAAGGACGTCAACGCCGCCATCGCCACCATCAAGACCAAACGCAGCATCCAGTTTGTGGACTGGTGCCCCACGGGCTTCAAGGTGGGCATCAACTACCAGCCACCCACGGTGGTGCCGGGGGGGGACCTGGCCAAGGTGCAGCGCGCCGTCTGCATGCTGAGCAACACCACGGCCATCGCTGAGGCCTGGGCTCGCCTGGACCACAAGTTTGACCTGATGTACGCCAAGCGCGCCTTCGTGCACTGGTACGTGGGTGAGGGCATGGAGGAAGGGGAGTTCTCCGAGGCACGGGAAGACATGGCCGCTCTGGAGAAGGATTATGAGGAAGTGGGCCTGGACTCCTACGAGGATGAAGATGAGGGTGAAGAGTAGAGAAGCTACAGGCCTAAAAAGGACCATGCTTCCTACCCGTGTTACCTGCAAACCCTTTGCAATAAACCGTTTCAGAGCCTCCGTGTGTCCCAGTATCCCCCCAGCTGTATCGGTTTCTTGCCAGGTCAGGTGTGTGGTGAGTGCTTCAGCCCTGCTACTGGTGCTGCTATGCTTCCTCCCAGTGCTCTGCTCCAGCTCCAGCTCCTCCCTTAGGTAAGAGCCCCATACCAGTGGGACAGGTCCAGGATACATGGCAGGCTCTAGGAAGGTGCTGGAGCGTGTCCGCAAAAGGGATCCACAGGAGTGCTGCTGATGTGATAGGGGAAGTACCAAGCTTAGGCATGGGGTCCTCTGTCTGGGAGTACGTCTGCCCTCAGCCTGCCCTGCTCTGCCAGTGCTCTGCCTTCCCCCTAGGGCATGTGGCCCCACTCTACCTGGCCCAGATCATCTTCTGCATTGTCCCCATTCTGAGTCCTCTCACTGCCCTGCCTGGTGGTAAGGAGTCCCAGCATCAGCTCCTGGCTCCAGCTGCAAACTGGAGATTTCTGTTACCCATTATCCAGTGTGCTGTTTCCAGAGATTAATTTTCCCTGCTTACCACTAATGCTCCAGCTATATTGACCCACAGGGGCTGTCCTCCCCTGCCCTCCTCCTCCCAGCATGCACCCGTGTCAGCTGGAGGGGAGAGTGGGGGCCAGCCCTGGCTGCTGGAGCGCAGCCAGGCACTCATCCCTCTGCACAGGGCTGCTGGCACTGCTCTGCTTGCCTGTGACTGGAGTGCCAGGCTCAGACTGAGTGGTGCCTGCTGCTGCTATGCCAGGGCAGGAGTCACTGCCCCTCACATCAGGTGCTGCTCTGGTCCACTCCTTATGTCTTGTCGGATTGTGGGGAAAGGAGGGAATCTGCTCCTTCAGAGTAATTCTATTGCTGACATCTCCCTGTGTCTTCACAGATGTGACTACCACCAGAAGGATGTAGGAGTTGGAATTGTGTCCTATAGCTTTTTCTAAAAGTTATCCTGCACCTCTGTCCTGGACAAGGGACCCAGTTGTGTCTCCTGGTACACTACTGAGCAGCAGAGGCCCATCCATCCCCATGGCCAGGGAGGGGTAGCTGTGTGACATTAAAGAGAGAGCCCTCTCCCTGCTCAGGCGGCATTCAAGGCTGATGGTCCAGGCATCCTCAGTAGCAGGATCAGGCCTAGCCTTGGCAGGGGTGGCTGCACTGGCCAGGGCTCAAACAGAGCTGCTGCTCTGAATGTAGTCACAAGTTATTAACAGCAAGCAGGCTGCAATGACCCTTTTTTGGCAGCCCAGATTTGTCATGCAGATCTGCAGCCTCACAGGGTTGTGCAGTACTGCCTGTCTGTCCCCACCGGGAGAGAAGGGCAAACCTTGGCTGGAGCCTCCCAGAGCATCGATGGTGAAGGGAGGTTTGGAGGACAAAGTGGGCTCCAGAGTCTGATACGTGTCTCTATCGTGTTTCTCCTCCTTTCTCCTGTTCTAGA
Organism: Ploceus nigricollis; assembly: GCA_013399945.1. Taxonomy (NCBI): domain Eukaryota; kingdom Metazoa; phylum Chordata; class Aves; order Passeriformes; family Ploceidae; genus Ploceus; species Ploceus nigricollis. Next base: position 423,407 of record VXBC01011831.1, read on the forward strand.
GGCCCAGGTGGACTCGGGTCTCCCCACACCCCTGGGGGAGCTCGTAGCAGAACAGGTTAGGGACTGTTCTACCTGCTGTGCCTCCGGTGCTGGTGGCTCAGCACTGCCTGTCACCCCTGAGGGCTGGTCCCCAGGCCTCCTGCCGACAGCCTGGACCGACGCCCCCGCCTTCCTCCCGGCAGAGAAGGGGGAGCAACTTCGGGCCCCGCACCTCGGGGTTCCTCCGCAGCCGGGAGGACCCTGCCAGGCTCCCGTGGCCCCCGAAGGGGGTACTCCGTCCCCGCATGCAAGTGTACCCAAATAAGGGGGCGTGGCGGCACCAAGCCCCT
>VXBC01011831.1:430804-443086 GCA_013399945.1 Ploceus nigricollis
TGGAAGGCTTCTGCCTGGTAGTGACGCTTTTACGAGGCTCCTTGTCCCCTCACTTTGATTGTCACTCCCCACTGGGCACCGGAGGTGTGCCTGCTGGCCGGAGCTGGCTCGGGCGGCGTTGTGCCGCCTGCATCCCCTGCTGGGGTGGGCTTTGCGGGGGCTGATGCGCGGCTGGCCAGATGTGGAGGGTCGGAGCCGCCCACCCCTTTCCCACGGTCCCGCCCCAGCTGTTCCAGCTGCCTGAACTTGGGACCGGGAGAAGGAAGCGCCGGCCAAGATCCTTCCCGGATCATGTGATGGTGGTGGCCACGTCCAACCTCGTCCCCCATCCCGGGCCTGCCGAGCACCCGGCGAGGATGGGACTGCCGGCCCTCGCCCTGCTGCTGGCAGCGGAGCTCCTGCACACACAGGTTAGCAAACAAGGGTGGAAAGTCTGGGAGAAGCGTATAGGACTGAGCTGTGAAGGAGCGGGTGGGACGCCTCCCGAATCTGCCTTCCCGATCCGTCTTCCTGCTCGTCATGCTATAGCTCCCTCCTGCAGCAGCCCATGTCCTGCCACAATGTCCCAGCTTGCATTCCCAGCTCCTTCCCTGCCCTCGCAGCACCCACCCCAGCAGCACCGTCCCCACAAATGACACCAGCTCAGCCGGCAGGTGTTTGATTAGCGGAGAGGCTCAGCTCCTCCCTCCTGCTCTCCCAGGACGGTTTGGCACCCACTTCGGGGGAGGGCTCCTCCAAGAACCAGCCCCATCAGTGCCTGTCCCAGGAAGGACAGGAGGGGGCGGCTGGGCTCTGCAAGCCTCCAGCTTTTCCCTTTCTCCGCAGGCCTCCCCTTCGGCACGCTCCTTCCAGCTGGATTACGAACACAACTGCTTCCGCAAGGACGGAGCCCCTTTCCGCTACGTCTCGGGCAGCATCCACTACGCCCGCGTCCCGCGCCCTGCCTGGAGGGACCGGCTGCTCAAGATGTACATGAGCGGGCTCAGCACTGTGCAGGTGTAAGCCATGGCGACAGCCCCGATGGTGCACAGCCTACCGCCACCACGGGGTTTCTGGGATCAGTAAGAACAGAGACAAGGGTGTTGTTTGACCACAGGGAGCAAGCACCAGCACTTGCACTTGGCTGTGACCCCCCCCAGGTCACCCCTGCCAGACACAAGCATGAGTGTGAGCTAGTTCCAGTCCAGCCCGAGTTGCCATACTCAGCTCAGGCTGCAGGCCAGCTCCCAGAAGCAGAGGGACCAGCTGGTGGGATGGTTCCCTGTCGTGCTGGGGTATCCTTAGCCCCTGCATGCTGATCTCCCCTCTCACCTCAGCTACATCCCCTGGAACTACCATGAGACACTGCCAGGAGTTTATGACTTCACTGGGAACCGGGATGTGGAAGCCTTCCTGGACCTGACAGCTGAGCTGGGACTTCTGGTGATCCTGCGGCCAGGGCCCTACATCTGTGCAGAGTGGGAGATGGTGAGCCCTGGCCCCCAGCCTGGCACAGAGGGGTGACGGGTGGTCTGGGAAGGGCACAGCAGGGTTGGCCCTTCTGGCTGTCACGCTGACTCCAGTGCCATGCCCGCTGTGCCCAGACTGCTGCCCCGAAGGCCACAGGCCCTGCTGGTGCCAAGCACTAGTGTTGCACTGGCCGATTTCAGCAGTGTGCAGGCCCAGGCTGCTGAGCAGTTTCTCTGCCTCCCTCTCTGCTGTGTGTGTTTCTCCAGGGTGGCTTGCCTGCCTGGCTGCTGTGGAAACCAGACATCATCCTGCGCACTTCCAACCCTGGTGAGGCTCAGCACAGGGCTCTGGCCACCATGTCCTTACAGCCTGGTGCCAGTCCTGGCATTGTCTCCACACACCTGCCAGCTCTGCCTCTGTGGTCTTTCCCATCATCTTCTCCATCCTTTGAGAGCCCCATAGTTTGTACTCCATTTCCCCATGTTGCTTGACCCTGCCCCATCTGCTGTGTCTTCCTCCTGGCAGGCTGGCTGCAGGTGGGCTGGGGTGGATGCTGCAGCCAGCCCCTGCCCTGCCTTTGTCCCTCCAGCCTACCTGGCAGCTGTGGACTCCTGGCTCCATGTCCTGCTGCCCAAGATAAAGCCACGCCTGTACCACCAGGGAGGGAACATCATCAGTGTGCAAGTAAGGTTCTGTGAGGCCCAGCTCCGTGCCCTGCTCTGGGTTCTCTTTGGATGTGCCCCCAAAAAACACCAGTATCCCCTACACAATGACCTTACCCAGCAAAGCTCAGATAAATCCCTCCCAACTTCTGGACCTAGATTTAAATCCAAGGGCTGGGAATCTGAGGTACCTGCCATCACCACAGCTGTGGTTTGAGGGACACTGACAGAGCTGGAGCTCACGGTGGGACTGGAAGGTCATGCTCGGGACCCCTCTGGGGGTTGTCAAGACACCTGATGATGTCCAGAGGAAAGGGGGGAGGTTGGTGCTCATCCCAGGGGGCAGTGGGACCTGTCTGCAGCCCTGCTATGTGCATACTGCATACCAGTCCCTGCCCTGCTCGCAGGTGGAAAATGAATATGGGAGCTACTATGCCTGTGACTATGGATACCTACGGCACCTGCTGGGCTCCTTTCGGGCACTGCTGGGGAGCGAGGTGCTGCTCTTCACCACGGACAGCACGCGAGCCGAGGAGCTGCGCTGTGGCACGCTGCAGGGACTCTATGCCACCGTCGACTTTGGGCCAGGTATCCCTGTGGGGGAGGAGGAGGAGGCGAGAGAGGATGTGGGTCCCTTCTCTGCTCAAACCTCCCTCTCTCTACCTCCACAGGATCCAATGTGACAGAGGCATTTGGTGCCCAGCGCCGCGTGGAACCGAAGGGGCCCCTGGTGAGCTTGGCATGGATGCTGTGGGGGGAATGACCCACGATGCCTTTGGGGAGGCAGAGGTGCCAGGCAGTGAGGCAAGGAGGGGAGCTGGGCCCAGGCTGCACGTGACGGTTTCTTTGTCCTCCAGGTAAACTCCGAGTACTACACAGGTTGGCTGGACTACTGGGGCGAGGCACATGCCAACACCAGCGCAGCGTGGGTGGCCCGGGGGCTGGAGGACATGCTGCAGCTGGGAGCCAGCATCAACATGCAAGTAGTCAGTCAGCTGGCAGAGGGCACAGCCACCAGGGGAGTGGGCATCACCTCTTGCCTTCATCCCACTGGGATCAGGCCAGTAGGGACTGTGGGTGCTGGAGGGAAGGGACAGTGCCTGGTGAGCCCCTGCTGGGTCTGTGGGGTTGCTGACCAGGCTCTCTCGGGTGTATCATAGGTACATGTTCCATGGAGGGACAAATTTTGCCTACTGGAGTGGTGAGTAGAGCCTTGCTCTAGGGAGGGAGGGACACACTGCATGGCTGGGGGGCTTTCCTTGGCCATCCCTGAGAAACCTGCTTCAGGCTCTTGTTCTGTCCCATGGGGCAGGCTGACACATAGCCAAGGGCCCTTGAACCCAAGCTTCTCTTCTCCTGGGGACTCCTTTCGTGCCTATGCAGGGGCTCACAGTTCTGGTCATGCCCCTCCCACATTGCACTGCAGCCAGCCTGGGGCTGGGTTCCATGCCCTGGGCTGTGCCACAGCCCCTTCCTCCAGCTCACATCACTTCCTTGGCCAGGTGCTGACTACAAGGGCCAGTACAAACCAGTGACCACCAGCTATGACTACAATGCCCCCCTCTCAGAGGCAGGAGACCCCACCGAGAAGCTGTTTGCCATTCGCACGGTCATCAGCAAGGTAACAAACCTGGCAGGAGTAAGGGGACAGTACTGGGTACTGGGCACTGCTGCTTGTGTACCAGCAGGGCAAGGGACATCTCCCTGCCTGCCATGGGGCAGCTGACAATCTGCTGTTCAGTTCCAGCCCCTGCCAGTTGGTCCGATGCCACCTGCCACCCCCAAGTACGCCTATGGCTGGGTGGCCCTGCGGAAGGTGAGTGCCTAGCCCGAAGGCTGTACTGCCCCAGCGGGGCGCTGCTCAACTGCCCAGCACCCATCCCTCTCTTTGCAGTATGCTGACCTCCTGGATGTCTTGGATGTGCTGTGCCCCTCTGGGCCCGTCCAGAGCCAGTTCCCTCTCACCTTTGAGGCCCTAAAACAGGTGAGAGGCTGGGTGTAGTGGTGGACACTTGAGGAGATGCTCCTGTCTGCCTGGCCCTAGCTCTGGGGCAGAGGAGCAGAGCTCACTTCCAGCTCTATTTCCCTTCCTGTGCCACTGCACTGTGTCCTGCAGGTCCATGGCTTTGTGGTGTACCACACACAGCTGCCCTGGGATGTCCCAGACCCAGCCACACTCGGTGCTCCTCCCCACAGCATCTGTGACCGTGGCTATGTGATGCTGCAGAAGGTGAGGCTATGGGAGCACACCAGTTCCCGGGACAGTGCTCTTGCTGGCAGTGGGGCTGTGCCATGCCAGGGTCTTGGGGACAGCCAGGGTGCCAAAAGCCATACTGAGCCTTTGCAGGGTGGCTCTTGGGCCCAAATTCACCTCCTTTGGGGGCAGAGAGCAGCCCTGGCTCTGGCGGGCTGGCAGCAGGATGCTATGTGCCTGCTGGCAGTGTTGGGGGTGGTGGGATCAGAACATGGGCCAGCAGCACTGACTTTGTGGCTTTAGGAGTACCAGGGAACGCTGGAGCGGGACGGGCAGACAACACTGCATGTAACGGGCAGGGCAGGGGACACCCTGGACATACTTATGGAGAACATGGGCAGGATCAGCTTCGGGGCCAACACCAGTGACTTCAAGGTAAGGGGAGAGGGCCCTGAGGCTCCAGAGGGGATGGTCTGGCAACCCATGTGACCAAACACCCCCTCTCTACTGCCACCTGAGAGACAGTCCAGCCTTGGTGGGGCTCCCTGGTTCATCTCAAACCTGCCAGGACAGGGCTCAGAGACTAGCACCTCTCTCCCACTTATGCTGCCACAGCTGCCAGAGCCCTTTGCTCCTTAGAGGGGATCCCATCCCACCTTCACTTCTGCCAGGGGGACACTCCCTGGGGTTGCCAAGTGTCCTGAATGTGGCAGATACTGCTGCTTCATTTCCCCTCCTGTTCCATCTCAGGGCTTGCTGGGAAACCTCTCATTGAACTCCAGGCCTCTCAGCAACTGGCTGATCTATCCCCTGGCCATAGACACTGCAGTCCAACAGGGCTGGCCCCACACTGCTCTGCCAAAATCAAGCAGTGGGGGCCGAGTGGGGCCAGCCTTCTACACTGGGACTTTTGAGACACCTGGCATTGCCTGGGACACCTTCGTGAAGTTCCCAGGTTGGAGCAAGGTAAGGCAGTGCCTAACTGGGAAAGGGGATAAGAGTGGACTAGGACACAGCTCAGTCCCGTCTCCATCATCTTCCAGGGACTGCTGTGGATAAATGGCTTCAACTTGGGCCGGTACTGGAGCTCTCGTGGGCCCCAGCAGACCCTCTTTGTGCCTGGCTCGGTGCTGCACGCTGGCCACCCCAACAACATTACAGTGCTGGAGCTGGAGGGGGCACCTCCCACTCCTCTCTTGCTCTTCCTTGACCGACCCCTTTACAACAGGACGCTCGGCTGCAGCACCACGGCCACAGAGTAAACACTGCTGGGCACTGGCCTTGCCTCTCACTGGGGCTGGGGAGATGGCAGGGGGCTGATGAAGCACAGGGGCTAAGGAAAGTGGCACAGCTCCCAGCACAGACCTCTGGGGACAGGCAGGGCCTGTGCTAATGAGTAAGGGACCCAGGACTGAGCTTGATTTGCATGTCAATGCCACACTCATCCCAAATAGTTCCAGTGACCATGCTGACTCCTCCCATGGCCAGGGGGTCAAGGCACCTCTTTATTGACAATGTAATGTGGAGGAAGTAGTTGCTAACATGACGGCTGAGATGCTGATGGCAGCCAGGAGAGGAGAGGTAAAAGCACAGCCCTGATGGTGTCCACAGGCATGGCTGCAGGTAGCTCAGGGCTGCAGGGTCTGTATGTGTCAGGATCTGTCCTTACACCTACAGACAGCAACCTATGAGGTAGCCATGAGAAAAGCTGGTAGCAGGTCCCCTGGCTGAAGCCAGGCCACCAAACAGTCCCAGCCCCTCACACTGGCACGTGGAGACCTCTCAGTTATTAACTTTGCCAGAGTCACCACCCAGAGTGATATTCATGCCCGAAGCCTTGCCAGAGCTGCCCTGGAGAGTGACATGGCCAGCTCAGTCCCTCTGACCATCACTGCTCCACAGGTTCTCCCTTGCTGCACAGCCAGTGTTCAGCCATGTCCCCACCACAGTGGTCCTTGGCAGGTGGCAGCAGTCTCCAGCGTTAGGTGTGGCCAGCCTGGGCCCGGCGGTGGGTTTGCAGGCAGGCCGTGGAACAGAAGGAGAAGTCGAGGTAGTGGAAAGGGATCCGTCCCAACAGGGACTCTCCACACTGCCAGCAGCGGCTGCAGGAAAGAGCAGAGCTGGCCCTGAGCAAAGGGGACACTTGCAAAAGAGTTAGAAAAGGAAAGGATTCCCTGCCTGCACTGTGACACAAGACACCAGCAGCATGAGGGAGCTGGGGCTCCTCTGGTCTCACAGGGCTGATGTGCTCACCCAATGGCCTGGCCAGGACTTACTCCCTGGGGGAGATGCTCAGTCAGAGCGTGATGTGAGGTACTTTGAGGCAGAGTGAACGTGTAGGGGCTTGGCCCTATAAAGGTTTCAAAGCCCTTGCCCAGATAAGCATGGGGAGTGCTGGCTGCCAACAAACCTGGTGGGGTGGCAGAGGAAAGTAAACAGGGACACAGGAGTGGCTGGGGTGTTGGCTTGCTGTAGATCTGGCTGCAAGTGGACCAAGTCATCCTGAGCAAAATATTTTAGGGGAGCAGGGCAAGAGAGGGAGGAAACTTTTACACAAGCACTACCAGGAACTGAGTGGTCAGGAATAGGTTTGGACTGGCAATGAGAACTGGAGCAAGAAAGGCGGGGAACAGCTGTACTGACATGGGAGAATTTGTCTTCAGAGCCATGCTGCTGGGATGGTTACCTGATGTTGGCAAGAGTCGTGCCAGTGTCCTGCAGCTGTGCAGCCAACCTCCGTTCAGCAGCCAGTGCCCTCTGGGGAACAGAGACAGCTCAGCCTCTGCAGCCCCTGGGAGCTGCTGTGCCCAGAGCCCACCACATCAGCACTGCCCTACCTGGGCTGGATCCCCTTCCCAATCCTCACCTTCTCCCTGTCAGACAGAGCTGCAAACCACCGCTTCTTTTCCTGCTCCTGCTCCCAGCGGTGCTGCTCCTCCCGCTGTGCTTGCTCCCGTTGCTTCCGCTGGGCTTTCTGTGCCCGCTTCTTCTCCAGCTTCTTGGCCTCCATCTCCTGTGTCAGGGGCCCGGGCACCTGAGGGCAGACAGCATCTCCCACTGAGCCTGGGGCAATGCACAAGTGGGAAGGGAGAGCTCTGCTCTGGGGTCCCCCAGCCGGTGAGGGCAGAGGGCAGGCACCCACCTTGGCACGGCTGTAGTCATACTTGTCTGGATGCTCCACCATGAACTTGCGGAAGGCATTGCGGGTCCGTCTGTCAGCAGAGATGCAGTATGGGGTCCTCTCCTGCCTGTCCCTGTGAGACAAGGGAGACCAGCTCGCTCACACTGCCATCTTACTGTCTGCATCCCACTGGGCTGTGAGCCCAGAGACCCCCCAGAGATGAGCAGTCTGTACTGCAGGCCACAGTATCACAGCCAAGGAAGGGAAAATTCCTTATTCCTATACCAGAATGCTCCAAATCCTCCAAGTCCTTCTTGCCTCTCAAAGCCCCTGCATGGGGTTTTTTTCTCATCCTGGCCCTTGGAACTGCCTACCAATAAACCTGGGTGCACTTTGAGGCACTGCTCACCTGCTACCATGCCAGACCAGGCAGGCAGAGAGAAGGGTGGTTCAGGTCCTAGGCCTCCCGTAAAAACCCGAGACATCCCGGGTCACAGAGACCAATACTGGCTGTCCCAGGACAAGAGTAGCATCAGTTTCCTGTGGCTGAGACAGGAGTGAGTTGCTAGACTCCCACAGCAGGGGTTGTAAACCACTGGGTGCCCTGCAGCCATACCTGAGGGCAGGGTCCGCCCCTGCCTCCAGCAGCAGACACACAGCCTCAGCCCTGCCAGCCTGTGCTGCCACGTGAAGCAGGGTGCAGCCGTGCTCATCCATAGGCTGGTTCAGCAGGGAGCGGGCCATATCCAGGGATTCCCTATCCTCACTGTGCCCCGGCAGGCTCCCATTCTCTGGCACACCCAGGAGGTGCTGCAGTGTCTGCACATCCCCTGTCTTGCAGGCAGTGAACAGAGCATCGCAGAGCTGGGTCTGAGGGTCTCCTGTGAGGGAAGAGCAGGAGGGGAGTCCGATGGGCAGCCTGGGCAGAGCAGCACTCTGGTCTGACTAGGGAACAGACACAATGCATCAGCTTGCTAGCTGGATTTGGGCACTGCAGGATCTCCAGCACCTTCAGAGTCTGTGGCCATGTGCTATGGCATTGCTAGGCACTGTTGTCAGCAAACAAGTCTCCTGAAGTAAGATCCACTCCAATCCCCCCAGCACACCTGGCTTAGCCAGGTGCTGCCTGGCCCCCTTGGCTCCAAACACACAGCTCACTCAAAGGAACATGACTGCACTAAAGACTTCTCGGACCCAGCTGTTCTGGGCATCTGCATGACAATGTGCTCTTCACCCCACTGAAAAGCCACCAGTAAATGGGGCAGGCATCCAGCAAATGCCACTTACCTCCATTGCTCCAGGGAAGCAGCCCAGCCTCAGCCTCCCCCTGCAGCTCTGTCACTAGCTCCAAGCCAGGCTGCCCACACTGGTATCCAGTCTCTTTAGCACAAGGCCCTGCACAGGCAACACGTGAGGAAGAGGGTCAGAGTCAGCCTGCATCCCAGTCATGGCGTTCCTACACTGCCCCTGCCAGTTCTTCCCCATACCTTTCTCCACCTTCTTGTCCCTCTTCTTCCTCCTTTTGCGGTTTCGCTTGGGCATCACTTCAAACTCCCGGAGGTCCAAGGTCCCCAGTGTCACTTCCACAGTCTCCAGTTCCCCTGCAAGGCTGTCTTCCTCCTCTTCCTCCTCCTCCTCAGGGGCTGAGGGGGGTGATAAGTCTGGGGCTAAGGCTCCACACACTGGGGGAGCCTCAGCCAAGAACGCCCTGTCTTTCTCCTGTCCAGCCATACTCTGAAGCTGCAAATCTGGCCCATGCCATAACATCAGACCCCTCCTGCTTGCTCAGTCATGTCTCCCTCCATGAACACAATGGTTCAACTCACCAGTTGTGTCCTCCTGTGGGAGATCCACCCCTGCCTTCTGCTGCCTCTTCTGCCAGACCTTCCGGGGGGACCCAGTGATGTCCTCCAGTGGTGTGTCCTTCCCTGGGCAGCAAGGGTGCTCCCGTCATTGCCTGGGGACAGGGAGCACCCATGTCTCCAGGGACTGAGGGCTGAAGACCTAGCACCTCCACCCCATAGGGTAGTGTTCCCTAATGCACAAGGGACCATGTGCCCTGACCCACAGGCACAAGGACTGGTCCAACTCACCATACACCTGCAGGCTGGCCAGCGTGGCGTGGACTCGCAGCACCTCTCGCAGGGTGGCCCTGCGGGTGCTGAGGGGGATGTGGCAGATGCGAGGGTCCCCTCGGGTGAGGGGTGGGTTCCTGCCACCGAAGAGCAGCGCACGGTTGTGATGAGGGGCCCGGAGGAAGATGCGCTGAGCTTCACTCAGGTGCTGTGCCCAGGCTGCCAGGAGGTCCTGAATATCCTGGGGAGAAAGGAGAAGCTTTATGGGATCCTGAGCACACTATGTGGGCAAACGTAGCTCTGGAGCAGGGACAAATCCAGAAGAGAGCAGCCTCAGTTGGGCCCTGCCCTTTTTCCAGAGCCCACCGCCCCTGCCATGCTGTCCAGCAGCAGTGTGGTACCACCTGTCAGAGGCAGCCAGGAGCGCTCTCTGTGGCAGGAGCCCAGCGCTGCGGTGCACCCTCACCTTGAGCAGCGCGGCCTCGTTGTAGCGGCGCAGGGAGGCCCCCGCCGATCTGGGTGCTGACCCTGGGCTCTGGGCATCCCGAAGGCCCTGGGCTGTGCCCCGCCGTGCTCGCACTGTGTAGCGGTGGAAGGTCTTGTGCTCCTGCACCTGCAGGCTGTGGAGGGGGCAGGCATGAACAACAGAGCTTAGTGTGCGTGGCATTAACATGCAAAAGCAGCTCCAGCTGACTGTGCCCAGAGGGACAATCCCGCTGTCCCCCTGTACTCACCCCCGGAACACTGCTCCTGCGAAGTGCCCGCCACCCATCATCAGCACAACCCAGCACGTGCTTGCACTGAGGCTCTGCAGTGATGCTGTCAGCTCCACCGGCTCCTCGATGTCACCCTGATACACAGACACCCTTGCTAGCACCCATGGCATTACCTCCTTACCACCTGCAGTCCCCAGGACAGAGACCAGCCTCTCTGCTAGCACCAGAAGCAGGTTTCTGGGAGCACCCCAGAGCCAAATAACAGGCCACGAACAAATCTGGGGCTCTGACCCGGCACCAGAGTCCACCCTTCCTATCACAGGAGGTAGGAGACTGTCAGAGAGACATCTACACCCCAGTGCCACCCACCTTTTCTGGACTCCCTCTCCCAAAAAGCTGGGCCGTGACTTGCCTTCCCAGTGACCAGCACACAGCGGTATGCGGAGATGAGCTGGCCCTTCGCATTGCGGAGCAGCACTTTGTGGGAGCGGGGAATCTGGGGGGTCCGGGGAGTGTCACTGACAGAGGGCAGCAGCTCTGACTCACTGCTCACATCAGAGCTATCCGAGTCGGATCCTGAGATGCTGGAAACATCACCTGCAAGGAAAAGAAAAGATGCAGTGAAACAAAGCCAAGGTTATTAAACAGCCTCCCCAAAACTCTGTAGGTGACTTCAAGGGCACTTGCAGAGTGCCCATGACTCCAGAAATGTTCTGTCAAATAACTCTATATATCACAAACAGGCTGTGACCTGGGGAGATAGGAGTTTGGAGCTTTGGATCCCCAGACATGCTTAGGCAGGAGCTCAGTTAAAACACCGCCTTCTGCCTATAACAAATCCTAACAGCTCAGGAGCAGTGCTGGATCCTGAGAAGACCCCACAGGGACAGAATAAAGGAACCCTGCGCTAGCAGAGGGCTTCCTCCCTGTACAGAAGAACCCCAGTGAGGTTGCTGACAGCCCCTGGGCTCCAATGCAGACAGTCCAGCTCCTCACCTGTGCGGGTTTTCTCCTCAAACACTTCTGCAGACAGCGTCTGGCGCCCCAGGAGTCGCTGCTTCAGGTTGAAGCGGTGCCAGTCAAGACGGTAGTGCTCAGTCTGTGGAGAAAAAACTGTGAGCTGGCAGCATCTTGGTGGTCCATGAAAGCCATCACCACCAAAGGGCAGGAGGTGACAGACCCAAGCACTAAACTGATGCCGGGCTCCTTCAGCGGTCCTGACTGGAAAATCACGGTATTTTAAGGAGTTACCCATGAAACAGTTGACCTGAACAAGTACAGGCCTGTGCTGCACTTACCCTTTACTTCCAGTAAATGATATTTTTAATTGATAACATACAAGGTTTGAGTGCCAGATCCCAGTAGGTTGTAAGCAGTGGGAAAACAGCACTGGCCTGCACCATGCTGGGGCTGAGCTTCCACAGCAGGATCCCACCAGTCATGCCAGCCCCACTCCCACTTCACACTGCTCAGCCCTGCTCACCTGCTCCTCCCGGCTCCCAAACACCTGCCCGCAGGTCAAGCAACACATCCTCTCTGGCACCTCGGCGACCCCATGGGCCTTCTCCTCACAGCTGGGTGCTGCAGGTTTCTCTGGAAGCACATGGAAGGGCTGTGCACAGGCAGCCCCGCAGGCTGCATTGCAAGGAGTAGAGCCTCCTCGGTCCCTCCTCAGCCAACCCAAAGAAACCTATGGTTGAAGGAGCTTCGGGGACCTTGGGGTGTCACCAAAAAAAAAGCCCATTTACCCACCCACCAGGTAGCTCCCATGGCCAAGCTCCGGGGTGATCACCCAAGCTGAGCTGGGGATAGAACACCAAATCTGTGGCGGACACGAGCTTAATCAAATAACTTCCCTCCCGCCGTTCCCGCGGAGCCCCACGCACCGTGGCTCGCAGGTGCCAGCTGGGCAGCACCCGCATCCGCTCCGGTGACAAGGGTCAGCCCGTGCAGGAGTTCAGGGTCCTGAGCGGCCTCAAATACGGACCTGCTCTCCGGCATCGCTACTGCTTCCAGCGGACGGGACAGCGCCTGAGTAATGGGCCCGTCGGGAACCACCCGCCAG
>VXBC01011831.1:443379-509600 GCA_013399945.1 Ploceus nigricollis
GGACGCAGGGAGAGGCTGGACACCAAGGGGAGCCGGGGTGGCGGCTGCGGGGCTGGTCTGGGGCCTCGGGTGCCAGGGGCAGCGGGGGAAGGGGTAGGTTGTGCTGGTCACAACACCGAGGGTGGGTGTGCTGAGGACCCCTCACCCTGTGCTGCTTCTTCCTTCAGCTCCGTGGCATCACATCGAGAACCTCGACCTTTTCTTCTCTCGCATATCCTTTTGCAGGGCGAGGGTCAGGCGGGATGTATCCCCCTCCTCCCGGCTCTAAGTACAGGGAAAACATGGAGCTTTGTGTAACTTGGTGCTTGGGCAGTGTCAGCCATCCCTGTAGGACGCTACACAGCTCCAGAGGGGCTGACAGAATTCCCCATACCTTGGGACGCTCTCACTTGACATAGGGTCATACATGTGCTTCTAGGAATGCTTGGGAAAGTAATGATGGTACTGTTGTTGTTACAGTTAACGTGTTATATTCTTAACAGGGTTTTATTGCTAGCGTGGCATTTACAAGTAGTACAGGATTTCTGTAGGCAGAATCAGTGTAGTACAATTTTATAAGTAGCATAGAACAGAATTTTATGGTATCTCTTAGTTTGTGGTTTCTAATGATCTGGACTCTTTACAGATCTGGACATATCTTAACATATGGTTTGCTGTATCAATATAATGATCATAGTGTAGACTCAAAAATCACATAAAAGAATTTGAGTCATTCACTTAGTCCTCATTAGAAGCAGATGACAATGGGGGTATCCCTGGCCACTGAGGGGTCCTGCGTCTTACTGCCCACCAGCAGCTGTGATAGAAGTTCCCACTCAGGATTTGTAACTCCTTGATTTTGTGGATAGTGCTCTGGGTGCTGTTAATACTTCCCTCTTCTGTGATGGGGTCATCACCTCTGTTGGGTTGGCCAGATGCCTGGGACCTTCAAGGACAGCACGGAAGAGAGTAAGCCTGGTGCCAAGGAATCTTGAGGCCCATAGGGAGGGAAAGCAGAAACCTGTTTGATTTATCTACTTGGTTCACAGGACCTTCAGCGCCTGATAACTGGGGAAAGGGTGACCCACTAATAGGTGACACCCTCGCTGACAGAGAAGGGCTGCTTGCCTTATGAAATGGTGTTAGTTATGCTGACCCTATTGCTGGGGGCAGGAGCAGATGCCAGGTGCCACTAAATGCATTTTTGTCAGTCTCTGTCTTGTCCTGCCCTGCCCTATCCATTGTTGTGCAGCCTGAGTGCAGGCTGAGTTTCTGCTCTGTGCTGAACAGACCCCCACTATGGGTGTTGAGTGCAGGAAGAAAGGAGCATGTATGAAGCCAAGTCCTTCTACCCCAGCTATGCTTTACCTGGGCAGAGTGTGTTTTCCTGCAGTGGGGAACCAACTTGCTGATGAGTAGGGGTGGGAGGGATTTTTTGTTGGTGGTGAAGGGAGACTTGGCTGAGGAGCTGTGGAAACCAGTGGGACAGAAGCCTCTTCATCCTTCATCAGAAAGGAGTCTCCATGCTGTTTTCCTTGACTGTAGCTTTCACGTCTATAACCTGCATCAGAAGAATGGCTTCACTTGCATGCTTATTGGAGAGATCTTCGAGCTCATGTAAGTGCAGATTCCCCTCTGTTGTGGCTGTGATGGCTGCTGGGGAACAGCCACAGACACTTGTCAAGCACTTGCAGCTGTTTAGGTGGAAGGGCTCCTTTCATAATTGTCCTGTCTCCCCTTCATCAGGGTTTTCCATGCCCCAGACCTGCATTTCATTTTGAGGAACCCTTGCCTGTGAGCATTCCTGCTGCCATGGTTGTGGGATTGCATCTCCGTGGCATATGACCCTGGCTGCTTCACATTTTGTGGTGGAGCAGAAGGGTGATTCCCTCACAACACTTCTCTTTTTTCACAGGCAGTTCATCTTTGTGGTGGCATTCACCACCTTTCTTATCAGCTGTGTTGATTATGACATCCTCTTTGCCAACAAAGCATTAAATCACAGCCAGCATCCCAGCGAGCCCATTAAGGTGACTCTGCCAGACGCCTTCCTGCCTCCAAATGTCTGCAGTGCAAGGTAGGGGCAGTGGAGGGCATGTTAGCCACTGCTGTTGTTTTCATAAGTACTCAGGGCTCCTGTCTGGGCCTGTGTCCCGCTACTTGCCTCTTCTTGCTTGCAGAATCCAGGCAAACAGCTTCCTCATCTGCATCCTGGTGATAGCTGGGGTTTTCTGGATCCACCGACTCATCAAATTTGTCTACAATATTTGCTGCTACTGGGAGATTCACTCTTTCTACATCAATGCCCTGAAGATCCCCATGGTAAGTCGCTGATCCAGGGGCTGCATGCGAGGCTGCCGAGGCTCATGGGAGGCATTTGCTGGTGGTTGCAACTTGCCTTCATGCCTCTCCTCTTCTCAGTCAGACTGAGCATTCTTCCCTCTGCTCCATAACCACATGATCTCCTTTCAGCCTCTTTTCCAGCAGCCAGTTCATTCCGTGTTAACCTCTCTCTGCTCAGTCTGCCTCTCCGCCTGCTGGCGTATGCCTCTGCCATATGCCACCCAATATGTGTATTCTTCAGCAGTGGCCTTTTCTGTGATGCCTTCCACAGAGAAGGCATAAGTGAGGATATCCTCATACCTCCCTGGGATGTGGACAACCTCAGCTTCCTTGTTTACTTGGGAGGCTTGGAGCTACTTAGTTGTGAAGGTCACACAGGAGATCAGTGTGTCACAGATGGGGTTTGAGGCTTGCATATACATCCTAGTCCAGAGTCCTTGCTCTGACGAACAACATGAAAAGGCATGTGTGCATCCTTTGGAGGGAGAAAGTATCTTGAGAAAGGTGGGGTGAGCTGAAAGGCTTGGTTTGTCCCCAGTTTTTCCATGGGCTCTCTCTGGGACACTGCTTAAGTCCCTTCTGTGTTTCTTTCTCCCTGCTGACTCCAAATGGCAGCTCTGGGAGGAACCATGGAAGCCTGGACCTGTGTTTATGTCTCCAAGGAAGCTGGTGCATGAGTGGCTGGGAAACAGTCATCTGTGCTAATCTAGGGGGTAAAGGGCACCAAGGCAAGGTGTGGGGTTTGCCTGCTGCAGGCTGAAGTGGTGCCAGAAGGTGCCTCATGTCTTGGTGTTGCATGCACTTTGTCAGCACCCAGAGGTGTGTGCTGGGACCTGCTACTTCAATGGGCTGAGCCTGGCTTCTGTTCTGGATACTTCCTGCTCCTAATCTTGCTGCTTGTCCACCTTCCAGTCCACCCTGCCCTACTACACCTGGCAGGAGGTGCAGGCCCGCATTGTGCAGATCCAGAAGGAGCACCAGATCTGCATCCACAAGAAGGAGCTGACAGAGCTGGACATCTATCACCGCATCCTCCGCTTCAAGAACTACATGGTGGCTATGGTGAACAAGTCACTGCTGCCCATCCGCTTCCGCCTGCCCCTGCTGGGAGACACCGTCTTCTACACACGGGGGCTCAAGTACAACTTTGAGCTCATCTTCTTCTGGGGTCCCGGCTCCCTCTTTGAGAACGAGTGGAGCCTGAAGGCTGAATACAAGCGGGCCGGGAACCGCCTGGAGCTGGCTGAGAAGCTCAGCACTCGCATCCTCTGGATTGGCATTGCTAACTTCCTCCTCTGCCCCCTCATCCTCATCTGGCAAATCCTCTATGCTTTCTTCAGCTACACAGAGATCCTGAAGCGGGAGCCGGGCAGCCTGGGTGCCCGCTGCTGGTCTCTCTACGGCCGCTGTTACCTCCGTCACTTCAATGAGCTGGATCACGAACTGCACTCGCGCCTCAGCAAGGGGTACAAGCCAGCTTCCAAGTACATGAACTGCTTTATCTCCCCGCTTCTCACCATCGTGGCCAAGAACGTGGCCTTCTTTGCTGGCTCCATCCTGGCTGTGCTCATCGCTCTCACCATCTATGATGAGGACGTGCTTGCGGTTGAGCACGTCCTGACCACGGTCACCCTGCTCGGGGTGGGCATCACGGTGTGCAGGTGAGGTGGGTCTGTGCTGCCCCCGTGCTCCTGGCAGCGCTGTGGGGAGCAGTGGGGCTGGCAGCAATCCATGCAAACATGCTCTTTGCTTGCAAATGGATGTGAATCTGTGTGAATGAGGGGCATGGCTGGGGAGAGGTAGTGATCCTGGCTGCAGTGGTTGTATGGTATGAGGGGCTGGTCTCGTTGGAAGGTAATAGGTAGAGCTGTGATGTGGGCCAGTCACCCTGCCCTCCCAAGATGACATCTCCCAGGAACTGAGGTGTAATGCTGTGATGTTTCCCTGTCCTGTCATGCAGGTCTTTCATCCCTGACCAGCACCTGGTCTTTTGCCCAGAGCAGCTGCTGCGAGTCATCCTGGCACACATCCACTACATGCCTGACCATTGGCAGGGCAACGCGCACCGCTACGAGACCAGGGACGAGTTTGCCCAGCTCTTCCAGTACAAAGCGGTGAGCTTGGCTTAACTGTGGGGCTGGAGACTTACCCCCATCACAGGAGGGAGAAGGTGCTGGAGAGCTCAACAGCTCCTGGGCTCATAGAGGAACAAGGCAGCATCCTCAGAGATACCCTGCCCCAGAAGATGGAGGGCTACCTCTGGGGTCTGTTTTGGGATTGTGGGTTTTTTAACCCTCAAGTTTGTGCTGAACCCATCATCTCTGTGCTCAGGTCTTCATCCTGGAAGAGCTCCTGAGTCCCATCATTACCCCTTTGATCCTCATCATCTGCCTGCGGCCCAAGTCCTTGGACATTGTTGACTTCTTCCGTAACTTCACCGTGGAGGTGGTGGGTGTGGGTGACACCTGCTCCTTTGCCCAGATGGACGTGCGCCAGCACGGCCACCCTGCGGTAGGTCCTGTGCTGCCCACCAGCATGTCTGGTCCTTTAGACCCATGAGAGGCCCGAACTCACCACTCCTGGCAGCCCACAGCCCAGCCACCCACCTCTTGGTAGGGTGTCTGGGTTTGGCAACACAGGTCACCAGCTCCTGAAGGTTCTTGTGGCCCAGCTGTGATTATTGACCAGATGCTTTGGGAATCAGGCTGTGTCATTTCTTTGATGTCATTGCCTGTTTTCACAGCCAAGGGTTCTGTGTCCTCAGGAGAGTGGAATGTGGACATTTAGAAAGTGTAACCGCTTCTGTCCTGCTTGTGCTTGGGAGAGAAGCACTCTAGAGGAAATGGGAAGCATTTTCCATTATGAAAAATCTATGATGGATGGAAAAGAGGTCCATCTGTTTTGTGTGGCTGGGAATTTAGGTTACTTGCCTAGGGAAAGACTTCCTAGTGACACAGTCATGAACTAGGAAGGAAGTGAACTCATTGTGGCAGGAAGCTTTTAAGAAGAGTTATTTGTTGACTGTAATTGTTCCTGTCTGTGTGACTGTTCCCAGCTTCCCAGTACCCTTGCAGCAGTTCATGTTCTGGGATGGAGGTGGAACAAACTGTGTTTGTTGCTTCTTCTCCAGGCTGAGATGGCCGAAGGAGCATGGGGACTTCTGGTGTAGCACCTACTACACAGGGAGCCATGGCCTTGCATGGGCTGGCTGTTGCATGCTTTGCCCAGACTGATTGCAGGATTCCCAGGGCTGGCAGGGTTGTAAAGCAGATCCTGTCTCTCATTACCTGTCTCTTGTCCACAGTGGATGTCAGCGGGAAAGACGGAGGCCTCCATTTACCAGCAGGCTGAGGATGGCAAGACGGAGCTATCCCTCATGCACTTTGCCATCACCAACCCCAAGTGGCAGCCACCCCGCGAGAGCACAGCCTTCATCGGCTTCCTGAAGGAGCGGGTGCACCGGGACAGCAGCGTGGCACTGGCTCAGCAGGCTGTGCTCCCTGAAAACGCCCTCTTCAGCTCCATCCAGTCCCTGCAGTCGGAGTCAGAGGTGCCCAGGCTCAGGGCATGGGGGTTGTTCTTGGGGTGCTTGCTACATGCTGGCAAATTCATCATCAGGCCCTCTGGGTAATTCTGCCCTTGCCTGGGATCCGGGGATGAAAATGTGGTAGATCAGCACTATCTGGGACACTTCTGGGTTTCTAGAGAAGGTAACAGGCAGTCCTAGAACCCTGTGAGATGGGAGAGGGGCCAAGATAGCCCAGCTCTGTATGTCCGGTGAGATCAGTCCTCCAGCTCTACACAGCACAGTGACTTTTTCTCTTTCAACTCTGCAGCCTCACAGCCTGATTGCCAATGTGATAGCAGGCTCCTCAGCACTGGGCTTCCACATGAGCCGGGACGGACAGGCTTCCTGCCATCTCTCAGAAGTGGCCTCGGCTCTGCGTTCCTTCTCCCCACTCCAGTCTGCCCAGCAGCCTTCCGGTGGCTTCCAGGCATCGGGAAGGGATGGAGAGGGAGCCCAGCCTCGTGGTGCCAGTGCTATGACAGCCTCTGGGTAAGCTGCTGGCTGGAGAAGGGCAGCCAGACACCTTGGACATTCCTTTACCCTTTGCCCAAATGCCATCCTGTTGTCCTATATGCATGATGGCATTTATCTCTGCAGCCTGGACAGCAAGGGACATTCACAAGCAGAGTTAGACTCAGGTCTAGGTGCTGATGCCAGGTGCTAAGGCTGGCCTCAAAGGATAGTGTCAAGGTTCTATTGGTCTCCTGTAGTTACTACACTGGTGAGAGACCCCTGTGTAGGGAAGAGGCAGTGCTGTAGCAGGGCTTGTGTATTTTGGGAGATGCTGCAGATGGGCCTCTTTATACCCAGTTCAGGAGCAGATCTCTGTGAGCCTGACATTAGAGTGGAGAGGGGCTGGGCATTGTGGGGGCACCTTGGCAGGAAACACCACTGGTGTGTTCTGTGGCAGTGCTGATGCAAGGACCGTGAGCTCGGGGAGCAGCGCCTGGGAGGGTCAACTGCAAAGCATGATCCTGTCAGAGTATGCCTCGACTGAGATGAGTCTTCATGCACTCTACATGCACGAGGTGAGCAATCCAGAGCTGGGCTAGCCAGAGTGGCATGGAGCAAGGCAGGCAGGACTGGGCTGCCCTGTCCATTGTGATGAGAAAACCAGTGTGTGTGCAGTGCTGCGGAGAGGGTGTGTTTGGGTATCTGGTTTCTCCCACACAGCTGAGTCACTCATGTTTTGGCCTGCAGTTGCACAAGCAGCATGCCCAGCTGGAGCCCGAGCGGCACACTTGGCACCGACGAGAGAGTGACGAGAGTGGGGAGAGTGCCCATGAAGAGCTGGAGGCTCAGCGGGGTGGCCCCGTCCCCATTCCCCGCTCTGCCAGCTACCCCTTCTCCTCACCACGGCAGCCTGCCGAGGAGACAGCCACACTGCAGACTGGTTTCCAGCGGCGATACGGTGGCATCACAGGTAGGGGAGCCAGGGCAGAGGTCTGAGTTCGGGGCAGAGGTCTGAGTTCAGGTCAGAGCTCTGTAACCCATGTCGTTTATGGACTGGCATAAGCAGCCTGCCTGCTGCTAGACACTGGCAGTCCCCCAGGTAGCTAATCTAATTTCTTGCCTCTCTTGCAGACCCAGGCACAGTGCACAGAGCCCCATCGCATTTCTCTCGCCTTCCTCTGGGAGGCTGGGCCGAGGACGGGCAGTCAGCAAGGCACCCAGAGCCTGTGCCAGAGGAGAGCTCGGAGGACGAGCTTCCGCCACAGATTCACAAGGTAAGGGTGGTGGCTGTGGCTGAGAGGGGCAAGGTGTACTCTGATGCCAGGTTGGGGTGCTGGCAGCTGGTCCCAGTAGGTGCCACATTCTCTCTCTGTCTTGCAGGTATAGCCTGGTAGACTGGGGAATCTCATGGGGCTTGCAGATTGGGAGCCACCTGGACAGCAAGATGTGGCATGGGCTTGATTCTTCTCCTGTACTGAGTGGACATTTTGTTGCCATCAATAGCCGAAGAGACAAAACTGCCAGGCCAGCATCTTTGCTGTGGCACCTTGTGTCTAGCTATGTGTCAAGTCAACACCACTCTGACGTGTGGGGTGAATGCGTGTGTGAGTACATACCTGTGTCTGTGTTCACATCTGTGTCGTCCGTGTCGGAGGATCTCTGCAGAGCCTGTGGAACTGATGTGACAGGACTAGCAGTGAGGAGCTGCTGGTGGACTGGTTTGGAGATGGCAGCAGCAGCTGCTCTTCAGAGGGATGGGAGAGGGCATCAGCTTCATCCAGATGTGCGCCCAAAGCTGGGACCTGCCGTCAAAATGAGGGCAGGAGTTGTTGAGGGTGGTCTGAGGGAGCTCAGCCTGTAGCACCACACTGCCCTGCCTGCAGCCCTGAGAAGGTGCCTAGGACCATGTTAGTCCTCCCAGAGAGGACCAGTGTTGTGCCTCTCAGCCCAGAGCAGGACAACAGTGGGGCAGTCACCCACCCCTCTGTCCCAGCACCCTGCAGAGGGATGGGCCCTGGTGGCTGCTGCTGGTATGAGTACAAGTGAGATATAGAGCTGGTGGGAACAGCTCTGGTTCGATCCAGGGATGCTACAGCTCTTCCCTGACTCATGACAGCTGGCCCATTCCCTGCATGCAAGAAAGGGTCACTGGAGTGATGCCTCTGTGCCAGGGCAGCAGCATCCTCCCCATGTATGGCACCTATGGGATGTGGGCTACTAGTGGGCCCTCCTGCAGTGCCAAAGAGACCCCAGTGTGGAGCAGCCCAGCATCTTCCGGGAGTGCTCACAGCCCACTCAGAGCCCAACCTGAAGGTCTTGTGCTCTGTGTGTTGGTTCCTTTTCTCCAGGCACAAAAAAGGCCCTTTTCCCCATGCCCAGGTGCTGTTGTATTGGTTCTGTCCTTCTGATGCAGCTGTTCCTGTGGAACTGGGCCTTTCCTCTTCCCCAGCAAAGGCTTTGGTTCATCTTGAATTTTGCCCAGAGGTTCCCAGCTCCTCCTTTCCTCCTGAAACCTTCCTTTTGCTTACAACGTGGTTTCAGCTGCTGTGGAGACCATGCAGCTGTCTCATGCCTGGCAGAGCAAGGAGGGGCATCCTGAACCCAAAAGGGAGAGGCACACCTCAGCCCAGGCTTGGGATGGTGGTGGGGAATCAGGATCCCAGCTGTGCAATGTAGCCTCAGACAAGACCTTCCCACCATCCTTCTGTTTTTTCTCTTTGCAGCTTCTGGGGAATTGCATCCCAGCTAACTCCTGCCCACGACTTACTTTCCATTCATTCCCCTTGCTTCTGGCAGGGGCTGCTTGCTTTTGTCATGCGCTCTGTGAGCACTGCTCATCCTCCTCTGCTGTCTCTGGAGTCCAGGGCCATCCCTCTTCTCTTGCCAGGGTTATTGCCCTCTGCCCTTTGAGCCTGGGACAGCTCTAAGCCACCTGCTGCCATCATTTCTGCACTCTGGTAGCCTGGGCATGAGCAGGGCCAGGGGGCTTGCACAGGGGCAGGCTCTTTGGGGTAGCGGGCTCCTTATTGCTGTGGGGAGGGCTGGGCAGGGCTGGAGCTACAACTGCTCTGGGGTCTGTATGAGATCAGAGTGCTCTAAAGCAGAGCTCAGGGGATCAGCTCTTCAGTGCTGGGGTCAGGGCTCTGTGGACCTGGGTCCTTCCATGGAGAAGTAAGTGGCTGCAACCGCTCCACAGCAGCTTCAGCTTGGAGTTGTCATAGCTTGGTGAAAGAAAGCAGAAAGCAAATCTCCTAGGAACCCAGATTTTCCAGTGGCTTCTCTTGGTGCCCAGGCTGCTGCCTCCCCTCTCTGGGCCTATGGGACACTGCGTCTGGGCTTCCTAATGGAGTTGCTGCTGGTCTGTACAGCTGAATGGCTGGAGGCAGTGCCCTGGGGCAGGGGGAAACTCTGTCTTTCCCTGGACTGGCAGGAGGGAGACGCCAGGCATAGCAGGCCCAAGTCTTTGCCGCATGTTTTGCTTGTATCATCAGTGTCCCATGTGCATGGCGAGCCACTCTTCCTCATCTCCTCCTGAGATGCGCGGGCACGGAGGTCCCTGGGGAGTGCAGTATCAAACCCCCGTGCCCTCGCTGTACAGCTGTATAGCCGTCTAATAAAGATGGGGTGTATCATCCCTGCCTGTGTCCGAGTCTCCCTTCGCTCTGTGGTACCGTGCAGCCCACCTGGGCCTGGCCTGCGATGGCAGCAGAAGGCTGGGAGGAGCCTGCCGACTGCTCCGGCGGCACTGGGAGCTCCCAAGAGCGTAGTGGCAGCCGCGGGAGGAGGCAGGGGCTATATTTATCCCCGTAAGGGCAGTGCCCGTCCTGCCTGACCTCTGTGGCAGGAGGCCCCGCAGGGGCTCCTGGGGCTATCGCGGCACCGCAGGGCCGGGCTGGCGGCGGCGATAAGCGAGAGCGGAGTGTCTCACATCGGAGGCGGAGACCCTCCGTGGCCACCGGCCTGGGAGTGTGGCCCACGGTACCGACCCCTCCCCATCCCCGGCGCTGCGGGGGAGGTCCGTGCCGCCCGGGGCTGGGCACCGGGGCCCGGGGAAGGGACACACGCAGGGGTTGCGGTGNCTCCGCGAGTTTTTCCTTGATGTGTCCCTGTCTTTGCCCTTGCCTCTCTGCTGCACGGCTCCGCGGTTCCCCGAGCATCCTCCGCATCCCCGCTCGCTCCCCCACCTGTGCCCCTGCCGCTGCATCACCGCCGTTGCTCCCGCCCACTTGAGACCGTTCCCAGCTTCACTCTGCCTTCCTGTCCTTGCGGCCCCCGCTGTTCTCGTGTCCGAGGGCATCCTCAGGGCCCCGAGTGGCTCTGGTGAGTGCAGTCTAATGTTGTGCCCCCATCTAGGGCACACAGCAGGTGTGGTGCTCATGGCCATCCCTATGCAAAACTGGCCCTGCTTGCATGCACCGCTTTGTGTGTGCTGCATGCAGCGTGTCATGTGTCCATGTCCAGCGGTACTTGCCCCTGCCCTATGAGGGCCCTTGCTGCTTGGCCATGCCATCCCACTGTGAGTCCCTCTGTGAAGCTGGTACCACAGCTCATCCTGAAACCTTGCCTCGGGCTCTCTTCTCTCCACAGCTGGTGACCTGCCAGGATGGCCATGCTAGGGGGCTACTGTGAGGGCAACAACTCCATCACCCAGGCCTGGGTCCAGCAGGGCTTCCAGCCCTGCTTCTTCTTCACGTTGGTGCCATCTGTGCTGCTGAGCGTCTGTCTGTTGCTGGGTGCCCTGCAGTACGCCTGCTATGCCCGCTTCAGCCGTGCCATGGAGCCCAAGTACATTCCCCGCTCTCGCCTCTACCGTGGCCAGGTCCTGCTGTCCCTGTTCCTGGCCCTGCAGCCCTTTGGTGGGCTGCTGTGGCAAGGAGTGGGGCTGAGACAGCTCTATGGGTATATGTTGCTGCATGCCTGCCTCTGGGCCCTCAGCTGGGGCTCTGCCATTGCCCTCCTGCAGCTGGAGCATACCCGGGTGCTAGCCCATGACCGAACACGGGGCCATGGCACTGTCCTTCTCCTCTTTTGGGCACTGGCCTTTGCTGCTGAGAACCTGACCCTGGTGTGCTGGAGGAGCCCTCTGTGGTGGTGGGCACTGGAGGACACCAACCAGAAGGTGGGCTGGGGGTCTGTGGCTAGGGAAAGGGAACGAGGCACTTTTGGAGGTGGGAGGGACTGTAGCATCATGGTGTGGGGATGGAGTTTGCATGTCATAACCTGCCATGCCCAGGGTGTATACAGTTCTGGGTTCCACCAACACATCTGCCAGGTATTTCAGTCCCAAGCCCAGTTATCACACATCTCTCCATGCCCCCACCCAGCTTAGGTCCTGCTTCTACCTGGCCCAGACCCAGGTGCAGAAGTAGGGGTGTTTCCCTGCTTCCCACAGCCCTTTGCCTCCGTGTACCCCTTAGGATAAATGCACCTTGAGGTGCAGAGGGTTTGGAGCCAGATGATGTGGGGAGGAACGAGGAAGTCTGGGTGCTGCCTGAGGTGCTGTGCTCAACCAGGGACTCCCACTGAGCTGCATGGGGTGTCCCCTGGCACGCTGCACCCCATCCCTATGTCTCTCTCAGATCATACCCATCTCCTGCTCAGGGTTGTGCTGAGGGCCAGCTGAGATGCTGAACTCTAACCCTCCATTCAGGTGCAGTTTGGCTTCTGGCTGCTGCGTTACATCTGCACATTCATGCTCTTCATCCTGGGCATGAAGGCCCCAGGGCTACCCCACAAGCCCTACATGCTGCTCATCAATGAGGAGGAGCGGGACGTGGAAAACAGCCAGGTGAGTCCTGGGACTAAAGCAATTTTAGGATATGGCCAGGAAGGAGCTGGGGATAAAATGGAAATACAGCTGCCCTGGGATCAGCGTCTTCATGAGATGTGGGAGGATGAGGTTTAGGGCTGCCGAATCTCCCTGCTTGATGTCACTAGGATGCATCCCTGTTTGGAGGATGGAGCGAGCACTCTGGAGTGGAGCTGGTTTTCTTGGGGTGTTGCCCAGGACCATTGCCAGCTGGATTGGGGTGCCAGGGCAATGACTCCTTGGTCTGCTCTCCCCCAGCCACTCCTGACTGATGCCAGCAGGACCACCTCCACCTGGAAGGATTTCCGGAGGAAGCTGCGGCTGCTGGTGCCATACATGTGGCCGAGGGGCAACCACCTGCTGCAGGGGCTTGTGCTGTTCTGCATGGCACTCATGGGGCTGGAGCGGGCCATCAATGTCTTCGTCCCCATCTACTACAAGAACATTGGTGAGGCACCTGGAGCTTGGTGTGTGAGGCTCACCACAGCCTCGCCAAGTTCTGGGGGGTGTTGAGGTGACCTGGAGGGTTGCAGGGGTTTGGCAGGAGCAGAGTCCAGGGGGTCAGGGTCGAGCAATGGGTGCTGGGGCTGGTTCCCACAGGCACCCTGGGATGCTCCCTCTCCCTCCATCCTGACCCTTGGCACACTTCCCACAGTGAATGAGCTGACAATTGGCGCTCCCTGGCACACCCTGGCCTGGACTGTCTGCAGCTATGTGGGGCTGAAGTTCCTGCAAGGTGGAGGTGCTGGTAAGGACCTTTGGGAAGGATGGAGCACTGATGAGAAATTATATTGGGCACATCATACCAGTGCTGGGGTGGCCAGGGAAGTCCATATGCCCCATCACTGCTGCTCTCTTGGAATCAGCAACCTGGGCTGGTCCTAGGTTAGGAGGAGTGAGTGGGCTTCATCCCAAATCCCCCTTTCTCCAGCTGGACTTCTGGAAGTCTTCTGCATGCCCCAGTGGGGCTGATCTCAGTTGACCTTTCCATGTTGCCCTGCAGGCTCCACTGGCTTTGTGAGCAACCTGCGCACCTTCCTGTGGGTGTGGGTACAGCAGTTCACCAACAGGCAGGTGCAGGTGCAGCTCTTTGCCCACCTGCACGGGCTGTCCCTGCGTTGGCACCTGGGGCGTCGCACTGGTGAGGTCCTGCGTAGCGTGGACCGGGGCACCAGCAGCATCAACAGCCTGCTCAGGTCAGAGCGTGCCCATGGTGGGTGGGGGGGGTTGGCTGGGCAGCCCCACCGAGCTGAGCTGATGCTCCATCTCTCCTCCCACCCCCCAGCTACATCATCTTCAGCATTGTCCCCACCATTGCGGATATTGTCATCAGCATAGTTTACTTCACTTCGGTCTTCAGCGCTTGGTTTGGCCTCATCATCTTCGTGTGTATGAGCCTGTACCTGAGTGAGTGGGGGGGCTCACGGTGCAGGGCTGCCAGGCTGTGGGGTGGCAGGAGCCTTGCAATGCAGCTTCCTCCTGTCCACAGCTCTGACCATCTTCATCACTGAGTGGAGAACCAAGTACCGTCGGGACATGAACACACGGGACAATGAGGCCAAGTCCCGGGCCGTGGACTCGCTCCTCAATTTCGAGACGGTACTGTAGGAGTTGGGGGGGTCACTGATGACTGCTTGGGTGCTGATACCAGCTCTGCTCCTGTAGGTGAAGTACTACAATGCAGAGAGCTATGAGGTGAACCGCTTTAATGATGCCATTGTCAAGTACCAGGTACGGGGTGCTCAGCACCTTTAGGGGCACCAAGGGAGAAGAAGCCAAACCTCACAGGCACCTGTGGGGATGATGGAGATCACCATGGGTCTGGTTTGGAGGCAGCAGCATTCCACAGGACTTTGTCTCTTTCAGGTCTCAGAGTGGAAGGTCAGTGCCTCGTTAGGCCTCCTCAACCAGACACAGAACCTGGTCATTGGCCTAGGGCTGCTGGCGGGGTCCCTGCTCTGTGCTTACTTTGTCACCGAGAACAAGCTACAGGTAAGGCTGGTGCCAGCCTGTGCAGACCTCTGCTGAGGTGGGGCCCTGGGGCTGGTGGTTACAGACCCCTATACCCTGTCCCTTCCAGGTGGGGGATTTTGTCCTCTTTGGCACCTACATAATCCAGCTCTACACGCCACTCAACTGGTTCGGGACTTACTACAGGTAATGCTGGGAGGTGTGGAAATGCCTGGCGTCCCCCTCTCCATGGGTGACTGGGTCAGTATGTGCTCCCCCAAACCCTCTTCTCTGGTCTTTGCCCTCTTCAGGATGATCCAGAATTCCTTTGTGGACATGGAAAAAATGTTTGAGCTCTTCCACGAGGAGCAGGAGGTGGGTGCCACCTTTCCTGGACCTTGCTCCCTCACTGGGCCTGTGGTCCTGCCCTGGGGATTGGCTGGCTCTGAGCCTGAGCCTCTGCTTCGACAGGTGAAGGATGTGGTGAACGCCAGTGACCTGCGCTTGGAGGCTGGGCAGATTGAGTTTGAGAATGTGCACTTCAGCTACATAGATGGGTATGGGCTACTGGGCACAGGGTGGGACCTGCTATAGGGATGTGGGGCCATGGAGTGGCCCTGAGCCCCTCTCCATGTCCCTCTTCCAGGAAGGAAATCCTGCAGGATGTCTCTTTCTCTGTGATGCCTGGGCAGACACTGGCTCTGGTGAGAGCGGGACTGTGAGTTCACTGTGGGAGGGAAGGATGGGGGTAAAGAGGCTGGAAAATATGAAAGTGGGAAGGACAGCCCCGAGCAGGACCAGCCCTTTCCTGTCCGGCCCCTGGCCTCCAGCAGCTGGGAATTTGCCATCTCCAAGTCCCTTTTCCTTTTTGTGTAGGTGGGACCTTCAGGCTCTGGAAAGAGCACCATCATCCGTCTGCTCTTCCGCTTCTACGATGTACGGGGTGGCTGCATCCGCATTGATGGGCAGGACATCTCCCAGGTGAGGGGGGAGGGCCTCCAAGGACCAGGCAAGACACACCAGGTCATCTGGGCCTTGCAGCACTGCTCAGTGCAGGCACCAGCACCTCCCCAGGGCAGGGGTGAGCATGCAGCCCCCACAGCCCCTTTGCAGGCTGGCGGCTGTGCCAGAATGGCGTGACTCTGGGACCCCAGGCTGAAATGCTGGGTACTGACCAGGGCTCCCTGGGAAGGACAAGGGCACTGTTAGGGCCCCCCATTGCAGAGTGAAGATGCAGCTGAGCCTGGTGCAGGGCGACCCTACAGCACATAGCTTGCAAGGAACGGGGCTCATGGCTGAGGGTAGGATTGGGTTTTGGAGGGATCTTTGAATTTGGTGTGGGTCTGCCTGAGCCCTCTCCCCTGCCTCCCAGGTGAAGCAGGCTTCGCTGCGTGCTCACATTGGGGTGGTGCCCCAGGACACGGTGCTCTTCAACGACACCATCGCCAACAATATCCGCTATGGACGGATCCTGGCCACTGACCAGGAGGTACAGGAGGCAGCCCGGGCTGCTGACATCCACGACCGTATCCTTTCTTTTCCTGACGGTGAGACCCCTGCAGTTCCTGCCATCCCATGGTCCCCTAAGACTTTCTAGTTGCCCTCACAGGTATCCTTGGGTGACATCTCCCACAGGGACACCTGCATGACTTTGGGTCTTGCTTTGCCTTTCCCTGCCTTCTTTCCAGGGCTAGATCAGCCCCTGGACAGGGATAAGCTGAGGCTCAACCACGTGGCTGTGTGGTTGCAGCAGGACCTCCCAGGGCAGCAGGTCCCCATCTCCATTTCAGAGGGCACCAGCACATCATGTTTCTGCTCTTGTGGCTGCAGGATACAACACCCAGGTGGGAGAGCGGGGGCTGAAGCTGAGCGGGGGTGAGAAGCAGCGCGTTGCCATCGCACGCACCATCCTGAAGAGTCCCCACATCATCCTGCTGGATGAGGTAACAGCAGTGGCCCCAGCCCAGCCTTACCCAGCTCTGCAGCAGCCCCATGCCTAGCAGCTGCCCACACGACCTCTATGCCTTCCTCATGTTGTGTCTCACCTTGCAGGCCACATCTGCACTTGACACAGAGACCGAGAGGAACATCCAGGCTTCTCTGGCCAAGGTCTGCGCCCACCGCACCACCATCGTTGTTGCACACAGGTAGGGACAAGGGGAAAGGGCTGATGCGGGAGGTGCTGGCCAGACCCTGCAAGAGGGGCACACAGACCTGCCCCCTGCTCAGGAGGTGAGAGCCCTTGGGGTTGCACCTCCTGGCACCGTGCAAACCCTCAGGAACCTTCTCCCACCCAAGTCAGGATAACACCTGCTTTTCCTTGCAGGCTCTCCACTGTGGTAGGTGCAGACCAGATCCTGGTGCTTAAGGATGGGCACATTGTGGAGCGAGGGAGGTGAGCACAAGGGGAGGGCTGGGGGAGGGGATCCCCTCCCTGGCTCTGGGGCCAGCTCAGGACCCTGCATCCCTCTGCTCTCCTCACAGGCATGAGGAGCTGCTGCAGAAGGGTGGTGTGTACGCTGGCATGTGGCTACAGCAGCAGACTGGGGACGAGGGCGAGAACAAGGAGCACCGCACTGAGAAGCCCCAGAGCAGCAAGAAAGCATCATGAACATGACCAGGAGTTCTGCTGTGATGCTGACTTGGGTCCAGGCCCCCACACTGCCTGGGAGTCTTTTGCTGGCTGCAGGCATGGGCCCTGTCTGCCCTAGAGCTGCAGGGGCTTGGTTGGACACTCCACTACATTTGTGTATGTTTGTTTTGCTGTTGTGTAGTTTCTTAAACCAGGTCCTTCCCATTCTTAAACCAGGTCCTTCCCAGGTCCATGCCTGTGTGCTCTGGGCAGGGTACGTGCCTCTTGGTGGGGGCAGGCAGGGTTAGTGCCTGTGCCCTTGGGTCAACCGGCAGCTCTGCCACAAGGTTGAGCTCCTTGGGCTTAGGTGGGCAAGGGGTTGAGCAGGCTGTCAGCACCTGCCCCATCCCCACACAAAGGGCTGAGCTTGGCAGAGGGCTGCACCCCAACAGCAATGGAAGAGCAGGGCAGCTGGTGTGCCTTCACCCCTATGTGCCCCCCACTTCAACCACCTTCCACAGAGACATGCCACTCTGGGCTGGACACCAAGTGACTGCTCCCTCAGGTACCTCTGTACCTTGTGCTATGCTTTTATTTTCTCCCAAGCAGCACTTTGACAAGTCCTCGCATTCCCTGGACCCAGCCTGAACCCCCCTCCCTCAGCTGCTCAGAGCAGGACAGCCCAGTCCTGTGCAGAACCAGGCACAGCCCTGCATGCAGGAACGGTTACAGCAGCAGGTGGGAAAGCAGCACAGTTCTGCACGGCTGCAGACCCCCTGCAAGAGGCCAGCTGGACAAATCCCCTCTGCCCAACCAGGCTATAGGCTCAGGGCTTTGTTTGTAAGGAGGGATTCTGTGCTATTGCTATCCAGGAGGGGATCCCGAGCAACACAACTGGAAGAAGGGAGGCATTCCTACCCCAGCAGCATTTAAACAGGGCCCTGTTTTAAGTTTAGGGCAGCAGGAAGGCAGCTGCAACCATCCCATGTGAGCGACGCTGCCATTCAAGTCACTGCCAAGGTTACTTAATATATTAAACCAGAAAGGAAATGCAGCTCCATTCAGTCTCAGAGAGGTCTTGTGCCCCAGCCGAGCAGGGTAAGGCCCAACGTGCTCTTGTACATGCAAACAGCAGGGAGGCACCGAGGGTGTGGGGAGCAGGGAAGGGGCTGCTTTCACACTGCTGGGAGGCTGCACATTCATCCGTGCCATGCACTGGCAAGAGACCATCCCAGCCACATTTGCTCTTTGCTGAGGGGCTGGCACAGCCCTTCCCAGAGCATGGAATCCAGCCCCCCACTACAGAAGGCAGCTACAACCCAGCTGTATGTCCGAGCATGCAGAGATGTCCCCACACAGCTCTGCCCTCACCCCACAGTCCCAGCAGTGTTGGGACATGGCTGTGGCAACTGCAGGTAAGCGCAGACCCTGGGCTGCTGCTTGCTTTGGTGTGTACCCAGTGTGTACCCAGCCCCATCCTGTACAGTCTTCACCTCCCCAGGAGCATCAGCAATTTGCTGCACTGATTTTATATAGGTACTAGGGCTGAAGTGTCAGTGTATATTTGGTTGCTTACAGCTCCCAGGGAGATGAGCTGTCCTTGGCAAGGGGCTCTTGGTACCAGTGTCCAGGCCAGAACCCCACGGCATCCATGTGGGAGGCCAGAGCTGCTCCTCAGGTCACAAGCAGGTTCCTATGTCCACTGGCACACCCCGCCTCACCTGCCTACGACATGCTGCAGTTTGATGGCTTTGAACCGTGTGCCTGGAACAGAAACAAGCACACAGTGAGCAAGAGCAAGCAGGCTTCTTCTTCCCTCCTACAAGAGGGCACATCCAGTGCTCAAGTTCCCAGAGATGTGTGCTCAGCAGTGATGCTGCCACTGCCCCAGGCTGGGCTGCCCTCCTGGTGAGGAAACCCAGGCTAGACAGAGCCCAGAGTAAGCAGAACCCAGGGAGGCCCCGTCCCTCAAACAGCTAGGCCAGGATCAACCCCACAACAGCACAGAGCCCATAGCCAGCCTCACTCACCTGCCGCTGCAACTGCTGGTACTCGGCTTCGCTCGCTGACAGTGCCTGGGCCAGTGCCAGATCCTCCTCCTCCTGTGTGCTGCTGGGACAGTGGTGCATTTTGTGCCTCAGCCACCCTCAGGCTCATGGGCTGAGTGCTCAGAGCCCTTCTGGGTTTCAGCATCTCACTGCAACCCCTCAGCATATCTTAAGGCAGGGAGCAACTGAGGATATCTTTGAACAGGCATGGGGCTGGGGAGGGAGCAGAGGATCCAGCTGGGGCTGGCAGCCAGAAATCTGGGCCAAGGAGAGCCATGTTAAGTCCAATCAGTAAGATGGTGCTTTTAGCAGCACTGGGCACTGTGCCTGAGGACATGGGCTCCCGGGTGTCCTCCATGAACACCCCTACTCCACCTATCATGCTCCAGCCGAACCCATTAGCTGACAAGTGGTCAGACAATGGTTTGCCCTCCTCTGTGTGTCAGTCACTGTCCCCTACCAGCACCCCTAGGGCTGAGGGCTTGCTTGCTGAACAGAGTTCTCTATTGGCTCTAGACTCTTCCTTTTTTCCCCTGTCAGCCGGAGAGGCATCATATGGAAACACGTGCTGAGAGGAATGTTATCCCAGAGCCACATGATGCTACCCCAGGCACCTTTCACACACAGAATGAGTGCACCACACCACGTGTTTTGGGGCTGTACCTGGGCTGCTGTGCTGAGCTGCGTGCCGACTCTGCCAGGGACATCTCCAGAGCTCGCTGCAGTGCCTCTTCCTCGCTCTGAAACAGAACACCTTGTCACCAGCTTGGCCAGGGTGGGGGTCAGGAGGCAGCCCTGAAGCACGTGTAGTAGGTACAGTTTTTCCTGGCCAAGGGTGGGCAAGTCTTCTCTCTCCAGGAGACCAGACAAGACAAGGTGAAAAACTGAGGCTCTGGACAGACCAGCGGTGCTCTCCCCCTGCCCAAGGGGACACATCCCTGCTTGCTAATGCAGGAATATGCCAAGAATACCGGTGGAAAGCAACTTCCAGTCTCCTCCAGCCTTTGCTTGTACTATAGAAAGACAACACCCAAAGAAAATGGCTGGTGCACTTTGTCCCTTTGAGGAAAGCTAAGCACAAAGCACAGCTGAGAGCTGTCATTCGCAGGCAGCAGAGCAAGCTCTGATTTCCCACAGAGCATTCAGGATCACTGTCTGCCAGGGAACACACAGCCGGGAGCACAGTCCTACAGAGTGTGGGCTAGAATGCATTTGTTGCAGTCACTTCCTAGAGGGCACAGAAACCACCCCAAATGGCCAGGCCAAGCCACTCACCAGCCCATTCTGCAGCATGACAGCTGGAGGGGAGGTGCTGCGAGTCTGCGACGCAGCTGCTCTGCCTCCCCTGCAAGCAGAAGAAAAGCTGCGTTATTGTCAAGGCAGGGAGCCCTGGTACAACTATCAGTCCTGCTGAGGCACAAGAAGAAGGGAGCTGTTGCTCTGGCGTTCCACACAGAGCCAAGATGAGCCTGGTCATGCCCACCTCAGAATTACAAGTCAGGCCATCACCTTACCTGGCACAGGCCAGGGAAGAGGAGCTGTCTGCTGGCCGGGCAGTTCCACTGCTTGATGTGGTGACTATTTTGGAGGAGGATGCCTGCGCTCTGGTAACTGCAGCATGCCTAGGACAGACAGGACACCTGTGAGAAACTGTTTACCATCATGAGCAATTCCTAGGCATTGAACACCTTGGGATATCAAGCTAGATAAATGAGACACCTCCCTGGCTTCTCTTCCTCCCATGTTGCGGCTGTTATTCCCAAGAGTTTCAATTGCTGTTTCTCTCACTAAAACCTTGTACCAGGACAGGCAGAAACCACTGGCTACAGAATAAGGGGTTGGGGAAAGAAACAAGAGTAAAGCAGTCAGCAGGCAGTACTGACAGCTTTTGCTGCAGGAGAGACTGTGTACACCGGTGTGCTTGGTGCTGCAGGAGGACACCCTGGCACACAGGGCAGGAAGTGTGAGAATGCAGCAGTCCTAGACAATGGGTCAGGAGGAGCTGGGCTTCTTCCCTATCACCAATCTGGCAAACATAGCCCCACCCCTCCCAGCCTGTCTGTTCTCAGGCCCTCACCCTGCTTTGGAAAGGGGATGCCCTGCCCCACTGCAGTCATGGTCCAGGGGGTGCCGGTGCTTGAGGCAGTAGTTCTTGTGGCACTGGTCACAGATCACCTTCATCATCTCCTTCTGCTTGCAGCCAGGCTTCAAACACTTGTTGGTGAAGATCTGAAAGATGACATGGCAGTGGTGAAAAGAAACACATGCTGTGGGGCTGTCCCTTCTCTCCATGCCAGGCCCTGGGCAGTAACCACCCTTCCCCAACAGTGTTATCTTTTGCAAGGCTCTGAAATTTGTCTTTGAATACTTTCTCAGATGTCTCTGAATAATTTCTTTAGATAGTTCATTAGTAATTCACTGGTGCCTCAGTCTCCATAGACAAGAGTCTCCACAGCTACAGAATGCACAGCAGGAGAAAGAGTGCTTTGCCCAAGGACTCCTGCCTTCCACGCCAGTGCAGTGGGATAGCCCAGGGCATTCCAGCTGCTGCCGGGCTGGATTCCTGCAGGGCCACCTCCCTGCAGCAATTTCCTCTCCTGGCAAGATGGGGTAGCTAATTGCCAATTGCATTTTCTTAATAGCAGCATGCAGTTTACCATCCTTATGTCCCAGTAGGGCTGCCCAGCCCTACTCCATCACTACCGTGCTCCCCTGACAGCCTCCACAAAGCCCTGCAGATGTGCACATCTCCAGCTCACCAGCCCTCCCTGAATCAGCCTGTGCCAGAGATAGCACCAGGCAGGGCTGAATCTGTGTTGTTTTCATCCCATTGCCAGGCTCCATCAGAGACCTGGCAGAGCCACACAGTACATACCTTGCGCTTGCGTTGTGCAGGGTCAGACTTGCAGTCACGGTCAATGTGCTCACCCACCACAACATCAGGCATCTCCCCCCGCCTCACAGGGACTGGGGTGTTGCAGAGGGGACACACCGGGACCTGCACATCCTGTAGAGACAACAGGGAGCTGGGAGTAGGTAGCTGGGCTACCTTGGGCGCTGCACAGTCATCTCTCTCCCTTTCAGGACCTGCCTACCATGGCTTCCACAGCTTCAACTACAGTTTGAGATCCTGCTCATGACCCTCCAACCAGCTTGCACAGCAGGTGCAGAGGCACAGACATACACTCTGGGAAGATGGTGTGGCTGGGAGATGCCCAAACCACTTCACCCAGTGGGAGAGGGAGGGCTGGATGTTTGTGGTACTGAGATGCAGATCCTGGCTTTCAGGTACATCTTCAGACTCAGTACACATCCCAAGGGGGACTGCTCAAGTGACCAAAGTCACCACAGATTATGATGATCGGTGGCTAGAAAAGCTCAGCAGCTCCATGCAGGAGGGTGGATGAGATCTGCTCCCTGCACTTACCTTCTTGTAGGCAGAGGTGCAATCGTGCTGGGCATAAGCGATGTGGTCGGTGCAGAAGATCTGCTCGCAAGCATCGCACTTCAGGGGAAGGAAGTCTAGGAGCAGGAAGTCATATGGCATAGGCAGAGTGCACGGAGACCAGCATTGCCCACCCGCAGCCCGGGGGCCTCCCCGACTTCCCGAAGGCAAAACAGTGGCCCGCGGCAAAGCCAGGGGCGCACCTCTCATCCCCCAGCACGGAAACAAAAGGGCTGCAGAGGTCCATAGCCACGTCTTCAAAATATGCAGGGCTCCTCAAAACGTGCGGTTCCAGAGATCAGGGGTAGCATCCTGAATCACACCAAGCTCCCCGCGGGCTGCCGGCCTCAAACCGGCCTCAAACCGGTGGGAAGTGATGCTGCCACATCCGCTACGGGCTTCGCCCACCGGAATAACCGGGGTATGGATGGGTCCTGCCGCGTGCGGCCTCCTCAGCCTGCAGCACCGAGGCCCGGCAGGGGGGTGCCTGTCCGGGCCCTACCCTGCTATCCCCGGGCAAGAGCGGCTGCCCACCCGGGCAGAGCCGCGTACCCGGACAGAGCCACCGGCGGAAACCTGGTCTACCGGCACGGACAGCCAGCCCCGCCCTAGCGGGGTGCCCGCGGGCAGCAGGAAGGATCAGGGACCCCTTCGCCATGGGCAGTACGGGCGACACGTCCCGCCCTTCAAGCCCCGCTACAGAGCGGGCGCCCGGCGCCGCCCCCCCGTAGGCCGGGCTGCCCGGTCCCTGCCGCCCAGGCCCGAGACNCGCTGGGACCCGTGGGAAGACCAGCTCCAGAGACCTGCCCGGCGCCGGGGGAAGGCTCAGAGCAAGGCGGAGCCCACGAGGGCCATCGCCAGAACCATCCTGCCCTGCCAGGCCAGCAAGAGGTGTCTGCCGCCACGGGACAGCTTATCCCTCCATCCTTCCTCCTCTGCCCCAAGGGACACAAACCACGGATCCTGCCGTGTAACAAAGCTCCTGGCTCTACTCCAGCCACCTCGGAGTCTCCAGGTGCCATGCTACGATGCCCAGCAGAGCACAGATGGGGTGCTAGGAGGGTCAGTGGTGCGGAAGGCAAGAGATGCCACGGCAGCAAAAAACTGGAGTACTGAACAGGGCCAGGAGTGAATTTCATTGATTGCAAAAAAATCAACTCCACAGCCACCCAGTAACAGAACTCAAATGAGACGGGGAAAAAAAGCAGGTATCGCTCAAACACCCTGTTCCAGCAGTGACACAAAAGACAGGAACAGTCTGCAGAAGAGGTCTCTTTGCACAACACCCATCTGCCCTTGCCCCCTTACTGCTACCCTCTGCTCCAAAGACCCCTTTTCCCTTAGCTTGCCCCTGAGAGCCACATTTGACTGTGCACCCCATCCCTCCCCCCAGACAAAACCAATGAAAGTTAAAATTATTTACACTTTTAGCCATTTAAAAACCCAATAAAATAAGATTGCATATGTCCTACTGGGGATGTGGGTATTAGCAGCAGCTACAGCTAGCTCAGTACTCAGCGTGCAAAACAAAAGACAAACAGAAGACAGACCGAAATACTGCACCATTACTAGGAAGCGTTTGCTGGGGTTGGTGTTTCAATTGTGGCATAAGGCTTCTAGGAGCCGGCTCCTCCCCAGCTGCAGGGCCTCCTGCTCAGCCAGTGAAGGCCAGGCTCTAGAAGGATGGAAAGGATTCATTATTCCAGACACAGCACATTAACACTGATGCATTTCCATCCCAGTCAACACAAACATCTAAAAACCCACTGCATGTTCACTGTGTGAGTTTTTCCTTCTTTCCAGTGATGATGGAGGAAAAGGGGGAGCACAGGTAAAACCTAAGACATAGATGTTGCTGTCATCACTGCCTCCTCCTCATCTCCTTGCTTTGGCAGCTCAGCAAGCATGGGAGAGGAGGGAGACAGAGCAGCCTCTCGTGCCTCCTGCTCCTCTCTGAACCCCAGCTCTACATCCATTTGCTCCAGCTCCCCCTGATCCAGTAGCTCAAAGTCATCTGCTTCCTCCTCATCCTCCGGTGAAGCTTCTGTCTCTGTCTCCACCACTTCGCTCTCTGACAGGTGTGCTTGGAAGCTCAGTTTCTCTTCAGGCTCTGTGGGGAGGAACTCAGAGAGGGGGGGTCCCTCACTGGCCTCTGAGGACCGCAGGAGGGCAGAGAGGGTATTCTGCACCGCTGTGGTGATGGCAGTGGTGACGATCTCCTCGCTCAGCGTGTTAATGCAGATGCCCAGGCCTGGGGCAGGGACAGTCTTTGGCTCTGCATCGCCTCCTGCCGCTTGCCCACTCCCATTGAAGTGCGTATTTACAAAATGGAGAGGAGACGCGAGGCGAAGGATGGAGAGGTCAGAGTCCGTGGCCTCTTTGTCTGCTGAGTCCAGCTCACAGGCAGCGTGGGCAAGCTCAGGACCCAGAGGCACACCAAACGCATCTTCATCACTCTGTGCTCCTAGGTCTCTGGAATGATATTCTTCCACGGATGGAAACTCTGCCAAGTCCTTGGAAAATGATTCCTCCGGCTCACTGTGCAGGCTCTGCTGATCCAGGTCTGAAAGGCACCAGCATTAAGGTACATGTTCCTTCACCTTGACCTCCCACCAACCTTCCCCAGCTGACACACCACAGCTGACTTTAAGGTACCTTCCCCATCCTTGGAGGACAGCAGGAAGAGGTCTGCAGTTATTCCCTTCTGCCAGTGGCATGATTCATGTGTAATGTTTCTTTTGTGATCCTGTTCTATGTGCTCTGTGCACATAGAGAAGGACTTCCTGCTCCAGCTCATGCTCTCTGCATTTAGAGCCTCCCATTAAAACTCCCAAGGTCGGGGAAATTGTGCTTACCTCACCTGCCTGCTCCTTCCCAGACACCCAAGTGGCCACTGAGTGGTTACCTCCATGTTCTTCACCACTAACCAGTCCTTCTCTGAGCTAGTAAGTCTGACCTGTTTCCCCACAGTCATATATGGATGCATGACTATCCTATTCAGTTATTTCTGTGGGACTTCATGGGTGGCCTTGCTCCCTTGCTGGAGTCACAAGATGGCATTGCTTTGTGGGGCAATAATTAGAGGCCAATGTCCAGTCAGGATCAGCTTATGATCAGCCATGTAGTCAGGGCATGCTGCACTGCTTTTCCTTCCTTTGCTCTTCCCATGCAAATAGCTGGGTTCTCTCCCTGTCCTCCCATTTGTATGACCCATTGTTCTGGGCCAAAACACTGAGGATAAGGGGGCAGCAACGTGTCCCATTATGTACCTTCAGAAACGTCCGTCAGCTGTGGGGTGGTAGCCCTTGAAACAGAAAAGCCCCCACTCTCCAGGATAGAAGCCTCCTCATCAGAGAGCTCAGAATCTGTGATTGACAGTGCCAGGGCAGTTTTCTTCACATCCACCTGCATGGGATAAAGGCAGAGAGACAAATTCCTGTGTGTCTAAGTACCCATGCGGCCTATGGGCACCTCCAGACCTTCCAGGCAGAAGTCCTTGCTGGAGGGACAGTATGCTGGCAAAGTGCTCCCTGCACTGGAGGGAAGGGTAGTCTCAGCTCACTGGCTTTCCTGCAATAAATCACTGTCCAAAGGTTTGCCTGCTCTCAGTGAAGAACGCAAAAGAGACAGCACAAGATGGGATGAGACTGTAGGAGTCTCAGAAGGCTTAGATCCTTCTTCTCCTGGGATCACCAAGGAGAACACCTCTTCCCTTTTGCATTCACACAGAGTGCAACAAAGCCTTCTACAAGTAGCAGTGGTTCAAGTATCCACATTCATTTGGAAACAAGCTTCCAACCTCACAGCCCAGCTACATGCCCAGAGCTGCTGCTTGTTTTTTTTCTGTGGTGCGAATATAGAAAGGTCACACACAATCTGTCTGAAAGCAGAGAACTGTGTAAGAGACACCAGAGCTGCTCAACTCCCTTTTCCGGTTTTGAGGAGCCCCCACACATTACAGCAGGGAAGTTCATTTCTTCAGGAGATGCTCACATTCTCTGAGCATGAAGCATAATCATCAAAGTAGTTCTGAGGTCAGCAGGAGGCTGGGGCATGGCTGGCCTGCCCTGCTACAGCGTCACCAGCTCTGTGGCACCAAATTCTCAATACCCAGATTAGAGACAATGGCCTTCATCAAACACATGACCTTTTCCCCTTAGAATTCTGCAAAGTGATTTATTGATCTGCTGTGTGTTATCATTGTTGCTGTACTCAAACCACCCCTTGGCTCTCAAGCTGCTATAGACCAGAGAGGAGGGACTGGCTCCTGCTAAGCTCTTTGAGCTCTTACCACTGGGGAGAAGCCTGACAGCTCTGCTTCACTCTCACTCTCCGTCTCTGCTGTTGGCTCATCACCTGCTGCAGGCTCGCTCTTCCCTTGTCGTTCTGTGAGAAAGAGAAGAAAGGCTTTACATGACACTGAAGGAATTTTCTGCCTTTATACACCATTATCCCCTACTTCCTCTGTGAAATTGCACAGGGTTCCTAGAGACAAGCATAATCTGTTGCTCTCATGTGCTGTTCTCAGGATCACCTGGGAGCACACAGTTGCTCTCCCCATAACCCTTAAGTTTCCAGCTCTCTTCCCCTGCTCTCCTGCAACCTGTCACCACACAGTGTTGGCAGACATGGTCTCCTATTGTCCTTTTGCTATGGCTCTAGGAATACAGCACCAAAAAAAGCCAGAGTGGTAGTTCCTTACTCTTCTTCTCATGCTTGTGGTGCAGCGTTTCTGCCTTCATACTGTAGTCCAGTTTCATCAGGACAGGCTCCAAACGTGTGTACATCCTCTGGATCAGCTCATGGTAGACTACCAGGGGCCACAGCAGAATGCTGAGCACTGTGGACATGGAATGCAGGGAGTGTGAGAGACAGATCAAGCACAACCTGACTCTTCCTGTAGTGCCACTGAGAAACTCTTCAAGGGAAACACATTTCAATGGCATGTTCGTTCCCATCTGACTGCCTAAAAATCCTCATCCGTGGCTCTTCTTACTCATTGCAAAGCTGCTTGATCAACCAGGTTTTACTGCCAGATCTTAGATAGAATATAGATTTATGTTAAGATGAAGCATAAGCCCTTCTCTTCAGCCACTGCATCCCAGACCCAACATGCAACAGAAGCCCTGAAATGAGCTTAAATGAGAATTAAAACAAAGTATTACCAAAACTTTTATACGGGTAGCTGCATAGAGCTCATGTGTAGATGCACTTGCAGCAGAGCACCAGAACAGAGTTACTAGGGTCTCATGATGCAGTGAAAAAGGTCTATTTACCCAACATGCAGCTTTGTTAACAACACTCTCGATATGGATTTGCCCACCTTAGGAACTGTGAGACTGTAACTTCCTGCTTCCCTGGAGCCTCGGCCAGCACAGCCTCAGCACTGGGGAACAGAGGGCACCAATGTTTTAGTCACGGCTCCCTCTCCTGCCTTTGCAGTCGTACTGCATGCACGTGCTTACAGAGACTTCCTGGAACACATTCCCTGTAAATTGATTCATCATCTAGCACAGATCCCCTTGAGAATACTACAAATCTGCTTTTACCAGCCTATCAACAGCACAGTTAGGTCATGTCTCAGCTTAAGTCAGACAAGAGCACTGCTTATACTCACAAATGATGTAGGAGATCATTATGCCTGGAACATAGTGTCCAACTACAGCCAGAATCAGGCAGCCTGAACAGACACTCATGCAGAACTGAAGGAAGAGAGAGGAACAAACAGAAGTGACAAGAGGCAGAGATACGTCTATGCAACCCATGCCAGAAACCCACCCAGTGCAACATGAGGGATGGCCCTAACCAAGTCAGTCAGTCAGCTCTGCACCAAGTACATTCAGGTGCTGACAGTCAGAACTCGAACAGCTCGGTTGGGTTAAACTGTAAGCATTAGAGGTTCAAGCACTGGATGACCAAGGTAACCCAACGCCCCAATAAAACAAATCACAAC
The DNA here is from genome assembly GCA_013399945.1 of Ploceus nigricollis. NCBI lineage: Eukaryota > Metazoa > Chordata > Aves > Passeriformes > Ploceidae > Ploceus > Ploceus nigricollis. Next base: position 471,500 of record VXBC01011831.1, read on the forward strand.
TTTATCAGACAGTTCTTTATGAAATAAATTACATTCCTTGAGGATATGATGGGATACTGCAAATTGCCACTTGTATGTCTCTCTGTAGAGCTCAGCACTTCAGGAGAAAACTGTACTGTCCCGACAGAGGCAGGAACCTGTTACAGAGTCACCAGATGCTGTGCCACTGCTGTGCCATAAACCAGCTGGCAGAAGCATTAGCAGAGCCCATGCTCCCATCAGATCAGGACCTTCCTCCTCTGGAAAAAGTGAAGTATAATGGTGCAGGCCTGATGGCTTGTCTTACATTCTCCTGGGGGCAGGCAGGGGGAAATGAGAATAGACAATCTGCAAACCAGGGCATGGGTTCAGATATGGACTATATCCTGCAATTAAGAGTTTAACTCATAATGGAGAGGGTCTGCAAAAGCTAAGGTTCCTCTATGGGCTGTGCTCCCAATGAGCTCATTCTTTATGGGCATCTTCAGACCTGGTCTTCTACTCACTGTGGCTGGGACAGAAAAGGAGCAATAAGCAGTGTTAGAAACCCACTCCTTTTGGCACACTGAATGCCAGGAAGCCTGACACAATCCTAGCGCTTGGTCTGTCCTACTTTTTGTGATGCTAAGGCAGCTCCTGTCTACAAATCCTTTCCAAACAGCATACATCACAGCCATTAGACCATGTTTAATGACAAGTTTCCATGCACTCAGAAACAGCGCTGTGTTTGGACTTTGCTAGCAACAATCCTGGCTAGTGAAATAGGACCAGCTTAAGAATGGAACTCATGAAAGGGCCAGAGACCATAGGCTTCCCTTTTTATCTCCCCAGTCCCAATCTAAGAGCTTCCTTTGCACACTAAGAAATGAAATCAAGTACAGCAAGCCATTCACAGGAGAGGTTAAGTTCAGCTCCAGTTTACAAATACTGGAAGTCAATTACTCATTATTTAAATTTCCCACGGCATAGAATCTGCAAGGAATGAACAGCAAATATTGGACAGGGATAACAATTGTAAAAATACTGAATTTACATTCTTCCATTTCTTAAGGCACTAGTAATGGAAATAAAAGCCCCTGCACAGAAGAGTAGGTATCTCCAGCTTACCTTGGCAGGATTTTGCCTCTTGTACTGTAGCAGTTCCTGCAGGTAGAGCCTGAAGGTGACCCAGCTCTCTGCCAGACAGTGGCACAGCTCAGGGACACTGAGCAGGTGAGGTTGTGCCCCTGAAGTCACCCCCTCACTAGAGACAGACAAGAGCAAGAAGACAATCTTTGAACATGGTCTGTTTTCCTGGGGGAGAGGAACAGCTGCACAAGGAAGCAGAGTTCCCTACCAAGGCTTGACAATACTGACTGCATTTTCAACTGAACTACTGAAGATGCTTGATTTGGAGACAGTTTTTCCCTTCAATCAGGAAGAAAGTCAAGAGACACCTGAGCAAAGCAGCAGCAGATACCATGCCACAGAATCCCCATGCCATAAGCCCAAGATGCAAAGCAGTTTACTCAAAGCCACGCAGACAGAAGCACTGGAGGTGGAACTAGTTATATGGCCTCCTCTGGCACTAAGTCCAAGGTAGGCGGAATGTGCTGCTCAGACCTACAACCACGGCCAAGGATGCAAGCCACGCCACCAGAGAGAGCATGTTCAGCCTGTGGAAGTCAGTCTCAGTGATCTTCTCTCTGGAGGACTCTTAAAATAGCTCACGACAGATCCAGGGAAGAAACCTAAGAACTCCTAACATCAGAAGTACTTGAGCTTTATTGCTACTGAAAGAACACTAGCTTTCCCCAGAGTCTCAAACTGTGGCTCCTGAGCTGATAAGCAGCTACCAGTGCGGAAGTCACTAGCAATGTTTCACAGCAGGAGCCACGCAGTTTATTAACAACAGAAAAAAAGGACAAGTGAGATCACCATAGTAAATTAAGGCTTCCCCACTCTCCCCACACCAAGAAACACATCTGTGAGCTTACCTCTCTCCTCCTGGCTCCTCTGATGGCTGTGCTGTAGAGAGAACACAGCAGATTAGTCAGCCAAGTAAAAAATACAACCTGACATTTTTACCAGCTGAACAGAGCAGAGCTGCAGATGTATCATCCTTAGCTCTGGATGCACCCTGGGGATCTTCTTTGTGCTCTCATGCAAACAGGAATCACTGGCTTGGAGCCTGAGCTGCGAAGGCTTTAGTGAAGCATGCCTGGAGACTTGGAGCAGCAGAGCACTGGTCTCCGGGCACCCCAGCACACCTTGCAACCCAACACACACATGGCAGGGCACTCATATCTGAGCTGTATCGTGGTGCTTACACGGGGCTGTCTGCTTCAGGGATCATGCAGCTTTTCCTGGTGTCCCACATGTCTGGGCAGTGCCATTCCCACAGTGGGTGCCAGCACTTGTCATTCAAAGGGGGCTGCCAGCATAGTTTTGGAGCTGGGCAAAGCTTCAGCTTCCATTTCGGAGCTAAACATGGCACCAGGAGGTCTGAGTTGCATTTCCCACTGACCAGCCCAGTCCTTGGCAGAATGCTATGTACAAATACCAGAGATGTCCCTGTTGTCTCCATCCTCTCCCATGGAATTAAGTAACAAATAGCAGTCTTGTGCATAATTTTCTAATTTTAGGGCTCTTTTATGTCCCCTGACAGCCTTTTGTGCCAGGCACAGATAGAACTATACTCCTAAGCTCCATCACTCTGGATAAGGACAAGGGAAAGGCTCTCCCATCCCTCTCCACACTGAAACCAGTGATGATCAAAGAGGGACTTAATTTATGCAGTACTGAAAAGAGGAGTGTTGTTTCAATAGCAGAGGTCATGTACGATTATGCTCTGCTTTTAGATACACTGAGAAAAAAAATTTCTACAACAACTGAAATTCATCAACCTGGTTGCTCACAGATTTGGATATCTGTGATATCAAGCTGACTGGTGTCTCAGAATGTACAGGGCTCAACCAAAGCTCTTCTATCAACACAGTCTTTTTAAGTCTCCTGTGTTTAACAACGCCCTGTTCATGCTGTGATAGCTCATTGAGGTCTACCCTCCTGTACGAGTCCACGTACTGTCCTAGAGCTGGCAGGGACTGATATATCTTTGGTGCTGTCTGACCAGCAGCAAACTTGGTGCATGAGGTTATAATCCTAACCCTGTCCCCCACACTGCATGTCACCAGAACTAAAATAAAGGAGGAAGAGTTTAACCTCAGAGACTAGGCTTATAGTTAGAAATGGGCTAAAGAAATGCAAAAAGGGGTTTGAATCCTCCCTGGAGTCACCAGCCAGGCACAAAGCCCAAGAGTGGCAGTGACCCCCTCAGGGAAATGCACCAAAGATGTGAACAACCATCACTGCAATCACCCAGTGAGACTTCAGACTCCACCCAGCTCAAGCCACAGAAGAGACCAACTGCTTGGAGCAGCCCTGCCACTGTTCTCCCAAGACACAGGGTGTTGGGCCAAGTCTGCGAGACTCCTCCTCCCGCTGCAGGCACTGCACCAGCCGGCTCGCGCAGTGGAGCAGGAGGCCAACCACCCAGGGAGGAGGCGATTCTTTGAGAGTGTGACCCAGATTTCCAGTAATCAGGCCTGACAAGAGGAGTCAACTGCTCTCAGACTGGGCTGCCCATTCACTCCTCTGCCCATGAGCATTTAGCATGGTGGCTGGGGCAGCTCACAGAGGCAGCTTGAGCTGCAGTGTGAATATTATGGATGCAGCTCCACCCCCACAGGGCAGCTGCTTCCCTCCTGCAACCGCCATTGCTGTGTTTTGTTACTGTGCTCAGGAATCTAAAGCTGCTTAACCACAGCACACAGAAATCCAGCTCTATCTCTAAGCCTCATCCATTACCTGCACTAAATCACCAAATACGTTACATCTGGCACTGGCCAGTCTGTGAGGGCTGGCTATACCCGCAGTTGTGTAGTTGCACAGTGTATCAAATATGTAGCTGGGATGCTCGCCACCTCTGCCAGACAGAAGTGCCAGCAACACAGTAAATGGGATGGCACAGGAACCCCACTCCTCTCCACTGGCTGCAGTCATCCAAGCCATCCAAAATACGCCAGCAGAGGGAGTGAAACAATTCTCCTCAGCTGATCCTGAAGGTTTCAGAGACACTTTGGGGAGCAGAACATTTCAGCAGGCTGCAGGGTCTTCACGTGATTTCAGCTATCTGGCAAAACACAAGCTGTCTTTAAGATCAACAGTATGTTGCTTCCTGTAGTAGAGCAGTCTGCCTGCTGGCCATCTCAAAGCACTGGAGTCTTAGACCAGTTTTAAGAACAGCCCAATCCCAAAAAACCTAGAGCATTTCCAAAAGGAAATGGTCCCTTAGTTAAGGCTTAACTCCAACCTGTGCTGAAATACTGGCAAGCACCAGTATAACTAAGTTGGCAAGCAGGACACCCAGAGCTGGCCTCAGATTATCAATAACTGGCTGAAATCTTTCTGTCAGCATTTCACACTGGACTGTGGATTAATACAAATCACTTGACATACACCAGACTCTTCTGAGAGATCAGACAGCCATGCAGGAGTTTAGGTTACATGTTGGTACTGACAAATTATTGCTGATGGATTCCTTGGCTCTTACAGGTTTTCAATGCTTCTCCAAGAGACATTCCTCATGTGTGTGTAAACTTCAGCTAGAAAGCAGGGGCCCTTTTTAAGGAGTACTAACATTCAATTGCAACACAACTTTTGCTAGAGCTCTTCCACACTGCACTCTCCTGCACTGACCAAAACACAGCTGCCAAACAGCGATGCTACCAAAACATCCCTACTTGATACCCATTTCAGGTGAAACTGGAGATGCTTCCTAAGTCCTTAAATAGCATCTAAGTAGAACTTCATGTAGATATTGAGAAAATACCCTGCATGGGAGCAGAAAATATGCAGTCCCTTCTGAAAGGGCCTAAAAAAGTTGCACCTCTTGATGCTGTTAGCGTGACCCTGATCACAGTGAGTGAGTAACTGCAAAATACATGCTGAGGTTTTAGCATTCCTTCAGAAGTCATCTTATAAGCAGTCATCTTATAAGCAGTCATCTGAGACATACACAACTGTCATAAGCTGAGATTTGTGTATGTACGTGCTGACTCTTGAAGGTATGGTACTGACCCATCTCCTAGAACTCCAGAAAAGACTAACAGAAAGCACTAAGGAGGTAAACCACAAAGGTGCAGCTCTGCTTCAGCAGGAAATGGGAGCTAAACAAGAACCCCTAAGTGCTCAGGAGTACCAATTCAATGGGAGGCCCCCTCAGGAATGCAGAGCACCACTCCTTCCTCACGGAAGCAAAGGAAACACGGTCCAGTGGATCACATCAAAATCAGGGCTGTGACCTAAACAGGCACATCAGAAAGGTTCCCTGTTCTCTGCAGCAGAAAAGCAGGAAGGCATGAAATATGTGAGGAACACTGAGGAGAGGTGCAGTGGGATGTGCATCGACTTCTAGCAGAGCTGATAGCATAGGATGAGCCTAATCTCTGGTATTGCTGTTTTGTTTGCTTTTCTTTTTTATTCTTCATGGCTGTGCATCATATAAATTGATTTCAGTATGAATTTCCTATTTCTTCTATGACAACACAACTTTTACAGGCCAAGTACTTGCTGGAATGATTCCACCCCCACCTGCCTCAATGACACCATTCTGCACTGGACACCAGGCTTTTGCATTTCTGGACACATTTCAAGCGAGGTGGTTTGGGTTGGCTTTAAACTATTCCCTTAAAAAAACAATGTGAATAAGCAGGAAATTAAATTGGCCAGTCCAGTTTAACTGCCTGGTTACCTGAACCACACAAAGCAAACAGTTTCAAGACTACAGCTGTAACATACCTAATCTTATCAGGATTTCTGTGAAAGCACCCTTTAAGTCAGTACCCTTTTAGGTCAAATAAAGGGCACCTTACAAACACACATATAGAGGGGCTTTCATTCAGAAACTCTCCCTAGAGTAGAGAGGCAGGAGGCAGGGATGGAGGGCCCTGAGCTGCCTTTGAACAGTAGCAGTAGATGCAGTAGGCAGGTCTGGGTTCCATCATTTAATAAACTCCAAAGAAGGAAGCACTCAAAGCAGACAGCAGCCAATCCATGTCTACCATCTTTATGAGGCCATTCCTCTTGCTGCTTTTGTGTCTAATGTTGGCACAGACCCTTCAATAAAAGGGAAAGATAAGACAGGTGATCAGACTCGCTGATTAGCTGGAGATCAGATGCTGTTCAGCACAGTACAATACAGTAACTGTTGCTGCTGTCAGACTTCATCATCCACTCTGCTACCTGCCACAAGAAGTGGCTCTCATTTGCTCTGCTTCTTTCAGGGTATAAGCCCACATTGAACTTAACTAAAACCAATACACCTCCCTCCCCTCCTTTCCTTCCCTCAGCTGGCTGTAAGTGCTCAGACTGGAAATGACCTTTTTGCCACATTTTCAGGAGAGAAAGGACACAGCAGAAACACATCATCCCTGCCATTAGCTTCCCTGGCAAGCTAGCTGGGCCCCTTAGTCACTCTCAAAATTAGCCACTCCCAGAATTTCTCAGCACTGGGAGCAATTCTCCATGCCCAGAGTATTAGGATACATCCTAATCCTCTGACACAAAAAGATAAGAGGCAGCACCAGTACCTGGGCCTGCAGTTAAAGTAGGAATGGGGCTTACATGACTGCTGAGAGAGCCCAGGAAGGGCCAAAGCCACAGCCCAGCAGCTGGTAACACTAGAACCATGTCACTATCTACAGTGCTAATCATCACATACCTGAGAAATCAAACAGGAACCTGGGTTTCCACTTCTCCAACAAGAGGATGCCAAGAAGGGACATGCTGAGGAGAAAGAGGGGTCTCAGGGAGGTGGAGGAAAACAACCTAGAAATGAAACAGAAATTGTTAGACATGCAAAAGGCAAAATTACTGCACTTGGTGAGCAAATAGATATAGCTCAAAGCAGAAATACCCAACTGCTCTGGGCCACTGTAGCAAGCATTATACTCTGCAGACACCCACCCCCACCACAGCACGTTCTCAAATGGTGCCTTTGCCCACCACCAGACAGCTGACTCCCTGCCATCTTCCAGCGCTCTTCTTCCCTGCTTCTGAGCTCCTCCCTAGGTTGCAAAACAAAGTTAATGCTCTGTACAAGTCCCTCAAGTTGGAGGCTCTAGATAACATAAAGACAAACTGCTGTAGCAGAAAACTGTTTGCCACTCAGCCTGTTTGCTGAAAACCTACATCCCATTTGTCATGGCAAGGTCCAGCACTACATGCAGGTAATGCATCTTGCCATTCTAGGTGCCCATTCTCTTATCACAAACTTCTCCCTGTTTGACCAGAGCCTAGCTAGCACTTAAATGGTTTAGTTGATCACTTGACTTTATCATAAAACCTTTCATGTCCCACATCCACACACTGGCTCAAGCACTTGCCAGCTCACACAATACTACTCACACACAGCTGTGCAATGCCACTCAAAGAGTTTATCTCTCCACTCCACAGAGATTCGACAGCAAAGATGCCAGGGTGCCACCTGTGCCAGCAGTGGCTATCTGCATTCATCCTTTTCTCTAGTTCAGAGGAGCTGCTTTTAATTCCCTCCAGAAAAAAATACCAGGGAAATGCATTCACCTTCACCTCTTTAATAAATATTCCTTTCCAGAAAGGAGGAGCAGTTTTGCTTTTTTACCCTGCTCCTCTTCAGTGAGTGCTTGCCAGTAACTAATGACAAATACACCGAACAGTGACTGTAGTCAGGGAGAATCTCACAGTTCAGAGCAGGGAGGGGTTCCCACTAAGTCACAGGTGGAGAACTGGAAGTGAAATGTGCCTCATTGGGCAGCACAGAACAAAAGCTGCACTTTCCATGGGCTTACAGGACCTTTAATGACCTAAACAATGACAATGAACAGCAATTCTGTAGCTTAACACATCATCTCTGGAAGAATTTCCTATTCTGTCTCATTTATGTATTGCAGTTAAAAGATGCTGTCTGAATCCTCTGTGGGACCCTAAATTATTTTTTGTCCTCTATTTAGATCTCTCTCTGCTGTCCCATATTTTGGGCACTCTTTGTTCTCTATCTTTTCACATAGTCTCTGGGCTGTCATTGTCTACTATCCCTGCCATCTCCCCTACCACCTGCACCTCTCCCCTTCCTTCTCACTTCATAGCTCTGCTCTGAGACTTTCCAGCTGGTAGAGTAGTCCAAGAGTTTATGTCTGACTACTACTTCTGATAATAGTATGGATGAGGGAACAGAACATAAACTGCCTCATCAGAGAGACTTCAAAGGCTGTTTTGTCACTTATTTTTCCCTCCTCTAACTCCAGAATCTGCCCCTTCCTATTTCACCTGCAACCAACATTTAACTCTATCCCTGGCCACTTCTGACCTTTTCTGCTGGGAAGGCCAATGGCTGAGAGCATTTTCATCAGTAAAACTGACTCACTGTTTATACAAACAAACAGGATATTTTTCATTCCCATCCACAGCTGGGCTCTGCCACTCACACTCCCATCTCCTCATGCTGCTGCCCTGCCGAAGAGGCAGAGAAGGGAAAACAGGAAAGGGGGAATGCTCTCGCGCCAAAGCCGAGTGAAAAATCAGCACCTCCTGGGAAAGATTACCAAGCAAAAGGGTTTAAATAAAACGCCCCAGGGCAGCTGCCGATGCAGGAGGCCGTGGAGCTCTCTGACCGCAGTTACCGAGTGAAAAGAACTGATAAAAACACGGATGCAAAAATTAAGCAGAAACGTGCCTGGGCGAGGCTCCAGTTGGGCCCATCTGCATTTTATTATCGCGGGACAAGGCAAATCCTCCTGGCACTTTCTCCCTTCAGGGAGGGGCCTGTTTATGCCTGTCAGAGGAAAACAGCGCGGCTACTCCCGGCTGTGCATATCCCACGGCGGTGCGGGCTGCGGGAACACACACTGCCGGAACCCGGCACATCGCCGCGGGCCCCAAAGCCGCCGCACGCTGCGGGCACCGGCACGAACCGGACGGGCGGCACCGACGGCTCCCGGTCCCCCTTCCCGCCCTAGCTCACCAGAGGGCNGAAGGGCGGGCGGTGGCGGTCAGGCTGGGAGCGGCTTTGAGGGCTCCGCTCCCGACACTGCACCGGGCCTCGGCCTCGGAGCGGACCGGCGCCGCGCCCTCAGAGCCGGCCCCGTATCGCCGGAGGGGATCTGTCAACCCCCGCCCTGCGAGCGGGCAAGATGGAGCTGGACGAGCTGCTGCTGGACGAGGAGGGCGCCTTCTCCCTCAGTGGGTTCCAGGAGTTCACGGTGAGTGTCCGCGGCCCAGCCTGCTCTTAGCAGGCCCTCGGGGTGATCCCCTCTATCCCCCGCTCCCGGGGAGCCCCGTGTGGCCGCACGCCCCGGCCCGGTGTAGCCCTGAGCCGGGTTGGAGTGGAAAGCACGGTATGAGGAGTGCTCTGGGCCTTCCTCACGTTCCTCTGTCTGCCTTCAGTTCCTGCCCAGGCACCAGCAGCTGAGCGAGAGAGTGCGGAAGCGGCTCTATTATGGCTGGGACAAAGACTGCAGCCTGGATAATCTCTCCAGCCCTGTGGCAGGTGGGTTGCTGATTGTCCCCAGATGGGAATGCTGAGTCAAGGGGATTGGAAGTAGCCCAAGGGGTCGAGACCAGTAGGTCACCTGCTTCCTCCCCAGTGCCAAATCCCACCCCTGCCCAGCCTTTCCCACTCAGTACAATACAGCAGGGCAGGATGCCAGAGCCTCATGGTTTCTGTTCTCTGTTTTGTTGTCCTGTCTGGCTCGTTGCTGCATTTTTGACATCATTATACTGGTGTATAAAGTTCTTTAGATTGCTTGTGAATTCCTTGGCAGAGCAGGTTGTGAACTTGTTCCTGCTGAGAGCTGTCTTAGATAATTGCTTGTGCTCTGCAAAACATTCAGGGCTTTGTTCAACTTCTAGTTGTGAGCACCAAGGTGACAAGTTCTTGCTGTGTTTGTCTGAATCACATTTTTTTTTTCTTGTCGATTCAGCAGTGTTTTGGGGAGCAGAAGGACATGGCTGGGTTAAGGCAGAGGAGCTCGTGCAGGTGATGGTAGAGAGGAGTGGAAAAGGGCATGCAGTGGTTTGCTAGACTTCACTGTGTGAAGTTCTCAGCATTTCCATTAGCTGCTTGCTAGGGAAACGATCTGAAGTTGCCAGGAGGCTGTGTGTGATGTGCCTTGGTGAGGAGGAGGATGCTGAGCGTGTGGTGCCAGGGCAGACCCAGGCAGAGCAGCCAGCTGCCTGGGCACTGCTGGGAGTCACGAGTTCCAACACAAGTGGTGTGAGGGAGGCTCGAGGCTGACATTACACCGGGGTGCGGGGTGGGACTGTTCCATGGATGAAAGTTCAAAGGGTACAGTCATGCAGGAAAACTGTTCGGGGCTATTAACTGTAAGGATTGCCTTGCACTCAGGAAATGCTGTGGTTCCAGCACCTGGGGGCAAGAGTGGCACATGGAGAATGTGTCCATGGGCTGATCTGCTTTTACAGCCTTCCTTCACCAGCTGCTTTCAAAAAATGGGGCCCCAGGACTACGATATCTGTCTTGCTACATCTGTCATTGCTATATGGCAAGTTTATGACACTGTTCTCAAACAAGATAGAGGCTTGTTGGGAGAGTGGAATAGCAGGAAAAGGTCTTTGATATTGGAGGTTGGTTGCAGAAGGCAGTATGGGGCTGGCTGAGAAGAGAAGTTGAAATGTGAACTTGTTCCTTTGAAGACAGAAGAACAGTAACCACACTCAGTGTGCTGTGCTGTAAGATGGGAAACTGATCAGCTGCTGTCCATTCCCTCTAGGACAGGACACCCTTGTGAGTTGGATTTGTGGGCTGAAAAATTCGGTTTCGTATCAGGACGAGCCTGTGGGGATCACTTGAGATGCTGGTACTGCCTCTGTGGTGGCACAGTGGTGGCCTGGAAGGACAGAGAGAGCAGCAGCAGTGGGAGAGGCTGGGCATAGCCAGTGGGTGGCTGGAGCTGTGTCTGCCTGGCTGTCCATTATAGTAGTGGCGTGGCCTGAATGATGTAGGGAAGTTCCTCAGTGTTTTCTGAGCTTGGTGGCTGCTCTTTGGGCAAATTACTCATGTTAGCACATGCATTCTCTTAGTTGCTGGAGAGATGTAGAAAGAAGGGGTGCAGTGATGCTTCCCCTGGTAGCTGAAAATGCAAGGCTGCTGGGATGAACTCTGCTCTCAGTTCTGTCAGCCAAGCGCTCAGAAACAAAATGAAGTTTCCTGTCTAAAGCACTTCTTGCTTAGCATCAGACTGTAGTGCTGATTGGGATGCTCCCAGCTGGTCCTATTGTATAGGGAAGTGAGATGGGAGCTGCTGGAGCCTTCTGCCAGTATATGTCAGTGTCTGTGCTTGAATGCTGAGGCAGGTCCCTGAGTGCAGGGAAAGCAGGCTGAGCTGCAGTTACACCATATCAGTGCTTTGATACCTGTTAGTGCCTTAAGGCTCCTGGTCACATGGGTACCTCGTGCTTCATCATCTCGGGGTGGTGTAGGGTGGGCTGGATCCATGCTGATGAGAGCTGGAGGGGGAAGATGCTGGTGGTTGGAGGGGAGCAAAGAACCATGAAGATGTGATGTGGCATCAGGCCCGAGAAGCAAGAAAGCCTCCAGAAGGGCTGTCTGAAGTCCTGCAGGGTGAGGGTAGGATGATTCTCTGCAGCTGACTGCTGGTGGTTCCCTGTGACACAGACCTGCTGATCTGGCACTGCCGCAGGGCCTTGGTCACTCACATCCTCTTCCTGCTGTGATTTGCCTGCCCTGCATGTTTGTTTGTTCCTCACTTGTCCCTGACCTCTCATAAGGCCTCATACTTTTAAGTTAAACTTGAAGGGCTGAGCAAACACCAAAACCTGATGGGCTTGTAGGGAGAAGGGGAAAGGTGGGCATGGGCTGGACCACACGAGACTAACTCTTTTGGTGTTTTTCTGTCCTAGATATTGCTGTGGAGTTGCTGCAGAAAGTGGCTCCCAGTCCTATCCGCAGACTCCAGAAGAAATATGTGTCTCACGTATCTCGGTAAGAAGCAAAACCTGTCCCTTCATGTCCTGTGTCAGAACTTGGAGCTCTGGTCTTACCTGTGACTCACTTCTGTCTCCTGGGCCAGCCACTGGCTTTGTGCCTAGGCCTGATTAGTGTCAAAGAGAAGCTGGAGGCACAGACAGCAGGCACAGTGACTTCCTGACACAGCCGGCTTCGAGTTTATCCTTCTCTCTGGGTTACATATGTGCTCTTCTTACTGGGAGTTTGTACTGGCTGGATCTGCAGCTCCCTAGGAAACCAGATTTGAACCTGGAGTCTCCTCTTGGCAGCTGAGCCCTTGCAGCATGCCTTGCTGCAGGCAGGGCTGCTCAGTTTGGAGCTGACTGTGCCTGGGAACAGAAACCAGGGCTTTCTGCTCTCCACCCTGCATCCCGGTACTTTCTGTTGCTGCAGCTCAGGACAACTGGCACAGAGCTGGCAAGGCTGTGATCTGTGTAGCGATTTGCTAAACCTTCCTACTGTCTGCATGGGGAGGGAGGACCCAAGTTGTGTCCTGGTACATGGGACGTTTGTAGCATTGGTTCTTGTCCTGTCCTACAGGGAAGCTTGCATCTCGCCCTGCTCCATGATGTTGGCACTGGTTTACATTGAGAGACTCCGGCACCGGAATCCTGAATACCTCCAGCAGATCTCATCTTCAGACCTCTTCCTGATCTCCATGGTGAGCGGTGGGCAGGGGGGTAACTGGGCTGGCAGGAAGTGCGTGCAGTGGAGGCTGAGATCCTGTCCTTTGTGCTACTTTTAGATGGTTGCAAGTAAGTATCTGTATGATGAGGGTGAGGAAGAGGAGGTGTTCAACGACGAGTGGGGAGCAGCAGGGAAGGTGGACGTCCAGACCATGAACACACTGGAGATGAACTTCCTGAGCGCCATTGTAAGTGAAACTGTAACTGCTGCCAAGTGTTTCACAGAGCAGGGGAAAAGAGACATCGAGGGGAGTCTGGATTTCTGTTTTTCTCCCACATGCTCCCATGAAGGGATAGAGAAAGATGTGTCTGGGTGCTGGGTGACCTGCCTTGACTGCACTGACCTTTAACTGCTGTCCCGGCAGGACTGGAGTCTCTACACAGATCCTCGGGAGCTGTTTGAAGTGCTGAGCTGGCTGGAAGGACGGTAGGTGTCTAGGGTGGGGGTGATCCCTTTATCTGTGTTGCAGCCTGGCTCTGCCCCTGCTTGGAGATAGCCCTGCTGCAGTGAAATAAGAGGTTGGGACACCTCTGAGCCTTAGCTAGGCTCTGCAGCTCCCTTCTACAGAGCTTAAGCAGGGTCTTCTCCAAGCCTGTCTGGGCTGAAGCTGCTTTTATGGGGAAGGTCTGTATCATGTCCACCATTCCCCTTTTTTTTTTTTTTNACAGGGCATGTGGCGTGGCTGGTTCACCTACACAGATCTGTGTGTCCTCATGGAGCAGTCCATGTGGCAGCATGTGCTGGGCCAGTTCTACCAGCAAGTGGTGAAGGTAAGGGCACAGGAGAGCAGCTAATTGCAAGAACATGGGACCCAGCAAGCTGTGGGTTTGGAGCAGGACCCTCTTTTCCACTGAGAGCAGCACCTCGGTGCCTGAGGCACTGCAGCCTGGTGCTGGGTAGTGTGCCCTATGCAGGACCACAGCCCCACAAGTCATGGTACAAGGACATGGTGGTGGCATGGAGGCAACTGGGTACCAGCTAGGCTTTTGAACAGGAACTCTTGGCTTTTAGCTGGGGCATTTTGGTTTGTGATGTTTAGGCCCAGCTTTGGGCAGGCTGTGTGCTGCCCACCATAAGCAGCGTGGCTGCCTGCTCTCAGCATCCAGCCCTGGAGCTACTGATGCTTTTTCTTATCACGGCTGCTGGGTTGATCATGGCCATGCTACATCATGGCTGGCGGGGGGTGCTGCTGCTGGGGGTGTCTGGGCTAACATTTGGCTTCTCCCTAGCTGGCCTGCCTCCTGGGTGTGGTGTACCTGACGGGCTTCGCAGCCATCTTCGCCTCCATCACTGTAGTGCACCGGTCTGTGTGCACAAGGAGTGTCAGCGCTGCAGCCCCCTGGCCTGCACTGTTCCCCGAGGAGGGGAGGTGCCAGCTGGATGCCCAGCCGGCCCCAGCCCCTGGGCAACCCCAGCCCGAGCTGCCCAATATCTCCTCGGCCAGCTGTACCCGTTGCCTGGGGGAGAATGAGACGACCAAGGAGCCACACCGCGGAGGTGTCACAGCAACTGCACTCTACCTGTGGAGCAGCGTGATGACGGCCCTGTCCTACCCAAAGGCACCTGATCTAGCCCAACACAGGCACCTCCCACAAGGTCCTTTCCGGAAAGTGCCCACTGCCTGTGAGAGATCCAACCGTACCACCCCCACTGCAGCCCCCAGCCAGCCTGGCCCTTTTGGACTCGCCGTGCTCCCGGCTCCTCTGGTGCTCCACTGCCATGCTTGCTCAGCCACTGCAGGCCCCACATGGGATGCAGCCCCCAACCGTGAGGACTGGCTGGACCCTCTGGGGCTGAAGCAGTGCTTCTTGCATACTGCAATGGATCTCAGTAGAATCAAGAGCTTCATTTTTCCCAGCTAGGAATGTAGGACAGCAGCCCCGTTCCCCTTCCCTTCTAGTGTGGCACAACTCACTTCCTGGCACTTCTGGGACCCCTGATCCCTGGAACTGCATGGGGCTGAAGGCCCCTGCATTACTTTCAAACCAGCACTTGTGTCCCCCCACGTAGGGCAGGGATGTTCTTCACTTGGGGCTGCTGGGACAGATTGGGATAGACCTGGCTTGCTGGGGGGGGAGCTTAATAGCTGGAGGGTAAATATGGGCTGCCTTTGGGCTGGGGTGCTTGTGCAAAGGGGGTATTGTACCTCTTCCTGTAGTGAGTGGTGTTGAACAGAGGTGGCATATAGGATGTTGGAGGTTGGGACTGTGTGTGCAGGGTGGAGGGGCTAAGGCAGTGACCCCAGTGAGAAGGTGGGGTGTCTGGGGTAGGGGAGAGGAGGTTGAAGGAGGTGGGAGTGAGCTGGCTGGTCATAGCAGTATTTACATTTGGGGGCTGTTAGGCCACTTCTTGGAACCTGCAAGAGTGACACCAAGCAGGTACCCTGATGTGGCTGTGCCCCGCTGGGCTTGGTGGGGATGAGGTGTGGTTAGGGCTGAACTTCCTTATCCTGCTTGTGTTGGGTGTTTTGAATCTGGGGTGCTCTGTGACCCCATCCCAAACCCCAGCTGTCTGTGTCTGTGAGAAAATAGTGCCTGACTGCTTCTCAGAGTGGGAAGAAGGCACCTTGTCTTGCTGACCAGGAGAGCTCATCATGCCCCTTCTTTTTACTGTGGATTTTACACCTGTTTTTCACTCTTTTGTAGATGCAAATCTCTTCCAATAAAAGTAGTTCTTGCTGTGTGCCTGCCTCATCCTGCTGAGCTGCTCCACACTGGCAGCATGCCTGCTGCAGAGCAGAGCCACCTCCACGCAGCTCTGCCTGCTCCTGAAGCTGCTGTGCAAGACAAATCCTAGGTGCTGCCAGTGAGCCCAGGAGACCTGCAAGGCCTGTCCTGCAGTCTCTCTCCTGACATGAGGGATATCAGGTCTGGTGCAGGCAGGGACAACAGGAGAGAGGAGGATCCCCATCCTTGGGAATGCAGGGAATGCATGTTCTCTTCACTGCTCTTTGCTCTCCAAAGTCTTACCTGTTAATGAGTGAGCCTTGAGCAGCAAGGGCTTGACCAGGTCACTGACACAGCCACCTCTGCCCCGTGACAAAAACATGAGCATCCCTTTCCAGCCAAGCAGGCAGCTCCTGTCCCTGGCATCCTTGTCCAGTGGCAGAATTCAGTACTCTCCTAGGAGAACAGGGGATATAATAGACCCCCATTAGAGAGCAGGCTGGGCCAGGAGGGCAGCAGATGCCCTTGCGGATGCTGGGGCCAAACAAGCATGAGCAGGGCATACTGCAGCTGGTGGATGCTGCTGGTGGGAATAGTCTAAGCACATGGAGGAAGAGGTGTCAAGGCTGTGACCTACCCAGTGCTTGCCCACAGAGGCAGTGAATGGGACCAAGCTGTGGGTAGTTGGCATTGTAATAGTGTCTGATGGCCTGCTTGTGGCTGCCTGTCACCTGGCCCTTTCGGTGACAAACGAGGGTGACACTTACATTCCTGGCCACAAGGGCAGATTACTAACCAACTCAAGTTAATGGCTAACCCTGGGGCAGCTCCTGCAGAAGGTGGAAGTTCAGCCATGTGAGGATTTGGGAGGAGCTCTTGGGGATGGGAACCTGCCCACCCTCTGCACCGAAAACTGGGAGCAGTGTGGGGAAGGCAGCAGCATGAATGGGGGCCGTGGCAGAGCACCTGGAGCTGGGAGCCCCATGCTCACATCCTGCTCCTCCCAGAAGATGTGCTCCTGGATGATGAGCTGCTGCTTAGCCCTTCAGGTAAGGGGGGACCACGGTGAGCAGCCAGAGAGATGGGACGATGAGGAGAGGGCTGGGATCCTCTCAGATTGAAGGGCAGGGGCTGCATCCTGCCAGGCAAAGGGTATGTAGGGCTCTGGTCAGTGTGTGCTGGGAGAGGAATGGGCAGTAGTGAGTGCTACCCAGCTGGTATCAGTGGGCATCCACCCTCTCAGGGGGACTGGCCATGGGGAGCTGCAGCTCTGGGTGCTGCAAGGAGTTGTGACTGCTCCATCTCTTCCCTGCACAGCACCTGGCTGTGCAGACCTCCTTGCTCTGCATCTTCCACCTCCTCCTGCTGCCCACCCTGCCTCAGGAGCCACCTCATGCCCAGACCACCAGCAAGCTGCTGGCACGAAGCCTCTTTGCCTGTGGCATCTCCACAGTGCTGCAGACCACCCTGGGGAGCCGGTGAGCAAGGGGGATGAAGGGGGAGCAGCTGTCACTGGGACGAGGGTGATGCTACGGCAGGGCACGTCTGTCTCCTAGGATGTGGGAAGCTGAGCTTTGCTGGAAGTGGGAAGGGGCACAAGGAAAACCTCTTTGCGCTGCATCTCTGCAGAGTTGTCACAGACATCCCCTCCCTCTCACGTACACCTCTAGAAAAACGGCTGTGCTTTAGCTCTTCACTGCCTTGCTCCAACATCATACACAGCTCCTTCAGACCATCTGATGCCTGTGCTGCCCACACAGGCTGGGTACGGGATTCAGCAAAGCCTCTGACGTCTGCATCTGCTCCATGTGCTGTCACTTGGGATGTACTAGGGCACATGTAGAATATGGGGTAATCTCCTGCCACTTTAGGGTTCTTATCTGCTTCCCTTCCCACCCCTGTTCCTCTGGCAGCCTGGGCTTTTGGAGCAACCCTGTTCCCTTCCCTGTCCTTCCTCCCTAATGTGCTGTTGTTGTCCCCTTCCTCAGGTTGCCACTGGTTCAAATCCCATCCTTTGAGTACTTAGTCCCTGCCATGGTGCTGAGCTCCCACCTGTCCTCCGGTGCCAGCACAGACAGGAATGGTAAGCACAGCCCTGGAGCCTGTGTCCTTTGGGGCCTGGGCCATGCTGGTGCCGGGGGAATGGCAATGATGAGGTGCCTGGTAGGTGGAGTAGGGATGAGGGGTAGCAAGGGGTCCTGCCTGCTGGCCCTTCTGGTGATGGTGCACATGGTGCACAGCACCTACTCACTCCTGAGTGCACTTGCGATAATATATCTGGTCACTTCCCCAGAGCCAGGGCTTTTGGGGACAGAGATGCTGGCACACTTCCCCTTCTGCAGCCAGCAGTCACCTTACTGCATCCTCTTGGACACAGCTCCAGGAGCCTAGGATCCATGTGTATCACACCCTTCCAAAATTCCCTTCCAGGCACAGCCATGACCAGTACATGCCTTGTACCTCATTGCAGAGACACAAGGAGCTGGGCTGACTCACTGCAAGAGGTGGGTGCTCCTGGGAATAGGGGTCCCTATTCTGCTCCATCAGCTTTCCACTTGTCACCCATATCCCCGTACCCCCAGTCTCTTTTCCTGGGATTTGCCATGAAGAGAGTTGTGAAGGCAATGGGGATCATGATGCATGTCCACGTATATGTTTCTCTGTGCTTGGGGTGAGCAGAGCACATGAAACAAGCGCTTGTTCCCAGCTGCTGGGGTGGTGGGAATGTGGCCAAGGGGAGGTGTTGGACTGCTCTCCATGTATCCTGCCCCACATGCCCATCCTTTCCTCTTCCAGGTCTCTGGAGCAGTGCTGCTCTCTGGGCTGATTCAGTTGCTGCTGGGAGTGTCTGGCGTGTGCGGGTGGGCAGTGCGGCACTGTGGGCCCATGGTCCTGGCCCCCAGCCTCTCCATCATCGGGCTGTCTGCATACAAGGAAGCTGCTTTCTTCTGCTCCACTAACTGGGGAGTAGCACTGCTGTATGTGAGCCCAGAGACTGCAGTGGTGGGCAGCTCCTGGGCCTTTCTTTCACCAGCAGGACAGGGATGGGGCACCCCCGCAGTGCACGGTGCACATTTGGGGCCCCATCACTGACTGTGATGCTGTGTGGTGACCTGTGCTCACTCTCCTAGGCTCATGCTCCTTGCTGTCACCTTCTCCCAACACCTGCGGTCCTGCCGCCTGCCCTTCTGTGCCTGGCCCCGTGCTTGGGAGGGCTCCACAGAGTATTCAGTTCCCACCCTGCGCACATTCTCGGTACTGTGGTTTGCCTGCTCTCTTCACTGTCACCAGGCTTCTCTCTCCAAGCCTGGCTCTTTGGTCTGGGGTTAGGTGAGATCTGGAGCACAGGCAGACATGAAAAGCTCTGGTGCAGCTCCCAGAACATGGATGCTTCTGGGGAAGTGTTGGGGACCTAGGGTGTTGGAGCAGAGTATCTTGGGCCACTTCCTAGAGGGGTAAGGGAACATGTGGTATGACTGCTTGGGAGATGTGACAGGAAAAGAATGGGGTGCTGGCCAGGGCAGGTAGGGGAGGAGGTTCCCCTGCTGAGGGTCCCCTTTTGCCTTGCAGGTACTGCTTCCATTTGCTGGTGTCTGCATTGTGTGTGCCATCCTCAGCTACTTCCACATTCCCTGGGAATCACTGGATGTGACCATGACACAGCTGTCCTGGGCCAACAGCACCTCCAATGCCCCTTGGATCCACATCCCCTATGCAGGTGGGGGGCAGCAGGGCTGAGTGCAGCATCCACGTTTGGACAGGATTTCTATCACCTGTCCCTTTTCCCTCCCCTGCAGGAGCGTGGAGGTGGCCGCTGCTCACCCCCCGGGCGCTGGCAGTGGGCATCGCCATGGCCATCGGCTGTAGCATGAACTCTGTGGGCTGCTATGTGCTGTGTGGGAGGCTGCTGCGAGTCCCCCGGCTACCCCCTCACGCCTGTAACCGGGGGCTTTGCATGGAAGGGTTGGGCAGCCTCCTGGCGGGACTGCTGGGCACCGCAGGGGGCACGGCCTCCAGCATTGCAAACACCTGTGCCACTGGCTTCACGCAGGTATGCCAAAGTAGGGGGAAATGGGTTGGCAAGGGATGGGGAGGCAGTGGAGCAGGTGTGTGGGACTTGTAATTGCCAGGTTGTCACCAAGCCAGCGCTGGGAAAGGCAGGTGTGTGTAGCAGAAGAGGGCAGGAGACAGAGCAGGGGGTGATGCTACCCATCCTCACTTTCCCACTCTTCTTTCCCAGGCTGGCTCTCACCGCTCAGTGCAAGTAAGCGCCCTGGTGTGCATGGTGCTGGGCATGTCCCCAAGGCTGGCAGGGCTCCTCACCCATATCCCACTGGCAGTTCACGGTGGGTACCCCGCCCTGCCCCTTGCTGCGGCAACTGCAGCCTGCCTGGCACCGCCTGACTCCTGCCCCTCGCAGGAGGGGTGCTCTGTGTAACCTACGCCGTGGCTGTGGGCACGGGGATCTCCTACTTCCAGTACACAGACATTGACTCAGGGAGGAACATCTTCATTGTTGGCTTTGCCATGTTCATGGCACTGTTGGTACCGCGGTGGTTCGGCACGGCTCTGGCTCCCCTGGCCACAGGTATGAGGGACGTTCCCCAGGCAAGGCAAAGCCTTGAATCCCGTGGCAGGGTGACCACACATCTCCAGTGTTCTGGGAGGCTGGGACAGCTCATGGTAGCAGACAGCTACCTCTTCAATCCCTGATTCTGCCATGGCTGCTCATGCCCCTTTTCCCTGGCTGGGCTGGGATCTCCTGGCTGATTCTGGCACTGTCCCTGCAGGCTGGGTGCCATTGGACCTCCTCTTCCTCTCCCTGCTTATGGTCCCTGTCTTCTTAACTGGCTTCTTGTCATTTTTTCTGGAGAACACAGTCTCAGGTGAGGGGCTACCCTAGGTGCTCTGCCTATGCCCTGCTCTGAGGACTGGATCTGTCCATTGGGCAAACCACCAGCTCTGCCTCCAGGCAGTCCTACTGAGGGTGCTGGGGCTGGTGTGGGCTAGGAGGAAGGGGCTCCCGTTTCACTGCCTACCTCCCTGCTTGCAGGAACACTGGAGGAACGAGGGCTGCTCTCTGAGCAGCCATGGAAAGCCAGAGCTGGTGACTGTCACCTCCAAGGAGAGAGAGGAGAAGCCAGTCAAGCATATAGCCTCCCCACTGGGCTAATGAGGCTGCTGCCATCTTCCTGCAAAGCCTTTCCGTGCTGCTTCCTCTGCCCGAGGAGTGAGGAAGAGGAGGAGGGCAGCTGTGCCACTGAGGAGGGGACTGCTGCCCTGGGGGAAGGGACACACCTGCTCCCCAAACCCAGCTCTGGGGAGCTGCAGCCAGCAATAAGGCCAAGCCAGACAGACATGCCTCCTTGGCACACTGTGGCCTGACCCTGTCGTCTGGGGGTGCCTCATGTGAAAACAGGGCTGTGACCTCCAGGCAGCTTGTGAGCCACTTTGCTTCTCATTTCTGAAGCCCTTGAGGACTGGAGGAACCTGAGCTTCCACCCTCCTAACACAAACCTAATTTCCCTTCTTGAGAGCAAGATATAAAAACCTTTAACCAACTTTGCCTTTTCCAGGGGTTTTCTTTACAGATGGGATTTACATAGGGGTTTACCCTGTTGCCCTGAGGACCGTGACAGGAGGGCAGGGCCACCTCGTGCCACTGCAGCTGAGGATGTGGGTACCTCTAAAATCCATCCTTCATCCTGTGGACATGACAGGGGGAGGGTTCAGTGCTTTGGCCAGCCCCAAAGGACTGTCACTCTGGCTATGCTCACCTGCTGGCACTGTGCTCAGGAATGACTGACTGTCCATCTCCTCCCTACTGTGTCCCAGTTGTGCCTATGGGTGATGAGGTTTGGAAATCAGTGCCTGGGGTAAGGGTGGGCCTCAGTGTGGAAGGAACTGGGGGTGTGTGGTGTGCCAAGCTGGCACAATGCTGCTCTGTGTCGCCTTGTGAGCCCAGTGCCCAGGCATGGGGACAGAGGCACCTGCACTCCCAGCTCTGCAGGGCTCCCTGTGCTGCAGCAGCCGAGTCCCCGCGCCCCCTGGCAGGGCAGCGGTGCGGGTGCGTGCCCTGGCCGTGCCTGCCCCGGCACCCTGGGGCTGAGGAATAAACCTGTGTCCAAAGAACAGGAGGAGCTCCGCGCTGCCGCTGCCTCTCCGGCTGTACAGGGCCCTGTACCCAGCTGGGCACTTGTGCCAGGACATTTCGTAGCAAGCGCAAGCGCAGAATAAAGTCCTAAAGCATTTCGGTCCCCATCGGCATCTCGGCCGTGGCACCCCTTGCGGCAACCGCGGACGCTCTAGAGGGACACGCCAGCTCGGTTCGCTGTCCTTATGAGCAGGCAAGGGAACACCAGCTTGCTCCCGGCGGCTGTGAGGAAGGGATGGCAGGTCCCGGAGCGCAAGGAGCCGCACATCCCGGCGTGCCCCGGCCCCGCACGCCGCGGAAGAGAGCAGCATGCCGGGAGCCGTAGTTTGCCCTCGCCTCCGGCCCGGCGCCGCTCGCCAGACCGTGCCTCTGCATCCCCCGGCCGCCTGCTCCTGCCCTCGGGTAATGCTGCGGCTCCGCAGAGCCCAGGGCCTGCGGGCATCCCGCGGTCGCTGGGTCCCCGAGTGTTTTGGGAGGCGTGGAGCCCGTCCCAGGGAGGAGCGGGGAGCAGCGGTGGGCTGCCGGCACTCTGCCGGTGTCACTGCGGGCAGGGAGGGACGGCGCGGGCTCGCGTGGAGCGCAGGGATGTCCCAGCAGGAGGAGAGGGCAGCACCCAGCTACCCGCCCGGTGCCGGCGGGGCAGCCTAAATGTTCATTTGGGCATAGAGGTCTTGCCGTGTTAACGCCAGCAAGCAGCAGATAAGCCGGGGAGGCAGCAGTCCCACTGCCGTGCGCCTGCTGGTGCATCTGGGGTGCTTATTGTGAGCTGCGGCAGGACCTGCCCTGCAGCAAGCTCCCAAAACTCACGCCACAGCTCTGCTGCTTGCATGTGTGACCAGAGCTGGCTGAGTATCCTTACTTCTGTGCTGTCAGGTCATAAATGGGCCAGCCGGGACTGATGGTCCCTGTGAGGCCACCCCAGGGACCAGGTCTTCCTGAGTGGGGGTTGAGGCAGAGACCTGGTTGCTCTCTTGCAGATGGAGGGCTCCGAGGAGCTGGAGAGCAGCCTCCTGACTCAGCCCTGGGCTTCTGTTCGCTTTGGCGAGTCCACTTTTCTTGCCAAAGTGTGCTTCAGGGATACTGGCTATATCCTGCTGATCTCTGACCTCAGCAGTGTCTGGTACGAGAGTGCAGATGCCGAGGCTGTGGGACAAAGGTCCAAGGTGAGTGTCTGAAAAGGCCAGGGACCTCCTTTTCTCCTCCCAGCAGTTGACATACCAGCATAAATTGCTTGGTGACAAAATGGCTGTTGGGTCTGACTGGGCTCGGGTGCAAATGCCCAACCAGGGAAGTCCCTGTGCGGCTGTGCCCAAGCCCTGTCACCCCACTTGGCCAAACACCCTTCTCCTGGGAGAGCGGGCCACACTATTTAGCATGCCTGGGGCAGCCAGGTGGGTCTGCATACAGAGGCTGGCATAGTCTCTTCACTTGTGGGCTGGATGGGCAGCTGGTTTCCCCAGGGTCAATGTACTAAAGAGGAGCTTGAAACAAGGCTGCCTTCTACTCATGACAGAGAGATTCTGTTCACATTCATAGCTAGTAGTCTCTCATGGGACATCCTGTCAGCTTGGCCCCCAAAAATGCATGGAGCTGTGCCTCATCTCCTCAGCCCATGTGCCCAGCCCTTCATGTGCCATTGGAGTGGCATGTCCCTGTATCACATAATGCTGAGTGGCCAGTGGCAGGAGGATGGGCAGATGGCTGCAGCCATCCCCCAGCTCTGGCAGATTGTCCTGCTGTTGGCTCTCAGCCAGGCTGTGGTGCTTGTGGTGGCATGCAGAACAGATGTGCTAGTGCAGGCTGTTGCACCCTGCCCATCCTGGACTGCCAGGATAGGGGAGTCTTCCCAGCATTGCTGGCTTGGGAGGATCAGTGAAGAATGCCATGTCAGAGAGCTGGAAGCCAAGGCCCAGTGGTGGCTTTTTGCTGTGGAACATGCAGTAGTTCGACTCCTTTGGTGTTGGGATTTCTGCTGGTTTTTCCCCAGTGCTGTGCTGTGCCCCCTAACCTTGCCTTTTCCCAGGAGCTGAACAAGCGGCTGACGGTCCACGTGTCCTCCTTCCTGAACCACTTGTGCAACTTGATGTGCCCCTTGCTGGCAGGGCAGCCGGGTGCCACCACTGCCTTCTCCTGCCACCGCTCTCCCAGTGGCCTCAGGCTGCGAGTGAAGAGCGAGCTGTCAGGACTGCCTTTCTACTGGGACTTCCACTGCTGCCCGGCTCCCTTGGAGATGGTGAGCAAAGCTGCAGAGAGTTCAGGGAGGGGAGTGGCCAAAATTAAGGATTATCTCCTTATGCTTAGAGGCTTTTGAGTAGTCTTGAGGCACGCTGGTGACTGTAGGTTGCCTGACTCTGCCTTCTGCCTCTCCCAAGGCTTACTGTCCCCATTTCTTCCCACTGTGGCTTTGGTTTGTGCCATGCAGTTACACAGGGATGGCCCAGCACATGCTGGTGCTGGGGCATAAGTGAAATGTCCTCGTGAGAGCCCATCTGGAGTTCTGCATCCAAGTATGGGGTGCTTGGTACAAGAAAAACATTGACGTGTTAGAGGGGGTCCAGAGGAGAGCCACAAAGATGATAAGAGGGCTGGAGCTCGTCTCCTACAAAGACAGGTTGCGAGAGATGGGATTGTTTGGCATGGAGAAGGCTCCAGAGAGACCTCATTGCAGCCTTCCCATACTTGAAGAGGGCTTATTAAAAAGAGGGAGAACAACTTTTTACATGGGCTGATTGTGATAGGACAAGGGGAAATGTTTTTCAACTATAAGAGAAGACATTTAGATTTGCTGCTAGAAAAAAAGTCTTCATTATAAGGGTGATGAGGCACTGGAATAGGTTGCCCAGAGAAGTTATGGATGTTCCATTCCTGGAAGCATTCAAGACTAGGTTGGATGGGGCTTTGAGCAACCTGATCTAGTGAGTTTATTGAAAGTCCCTCCCAAAGCAAGCCTCTCAATAATTCTGTGTCCAGTGTGGGGTGATGCCCTGCCAGCACTCTGTAGAGCAGAGTGATGTTGTTCTCTTTAGGAGCAAGCCATGAAGCGGGGCACAGGGCGGCGGCTACTCCCAGATGGCCAGCAGGTGGTCTGTCATGACGGGCGGAATTATAGCGGATTCTCCCGGCTTTTAAGGGTTTGCTCTTTCACGGGGCTGCCCGGCATGTTGCGTTTGCTGAGGCAGCCCCTCTGGACCCCTGCAGGTGGGGCAGCGCTGCGGCCGGGGCTCCCCGCGGGGCCCTGCGTCCCGGCGCGCACAAGAGGGCGCCCGGCGCCCGCGAANCACCGTCAAGGTTGAACTGGGGAGCAGGTAATCAGGGTCCTGGCTTGGCTTACCCCAGGAACTTGATGTTCCTCCTCGGGCAAGGCGCACAGAGGCTGAGCTGAGGAGGTGCAAACCCCCTGTTCCAGCTGCTCCTTTATCTTGGACACACACATTGGATCTCTGCAAAACACCACGGAGGTGGGAAGCAGCTGGGGTGCTGAGTGTGGCTGGTGTGGATGCAGTGATGGGGATCAACTCTGCCCCAGCCAGGGGCTTGAGGAAGGCATAGAGCCTACCTGGCTTGGCCCATCCCACCTCTGCTGCAGGTGGTGCACTCCAAGTGCTCCAGTGGGTGATGGCCATCACCTCTGGGCTCATATCTGGGGGTGAGCAGAGCACAGAGCCCACTGTGGGCTTGCCATAGGAGTGAGAATGCTTCAGGAGCAATGCTGGGTTTCCTGTCCTCTCACCCATGGACTCAGCCTGGCCACAGAAACAGAGGACACAATAGGTTGGGGGATCTCAAATACCCTTCCAGAGACTGAAGGAGGTGATAGAAGAGAGGCTGCTTTGTGTGCCTGCTGGGCCAGGGTGGCCCATCTGGGCTCTGAGACAGAGGACGTGTCCAGGACTCTGCATGGGGCTTGTGTGGTGTAAACTTAGAGGGTATACTGGAGGGCTGCAATGGGGAGCATGCACATGTCCTGCATGTTGAGATCTCTTTTGCTTTTGATCTTACATCCCTGGGAGCGTCTCTCCTGTTCATTAAGCCACAGTTTGACACCTTGGGTCTTTCTGGCTTTTCACCCAGCCGTGCCTGTTTCCTGCATAGGAACATGCCATGAGGTGTGCAGAGCCATGGGGAGGGTCTGGGTGGCACATGGGGGTCTCTCTGTTTCCTGTTGCACCCCAGGTAGTGGGTGGAGCATTGCCTATCCCTGCACTCTGTTTCCCACTGGATGTGTGTGAGATGTGGACTATTTTGTGGAGCCCTGTATGACCTGGCCTGCAGCTCTTGCTCAGACCTTGCTGGGTGCTCTGCTTTGACCACTCTGTGGACAGCTGTGTGCCTTCCTAGACCTGGACCTTTCCTAGAGCATCCCTCCTCCATTGTAGGTGTTCCGTCACCTCGTGCGGCCCCTGATTCAGATGAACCTGGCGCTGCAGTGCCAGGTGCAAGAGCTGATTTCCCTGCTGCTCCAGAAGGATGCTGAGATTGAAGATTACAGGGAGAGCGGGGCCACTCTCAGCAGAGGTGAGGAGGGATGCCTGGAGCAGGAAGCAAGTTTCCTCCTTAGCACTGGGCTGGCATGCTTTGCTCCCTCTGGCTATTACCCAGCCTGGCTTGTGTTTCATGTTTAGCTAAGCCAGCAGCACAACAGTAGCCAGAAGGCTGGGGAGAGCTGGAGGAGGAGCAGCCCTTGACCGATAGCTGTAGAAGCTGGGGAGTCGCCAAGGGGCTCTCCACTACTGTGAGAGCACCTGGCTGGTCCCAGGAGCCAGCAGGATGCTAGGGGCTGGCCCTGCAGTGGTGTCAGGCTCCACTCCCAGGTGCAGTAGCTCACTGAGTGCCTGGAGAGCAACCAGGGGCTCCCAGCTCTCCCTAACGTGGGAAGTGCATCTGTGCTCATGGGCCCCCTTTCAGTGCCCAGCCCACTTTGCCATCGGGGTGATGGGCAGACAGTAGCCCCCTTGGGCAGGACATGGGTCAGGGGGAGCCACGTTAGGGGATGGTTTGTTCCCCACCTCTGGAGGTTGGCTGGGTGCTGTTTTTTGGGTCATCCCTTGCTACTGCCATGCTTTGTCCTGCTGCCACAGGTGATACCTGCGCTTCTGCAGGAACATGGCGCCCTGAGCATGCAGAGACTAATGGGGGTCAGCCCAGGCTTGTGTATCATGTCCAGGAAGATATTGTGGTCCAGACCCTGTCCCATGACCGGTGCCCCACCACAGGAGCCTGGATCTGCCCTGTAGGTGCACTAGAGCTGCATTGGGCAGCTGCACTTCCCTCTACCCTGCTGCATGCAATCTCTGTAGGGCTTGGAGCAGCCTGGACAACCTGTCTTGGTCCAGGGACTGATGCTGGTGAGCAGCTAGCCTCTCTTGTCCCTTACTTGGTGCAGGGCAGAAATCTGGGAGGAAGCATTGCACCCTAGTGACTGAGCAAATCCAGTCAGCTGCTTCTCCAGACCACATCTTAGCAACAATGTGGAAAAATAGTGTTTTGGACAAGGTGCAGAGCAGTATACAATGTCCCTGTCCTGCAAGAGGAGGACTCAGGCTGGCTCACCCCTTCAGATGAGCAGCTGGGCAAGCAGTGCCCTGTCCCACAGACTCAGACAGCTTGTTCCAGCTGTAAGATCTGGGAATGGTGTTGAGCGTGTCCTGCCACCATTCCCTACTCCTCAGTGCAGAAGTGCTGGGACAAGTGTGGATGGACTATTGGCTCTGCCTGGCTGCTGTCTGCATCAGCAAGCTCAACCATGTTTTTCCAACTTCCTTATAGTCCTTGCACCTTCTGCTAACCAGGTGATGTGTCCTTAGCCCGAGAGTCCTGCTGGTATTTCCTGCTGATTCTGGAAAGAGTGTGCTGGAGCTTTTCCCCTGCAGCATCTTCACCCTATGGTCAGGGGAAGGGGAAGCTGGGGTGGGAGGTCTGGCCAAACGTGCCCAGGCTGATCCCTCTCTCCCTTGCAGACCGCCTGTGGACAGAGCCCTTCCGGGAGGAGACGTTCCAGCAGAACTTTGTGGCTGAGGTAAGGAACGGTGCAAGTCCTTTCTCCTTTGCCAAAGGGGTGGTTTCATCAGCAGCTGCAGTGTGAGATGTGCCAGGCTGGATGGGAGCACTGATGGGGATAGCTAGACTTGCCTAAAGAGGGGTCATGCCCTCTAGCTCTCCCATGGCCCTCTTTGTGTCCTTGCACCTCATCTCTAGGGCTAGCAGAGCTGGGAACATGCCTGATATGGCTGGATGGGAGCTGCCTGGTTGCTGGGAGCTGCCAGAGGTGCGAGCCAGGCTGGCTGCTTCACAGGAGTGTGCCATCACTGGGGCATATTCACCTGCCTCCCAGACTTGCTCAGGACCTAAACACTGCTGCTGGTGGCAGGCAGGGATCAGGTGAATGAGGAGAAGCCATCTCTTTTTAGTTCACCTGTTG
Organism: Ploceus nigricollis; assembly: GCA_013399945.1. Taxonomy (NCBI): domain Eukaryota; kingdom Metazoa; phylum Chordata; class Aves; order Passeriformes; family Ploceidae; genus Ploceus; species Ploceus nigricollis. The sequence goes on from VXBC01011831.1 coordinate 499,468, forward strand.
CTTTTAGAGGTGATTTTGCAGTGGCACATTGTGGGGACAAGAGCTTTTCAGCATGTAATCCATGCTCTGCCTATCACTGCGCCCTTGGCACACTCAGCTCTAAAATCAGACGTGTGTTTTGGAGAAACTGGGACTGGAAGGAGAGAGTCTTTGATCCTTTTGCATTACTGGAAATCATCACAGAAGCACTAAAATGATTCAAACTGATGTGTCAAGGTCAGAAATGCTTGATGCCCATTGATGCAAAAGGACTCGGGACGCTTGTGAGTGTTCCTGTGCTCACTGTGAAGGCACAGGAATGGGGGGCAGTGGTACCTGCTGGGGACCAGGCAGTCAGCCAGAGTGCCAGTGGTATCACACAGGCTTTGGGAGGATGTTGCCTTATGAGATGAGCTGATGTTCTTTTGCAGCCAACAACAGATGATCTGCAGAGTTTCTAAAAATTAGAGATGATCCCTCTTTTGTATGCGAGGCATTGCATCCAGTGCAGGCAACTTTTCCCTGGATTATGAAGGATAGAGATGAATTCACTGCTGGACTGCAACTTGAAGGTTGCCTAGGGACCAGTGATCATGACCAGATTACATTCATCCTGGGCACAGAAAGGACATTCCTAAGCAGTAATTTATATCCTTCATGCCTTGAAAGAGCTAATTTCCCAAAGCAGGGGGAAAATTATGAGTGAAATCAGCTCAGAGGAAACATTTAGATAGAAAAATGTGAATGAAAATGGTGAGCTCTTTCAGAAGAATTTCAGAAGCCACAAAAAGCCACAATTCCACAATCAAGAAAGAGGGCAGAGCTGGCCCAGAGCCCATTCTGGTTCAGCAGCAAAGTGAAGGCAGCAATTAGAAATAAAAGAGCAGTTTATAACAAATGGGAGAGCCATAGTAGATAGCAATCAATATAAATTAGAAATTATGAAGTGTAGAAAATGGGTAACAGAAGCTAAAGACATCAGGGAGAAATCATGGCGATGAACAGAAGGAAAGGCTTTTATTTAGTGTAGTAGGAGAAAACCCCAAGCTCCCAGCAATAGGATAAGCTTATTAGTAGACAGAGGTGGTAAAATGATTTATACTGGACCAGACATGGCAGAAGCAGTCAGTAAATGTTTCAGTGCTGTCGCTGGAAGGGTGCAGGCAGATGTGCCAGAATAGGGGGATGATGAAGTGTCTTTGTAGAAGAGTCGTCTGAACAACATCTGCTAAAGATGAACATGAGGCTTGAAATTCAGAGTCCTCCAAGAGCTGGTAGGGTCTGGTCCATGGGGGAAGGTACAGGGTGGGCAGGAGGGGAGTGAGGCAGCCCTGCACAAAGCCTGGCAAAAGCAGCTGATGTGGAGCACATCTGGCACAGCCTGAAAAGATGGGGTGGTGGTTGGTGTGTCCTGAGAACAGTCCGGGAGCAGTGTCTTGGAGCCAGATAGGGAATGGAAGGCTCTGGGAGATGCTGCCCCTCTGCATCCTCTGGTAGCCAGGTCTGAGCACTGGCTGCAGGGGAAAGGCTGGTGGAAGGGTGCAGTTGTGCATTGGGTCTGCTGGGAGGGTATGTCCTTATGCATTTGTCCCATTCTTTATAAACCTGCTGATGGCTGATGACACCATCCTGCAGCAATGAGCTGTGAGATGCAAACAGCTGCTGCCTTTGGTTTGAATGTGGTACCCCGTTGTTCCTCCTGATGCCTCCTAGGTCTTGTGTTAGTGAGAAACACCAAACATGGTTTTTCAGTTCTTCACCACCAAAACTGGCTCTTCAACCCAGCCTCTCCTCTCATCTCTTGTGGCAGAAAGGTGGCCTGGGTGACCTCATTGTCTCTGTGCAGTTACTTCAGAGCCTCCAGGCAATTTAATACTCTGTTTGTCAGCTCCTAAAAGGAACAGCACAAGGAGCTGGGAACGTCCCTCAGGACATGCTGTGGGGCGCTGGGAATGCAGCGAGCAACTCCAATGTCTAGGTTTTCAAAAAGATGCTGGACAATCAGCACAGAGTCACAGGAATGAATTGAGGACTGGGGAGAGAGCCCAGCATTGAGGGACTTGGGAGGGAAGAGCTCTGTCTAGCTTATCAGGGAGAAAATTGAGAGGCGCCTTGATTATAGTGTGTGTGGGTCTTTACAAGGAGAAGAGGCTGGTTGGTGAAGGGCTCTCTTTAATCTTGCAGAGAGCAGTGGAGCACAAGCCAGGCACTGGGAGATAGAGCCAGGGAATTTCAAGTTAGAATGGAGGCGCTTGGGTTTGCTCCTGCCGGTGCTTGGGGCATGCTCCCAAGGGCAGCGGTTGATCCTCCATCTCTTAATGTCTCCAAAAGTGGGCTAGGAGCCTGCCTGGAAGAAAACCAAGTTGCTGGGTTTGGTCTTGGGTTGTGCATGGTTGAACATCAGTGGACAGGAGATCAAGAAGAGAGATCTATTGGTCCCTCTAGTATCTCCATCTGTGAAATGGGGCTACAGGTTGTGGATGTTTGGTTGTGGTAAGCATCTCTTGCCTGGAAAGGGATTGTGATGATGTGGTGCAGGGCTGGATGTGGGCAGGTGCTCCACAGCTTTGCTCACTTCCCAGATATTTGTTGTATCCCGCATGGGGAGGAAAGGACCTGTCAGTTCCCCAGGGACTGCAGAGCCTCTCAGCTTAGACATGCCCTTTATCTGGGCTTGTGTGCACTTGGCTGTCCAGGGCATTTTAACTAACCATGGGGAGTTTTCCAGCAAAGCCCTGGTAATATTTATACGTTTAGGAAATGATGCTTTCACACACACAGTTTTTGGCAAGGGTTCACTGCTGAGCAGCTGCCTGGGCTTGAGCAGAGCTGGAAGGAGAGCAGTGGCTGTGCACAAGCCGAGGCAAAGCTGGTGGCTTTTATTGGCAAGCCCAGGGGCTCACACCATTAGGGGAAGGAGAAGGCAGCTGGAGAGGGCTCGGTGCTTTAGGGCTTCCCCGGCACCATTCCCAGCAGTCTAGGACCCAGCAGGTTGGGGATATTTTGTCCCCTGGTGTCCCTCTGGGTTACAGAAATGACCCCACAGGGCAGGGTGGGGCAGCCACCCATGGGTTTTGATGGCCTGCCCCAGCTTGGCTACGGTCAGCATTTCATGACACAGCTTATTCCAGAGTCTGCACTGCGACTTAGAGAGAGAAGCGTGAACAGGTTCCTGCATTGCCGTGCCCCCTGCTCTGAGGAGGGCAGGGACAGGTACATCGAGGACAAGCTCACGGATACCATCAGTGCAAATATAGCCCCCGTGCCCCAGGATGCTCTGCCCTGTGTATTTTTATCTGCTGTGGCTGGCGCGCGGGGGCGGCTGCTCCGCGCCTCTGCAAGCGCAGTGCATCGCCGTGCCCCCTGCTCTGAGGAGGGCAGGGACAGGTACATCGAGGACAAGCTCACGGATACCATCAGTGCAAATATAGCCCCCGTGCCCCAGGATGCTCTGCCCTGTGTATTTTTATCTGCTGTGGCTGGCGCGCGGGGGCGGCTGCTCCGCACCTCCGCAAGCGCAGCGCGGGACCTCGGCAAACAGGACGCGGCGGGTTCACGGCTCGACCCCGGGGCCCGGCGAGGAGGAGGAGGATGTACCATCAAAACAAGCAACGCTGGAGAGGAAGATAAACAAACAGGCAGCTTCCAGTGTGGCCCCAGCCGAGGGCGAGTGGGAGCCCCGGGGCCAGGGCTGGCGGTGGTGCCGGCAGCGGTGCTGGCTGACGTCAGGGCGCCCGGGGGTCAGCATCCCTCTTATTGTTTCCCACCGGGGCTGGGACCAGGGCCAGGCACCCGGCCCCCTCCCGTGTGGGGACACGGGCCAGCGGGGCAGGTGGAGGATGGCCAGGACGCGCTCTGGAGCCACAGGCTGTTGTCACCACGGGGTCCAGCCGGGTACCTGGCTGCTCACTGCCTGCCACCAGCACCCGGTCTCTCCTTTTTAACAGTAACTAAAAATAAGCCCTGGGTAGCGGAGCGGCCACGGTCTGGCCGAGGACGAAGGCGGTGGTGGCCTGCGTATTTTGCAGGGTGGGGACGGCATCCCTCAAACCCACGCCAGCTTAGTGCACTGGAGAGGAAGCAGCCCTTTGGCTCCTCCAAACGAGGGATGTTTTTAATTAGCGCAAGGTAGCTGCGGCTTTGCAGCTGCGACTGGGCCAGAGCGGGGCCAGCAGCATGTGTGTGACACGGACTGCGTGCACGCAGGGTGCACGACTCGGGGACAACATGCTGTGGGTGCTCCCATGGGCTGGGGCCCCTTGGTGTGGGGCTGGGGAAGGAGCTGGTGGCCCCAGTGCTGCTGCTATCAGGACTAAGTGGTGCAAAATTTGCACAGCCCTGAGCAGGTTGGCTCAGGGCAGAGGTGGCAGCATGGGGCTGGCTTGTGGGGCAGCTTGGATGAGCAGAGCAAGCTCTTGTGTGCTGCCAAGCATTTGTGCTGTGAGCCCCATGGGTGATGGTGTCTTGTTCTGAATTGGGGCCACCTGGGTGGTCCTTGCTTCATTCCTGAGCAAGCTTTGGTCACATCATCCCATCACTGCCCTGGGGTCTGAGTCGCACACTGGAAATGCAGTGGGCCATGGCTGTGCTGAGCAGAGTGGGACACACACTGCCCTGCACACACGTGTACTCAAGGAGCTGCACACTGCTGCAAGCAGGAATGGAGCGAGGGCTGCTTGTACTCAGTGTGAGCACATGTACCAGAGCAGGAGTGTGAGAACAAGACTAGGAGTGTGCATGGGAACAAGGGACAGAATGCCACATCTGCTGGTTGAAGAGGACAGGGGATGGGGCTAGCACTTAGTGTCCACAGTGGTGCGCTTGGGGAGATGCACTGATGGTCATCATAGTGTGGGTGCTGAGCACCGCCTGGGCACCGGCCCCCTGCGGTGTTTGCCATAGAGGCCCATGGTGGTTGCTGTTGCGGTGTTATTTATTTATTTGCTGAGGCCCCATCAGGTGAGGGGCACCCAGCCAGGATGCACTTTCGGGGCTGCCACTGGCAGCCACAGGCCACTTGCACAAGCAGTGAGTCAGTGGAACTGCATGCTGCTAAAACCAGACTTGGCACAGGCACCCCAGAGCAGCAGTCTGCCCGAAAGTGCCCAGACCACGGGCAAGCAGTGAGTCCCTGGCTGCTGGACCAGGGCTAGGCTGGCTGTGATTGCTCCAGCCCTTGCCTCTGCCAGGGATGTGGATGCTGTCCCAGGAGCCCTGAGGGGATGCTCCTTCTGGGGATGTGGGGGTTTCACAGCCCAACCCCCTGTGACTGTGCCACTGTAGAGAGTGGGTGGCACCTGGACCAGGTACAGGCAGCTGTCTGCTTGGTCCCAGCCCACTTCAGCCCAGCATCACCCAGTGGTTTGTTTGGGGATGGAGGGATGGACAAGCACCATTACAGCCACCCTCCCTGGGGTGCTACACAGCCCTTGTCTGGCACATGTGGTCTGCCATGTATGGAGAACCCTCCTTTGCAGTCGGGGTGTTCCTCATCCTCTCCATGCCTTGCCATGCTGTGATGTACCCTGCAAAGCTGTGCCACACTCTGCTGTGATGTGCCAGGTTGTGCCACGCTGTGCCATGTGCTGCCGGCAGGAAGAGGGGCGTCACAGATCTTCTGGCAGAAGGGGCCAGACCCTGCTCCTGAGGGAGAGGCCCCAGCCTGTGCATGGGCGCTGGCTGTGCGGTGCTGCTGAGGAACAGCTCAGCTCGGGGGATGATTGATCTCGTGTCAGCAGGCGGTGGTTTGAGCCAGTGCCAGGCCTCAGCTCAAATGGGAGCATTGAAGGGGGAGAGCCCCTTCCCCCTCCTGAAAGCAGAGCAGCAATCCCCCTGCCACCACCCCCGGCTCTGCTCCCACATCTTGGCCATGATCGGCCCTGCAGCTGCAGGCAGTGCCCAGCCCTGGGGAGCGTGCGAGAGGCAGCAGGGAGCACGGAGGTGTCTGGGGTCCCAGCCCCACCATGCTGGGCTCTGTGGCTGTGTTTGGGTTAGAGGAGGACAAAGGGGGCATGCAGGGATGGGTGGCAGGGGAGAAGGTGTGGAGCATGGTCTGCCTCTCACCCCTGTGCGTTGCAGCCACCTGTCCCAGCTCAGGATGTGGCAGCAGCTCCTGGAAGCAAAGGACCTTTTGGGGAGGAAAACAGGGCAGACTTTGATGAGGCACTAAAGGCACTGCTCTGTGTTAGCAAGGGATGTGGCAGCACCTCTGTCCCCAGCTGATGGGGTTTGGACTGGGGTGTTGTGCTCCCCACTGTCTCCAAAGGCAGAGGAACAGTGCTGCCTGCACCCCTGGTGCTGCCCTCTGCAGCTCCCAGCACCCCTTCTGTGCTTGAAAGGTCAGGTTTTTTCACCATGTCCCTGTGTGTCCTGAGCCCTTCACTAGCTTCCTCCATACCCACAGCTGCATCCCTTCTCCAGTAGCATCCGCTGGCAGCTTTTATTGGTGTTTCTGAAAGCTGATCCCTCCCTGTCCCATGGGCCAAAGCCTCTGTAGCCTCTTCCAGTTGTGCCAGCCCTTGCAGAGGTGATACTGAACAGCTGAGACATCTGGGCAGACAGCAGCACCTGGGAATGGGTTGCTCTGCACCCCAGGGGATACAGCCATTGGATTCCTGAGTCTGCCTGCTCCCACTCTGCTCGGACCTTTGCACTCTATGTATCTGTGTAAGGAAACAGGGCCATTCATGTATTTCTCTCTCTATTTATACCTCTCCCTTTCCGTATTTAGTGTGTGCGCAGGCAGAGGGGGCAGCAAATGCCGGGGCCACTGATGTTCTTGGCTCCAGCACCGGCTGGAATTTCGTCCTGGAATGTATCCTGAACCGCTCTGAAAACACGAATAAATCTCTGTGTGTTGTGTGCATGTGTGTACACAAATACATAGACAACGTATAGACATGGAGCCATATAGGGCATTTGTGAGCTTTGCTATTTAAAGGAAGGAGTAGTTAGAGGGTTCTCAGCGAGGCAAACACCTCTGGATCAAAGGGATGCAGGGTGCTCTGCTAGTGACCAGGCATCTTAGAAGATAGCTGGCACTGGCTTTGTCCTCTCCAGGGACCTGAAGGCACCCTGTTGGTGACATGGCCAAAGTAGCACGCCCTTCAAGCCCCAAGCAGTGCTCTGATCCCGTGGTGCCTACATTTGATTGAGATCTGTGCTTCCTGGCCTCCAGCTTCTCAGTGAGAGCCCCAGAGAACCAGCTCCTGTGCTGCTAATACAGGCTGCAGAGCCTGATGTGGAGCTGGATGATGTTAGGCAAGGATATCAACCCCTCTGTGGCACAGGGTGGCCCAGGGCTTCCAGAGAATCAGGGGTTGTCTCCTGAACATCAACTAGTGATCACAGCTCTTGAGGAGAGATCATGTGGGAAAGGAGGAAATAAATGCTGGGTAACACGTCCCAAGTAAGTGCTGAGCTGGGCATCTCCTTGGGATGCTGCAGCATCTGGTGCTCATGGCTGTCTGGGAATGACAATGAAAAGGGGAAAAAAGAAATTTTGATACCAGATCCCAAACAGGATGCTTGGCCATGCCAATTCTTCAGGAGGTGCTGGCAGCTGCCTTGCTGTGGATCCTGGATGAGGCCCTGTTGGGAGCACCACTGGGTCTCCCAGCACCTTTTGGGCAGGAAACAGGCGTCCTTTTTTTAGCCCAGCTCAGGGTCACGGTGGCTTCTTGTCTTCTGGATGCTGAAAAACCTGATATCTTGGGCTGAAAATGCCCACGTTTGGTCTCTGGCCAAAGGCGATATGTTTGTGGGTGGGGGAAATTGGAGCAAATTCCTGCTGTGAGTCCTGCACGTGTGCGCGGGCGTGCGGATAGGGGAAATATAGTTTTCCTTTTGAAAAAAAAGCCCTGCTTATTTTTATACAGAACTCCAGAAGGGCTGAAGGTGGAAACTTCATCTGTCAGCAGCTTTCACAGGGGAGCGGGTCCCTGCCTGAGTTTGGGGGGAAACCACAGCTGGGTGTTAATGGGACTGTTAATGAATTAATGTTGGCTGCTGGGGGCCAGCGGGGAACCTGGCTCAGTGCAGCCGGAGCACATGGAGCCCTGCCCGCACGTGGGCTCCAGCACAGCTGCAGAAAGCCCCAGCTCTGGGAGCCGTGCACTTGGGGAGGTGTGAGTCTCTCCTAGTCATGTCTCGCTCTCTGGGTTGTGGAAACGCTTGGAAATGTTGCTGCATTGCCAGGGGAGAGAGGGTCCTGCACCCGGGAGCGTGGAAACAGCCAGGTGGGTGTGCTACCCTTCCACTACGGGCATCTGCTGCCTGGGCTGGTGACACCATTTAAGGCTGGGTCTATTCAGCTGCCGAAACCAAACCTTTAAAGCAATTTAAAGTGAAGTGAAATCCCCCCAGGTTTATTTATGGGTTGGAAGCCTATGTTGCTCAGTCAGTGCAATGCTTGCAGCAGCACTGGTCTCTGCACAGCACTGCCTATCTGCAGCCCCTCTCAGGGTTATTTCTTTCTCCCCAAAATGTGGAGGAGCACCCATGTGAATGCGATAAGCACAGCCATGCCCCATGCTGTGGACTTAGAAGTACCTTTGCAGATTTTTCACAGCTGGTTTGCTGGGAGCAGCTCTAGAGGACAGCGAGGAGGTCGTGCTAACATGCTCACCTGTTGCCAAAATAGTAGCATGCAGTGAGGCTGAGAAATAGCATTGTATCCTGCTTAATAAAAAATAAGAGGGGAAAATGCAGAGACCATCTGGGAAAGAAAGAGTAAATTCTTTTCTGTAGACTTCTGCTGTGTCCTTCAGGCTCTATGAATGAGATCTCAGCCTGTGAGATCTGGGCAAGCCTGTGGCATCTCCTGGGATTTCTCCCTCCAGTATCAGACACCTGGTGAACCAATGGGAATGACTGGCCATCCTGAGGGACAGATGACTGTGCAGAGCAAGGGATGACAATGCCAAAGAAGGGATGGCCATGCTGAGGAAGGAAAGACTACACTAAGGAAGGGATAGCTATACTGGAGAAGTGAAGGCCTTACTGAAGTAGAAATGACCACGCCCAGCATGGGACTGTGGATGGACTGGTTCCTCAGCAGAAGATGCTGTTATGGATGGAGAGAGAAAGAGACAGAGCCTTCTCAGCTAAGAGGAAGGCTGAAATAGCCTGAGCCCTTGGGGACTCTGCTTACTTCCGGGGGATACTATGCTTGATGCAGAGGCCACTTGGTCAGACATATTCTCACCTCAGTAAGGAAACCTCTCTGGGCATTTGGACCCAGTACCTTTTGTGGGACTTTGTGCTGGTTCATCATAATCAATCTCCAAGTATGTAGCCAACGTCTGCTATCCAGCACCAAACCCAGCCAGTGGGACTCAGGACCTGGAGAGGGCAGTGGCTGGGCCCTCTGGCAGGACTGCTCTTTGCAAGGGTGGCCTTTACACAACTTGCTCCCCAACATTGGAGAAGGTCCTTTGGAGGATCCCAAATTCCAGCTTGGAGGGACTCTGAGGTGCTTCTGTGCCCAGCTGCCCGCTCTTGCCGTCCAGCTCTGGCTCCACTGGGCCTAGAGCCCTCCCCAGCCCTATCTTAGACAGACGGATATCCCAAAACCCACTGGTCCCAGGGGCTCCCACTCTGGGTCCCTCTGGCTGAATGAGGTGGTGTGCGTGTGCCTAGACTGTCCCCTCCTGTGACTGTTCAGTACACACAGCTAAATATATGTCCGTGCAGATACAGGAACTCAGAGGGGCTGAATGATGCTCCTTTTCTATACCTCTTTTCATGGGGAGAGTTAATGAGATTCATGTCATTAAAGGGCTGATGTTTTGTGGGATGGGAACCTTTTAAACGGGATGTGTCCTGGCTTAGTCATGGCAAATATTTACCAAAAANGAAAAAAAAGGGACATACCGTATAAAATTAGAGTTCTGAAAATAGTATTTAGACCAAGTGAGAGAGAGGAACCTAAAACAGAAAATACAGCCCAGTCTGTTCAGGAGTCAGGGGAAGAGAGAGGGGGAGGCGGGGGAAAGCCAGAGATAAAACGAGAGAAACCTCGGCAGTAAAAACAGCATCTTGGTAAATAGACTATTAAAAAAATTCTGACCCGCTTTATGGCTTTCTTGGCTGCCGTTCAGCTGTGCTGCCCTGGCCGGCACGGAGGGAAGGTAGCAGGAGCCGGCGTCTGTGTG
>VXBC01011831.1:513078-527692 GCA_013399945.1 Ploceus nigricollis
ATTAGTGCTACATAATATAGTAATTGTGTGACTAGAAGGTCCCCCCTGTGCCTGCCCGAGTTCACAGGCCTGGGTGTGACCTTGTGCTGCACTGGCCGAGCACGGGAGCCATGCCCAGGGACTGCTGTGCCCAGCGTCCTGCCAGCCTCACCAAGGGGATGCAGGTGGCCTGCAGAATCCTCCATCCCAGAGCTCTGCCAAGATAAAAGGCTTATATCCCTAAAACCCTTCCCAGTGGTGTCCCTGCTGGCAGCAGTGCTTGGCTGATACATGTTCTGTGGTCCTGGGAGCTGTGGCTGCTGGAGGGAGATACTGATGGATACTGGGGAACAGGGAGGAAGGACAGGCATGGGGGAGTATCCCTACATTCCCATGGCCATCAGTGTGGCTGCTCCTCACGTTCCAGCCTGGTAGCTCTCTAACCTGGGATCCTTGGGAAGCCACAGGACAGCTCCCACAGGTCCCATCATGCCCAAGGACAGGGGTTAAGTGTGTGTCCCACCTACTGTCCCCCGTGCTTCCCTGAGGCCATACCTGCCCTCCCCTCCCCTGAAGCCTACTGATGGCATGGCTGGAAAGGTGCTCAGGCACACCCAGGTCCCTGGACAATCCATCCTCTGGCTCTGTAACCTTCATCAATGATGCTTTCCAGAGCAGACACACAGAACAATTTTCCTCAGCCACAGGGTGTGCCAGCCCCACACACTGCCAAGCTCCCCAGGCAGCATCCCTGGGCTGGCTCCTGGGACACTGTGACTACAGGTGCCTGTCATGGTGCAGAAGCCACAGTCACAGAGCAGTCAGCTCCCTGCCTGCCTGGCTCTTGCTCCCTGTGTTTTGAGACCTCAGGATTGCAAAGAGGCTCCCACTCCTCTGGCCAGCTGAAGAGACGGAGCACAGAGACTGAGGACATGGGCAGTCTCTTCACTCTGCCACCTGGTTGACATGAGGATATCGCTGTTTTTTCATGGCTAGGAGTAATATTAGATCTTTGTGCTGTGTTGATGTTCTGGAAAGCCACAATGGACATTAGTATTCATGAGCCCACTCCACCTCATCCATAGTCATGTAGCATCCTTCAACAGTGTGGTCCCTGCATGTTTTTCACTTGCATGGCAGTGTAGTGCCCCAGAAAGTGGCAACGTGCAGAGCCAGAGCTGAACAAGGGCCATGGTTGCTGGTGCAAGATGAGCTGTGGAAATTTGGGGACCAGCTCTCCCTGGGTGCTATCCCATTTTGTGGCTGCCTAGTTGAGCTTGAAGATAAGCAGACCCACAGGTAGCACCCTGGAAGAGGCACCTCCAGTGTCCCTGCTCTTCCCCTCAGCCTGGCATTTCTCCAGCTGCTGCAGCCGTGTTCCTGCCTTGGCACCCCTGCCTTGGTGGGGTAGCCTCTGAACTTGTCCTGCAAAAGCTGCCCAGTGCCTCTGGAAGCCCTTGGGCAGGGTTTGCATCTGCTGGTGCAGAGTAGAGTGCCAGGAGAATTTCAAGTGCCTCTCATCCCCTCCATCTCTCACCCCCCTCTGTCTGCTTTGCTGCTGAAGTTCCCCTGCATGACCCCCCACCTGCCCCACTTTATTTATTTTGTGGGACAACCCAAACTGCCCCCCCAGCCCCAGCACTAGGGGCTTGGAGCCCAAAGGAGGAGCAGCTCGGCGGCATTTGCATCCTCATCACTGGCACGCTGCTGCAAACTGGATGCCCTGGATGTCAGAGCCGCGGAGATGTGGCCGCGGTGGGTGACAGGGACGCGGCAGATGGCGCCCTGGTTCCGGTCACCGCCTGCCTGACGGGCGGCGGCGGCGGCGGGGCTGCGGATCCGGCACTGCACCTCTGCATCTCGGGCACTGCATCCTGCATCCCCCGTACTGCATCTCTGTGTCCCAGGCACTGCATCCTGCACCCACAGCACTGCATCTCTGCAGCCCTGGCATTGCATCGCCCTGGCTGCAGCCTCTGTGACAGGGATGTTTCAAGGCAGCAAGGCTGGTACCCACATTGTGCTGTCACCCTGGTAAGTGGTGCAGCAGGAACCAAGCAGGCTGTCGTGCAGCCAAGGAGCTTTCCCCCATCACTACAGCATCAGCCCCATGTGGGTTAGGAGCGGGGGTGTCCCTGCAGCTGGTCTTGTCCTGGTATCCCTGCTGCAGAGGTCCCTCCATGCTTACTTTTCTCAGGTCAAATGAATCAGGGCAGATGAGTGGGATTAGGCTCCAAATTCGGGGGTTCTTGGCCTGTTTTTTCCTTTAGGAAGGCTACAAGAAGTGATATGTTTCGGTGGGAGCAGCAGAGAGCTGGGGTCCCAGCTCCCCAGCCCCTGCTGGGGTAAGGCAAGAAGCACTGGAGCCAACTGAGTGCTGCCCAGCACAGTGTGGGGAACAAACAGCATCAGTGGCCACAGCACACCTCCTCTCATTATTTATTGCTTACTCCTCAGAAAGGGCCTCTGCTTGCCTATTTATGATTTTGCTGCAAAATCTGTTGATAGAGAGATCAGAAATTTTACTTAAACCTCAGCTCTTGAAGTTATGGTACTGCTCCATCGACCATGCTCAAGCAGTGCTGAACGAGTGCGGGCTCTTTCGTTCCAGCTGGGATCAGCAGTTATTCTCCCAGACATCAATACCACTGTGGGCTGTTGTCATCCAAAGAAGAGACCTTTGTCCATTTCCCCTCTCCAGCCTTTCACTTATCACTTTGATAGCTCATCTTCAAGCTGTCTCCAAGTTCAGGGGTACTGCCAGGGTCTCCCCACAGCCCGGTCTCCTGCCTCTGCCCATAGTGAGGGCTTGGGCTTCTGGGAAGCTCTGTCAAGGCTTCCCGAGACCTGCACAGTGGTCTGTCCCGTGCAGCTCCACAGAGATGTCCCTCCGTTCTGGAGGCTTCCCATGGGCTCAGGTCTCAGCAAAGCTGCACAGTGTGAGCCAGGGTGCCCTTCCCCTGGCTCCTTTCCGTGCCAGCCTGTCTGTGCAGTTCCCAGTGCTCCTGCCTCCCCTGCCTTTTCCTTATGTGTTTTTACGGCTCAGAGGGAGCCGTCCTGCCCCACTTCCTCGCATGCTCCTAATTTCATAGTTCTCTCCATATATCCATATATATCCATATGGCATTTGATACAGGTTTTATGGGCATTTCCATACATTTTACAGACACAGCCATTACAGAGCCAGGTTTCACCCGAGAAACCTCAGGGGAGCAGAGCACTGAATCGCCTTAGTCTTGGCCCCAGAACAAGGCTCTCTTCTCTCCCTTGCTGGGGCTGCCGCTATCAGCGCTGCAGAGGGCTGGGGGATGGCTTGGGGCTGGTCATGCCAGCCTTGAGAGCCAGGATGCTGCCTGCAGCCTCATCCATCCTGCTTCTTGCAGCCTCTTGCTGCAAACCCCAGGGCTGTCACTTCTGCCCTTTGCTCCCTTTCCAGATGGATGCCACTGGCAAGGGACTGCTTTGAATTCAGGACCACAGTCTGTACGGCTGGGTTGCCAGTATCCAGCCTGTTTGCCTGCCTGTTGGGCTGTACATCCAGCTGCCTGTGGGGACTGGAAGCCCCTGGTTGTGGTGCAGAGAGTGATGCCATCCCAGCTGTCGGGGCAGGGACACGGACGCACAAGGCTCTGAACTGCAGCTGCTGCAGCGCGTGCAGAACATCCGACCTCTGACACAGTGACTTCTGGCTGGTGGAGGGGCAGAAAACAGATCAGGTGCATGCAGCTCTCTGCACATATTTTGGCCTGCTACAGAGGCTGCCAGCACTGCTGTAATGCCCAGCACTGCACAGGGGCTGACTGTGTTCCTAGCACAAGGGAAGAAGCCTCAGATCTTGTTTAAAAAGAAGCTGGGTGACATGTGTCTTCATCTTCACCATGGCCAAACCCTAGAGGAGCCTGAAGTGCAAATCTAAGGCATCACCATGACATTGTCTCTAGGTGCTGGGCTGTTGAGCACTGTCTGCAAGGGAAGATGGACTGGGACAAGTGCATGCAGGGTTGCATGCACTTAGCACCCCTTAGCACCCCCACAACCTATTGCTGCTTGACAGGGGCAAACATAGCAGCATCTGGCCTCACTTCAGGTCCCCAGTTCTCCTGGCCTCGTGCTGGACTGATGGGATGAGGAATTTTCCACCCTGCAGGGCAAATGCCCACTCCCACCCAGCACTGCCTCAAGGACTGCTCCTTGATGCTCAGCCATCCTAAACACGGCTGTGGCATCATCCAATCCAGCCCTGCATGTGAGCAGTGCCCTGGATCAGCTATTAATAGCAGCTCCCCTCTCCCCTTTTGAGGGCTGGTGGGAGTCCAGGGTACATCCCACTCTCTTTTCTTGAACAGATCCTGAAAGCAGTAAGCATTTGTGGCTTCCCCGGCCAGCATGTCTTTCCTTGGCCTCCAGCATGTTCTATTTTCTGTGCTGTTTACTGTTCTTCTGTGGGCTGTCATGTTTCCACGCTGGGGAAAGGCTTGTAAATGGGGGGGTGGGCAGCGAGTCCGGACGGAGTGGCTACGGGAAGGCAGGGATGGAGGAGCACAGACATGGCCTTTATCACAGCCTAGGGGATGTGTGGCTCATAAATCCAACCCAGGCAGATAGGGGATAAATCATCCCAGCTGGGACACTGGTGGTTACCCATGGTTAGAAATTAACTTTGTGTTGGATGGGTCCCAGGCTGTGGGATGGGAAAGGAAGGCTGCTCTGGGCAGTGTGCCTCCTGCCTGGACAGCCTTGGAGCCAGGCTGCAGGCAGGCAAGGAGATGCCCACTGCCCTGGCCCAGGCAGGCAGAGCTGGTGGGCACAATTAAAGCCAGAGTGATGAAGCAAGCAAGCTGGGATGGATACTGTGGATGAACCTGTGCTGTGGCTGGTGATGCTCTGGCATTCACTCTGACCTGTCTGGACTTTGGCACTTCGATGAGTGTCTGTAACTACTGCACTCATCATCATGGGGCTGCAGCACACTGGGCACTAGGACTGGTCTACATGGGAGGGGACAGGGACCCCAGGTGGGAGGGAAGGCAGCAGGGTGTGCTTGCAGGGCAGGAGAAGGTATGTGCTCACAGCAGGACTGTCACCTTCCCCCCTGGTTTTGGCAGAAATGGAAGCCTTATCTGGTATCACAGGGACTTCGGGCTGGGGCAGTCTCTGGCCTGGCTCTGTGCCTCTGAGGGTGGGAGGAGGCAGTGAAGCCCCTGTTTCACTTTCCCTCTCCAGCTGCAGTATCCTTTTAGCTGCAGTATCTGCAGTATCCCTCTATCTATCCTTCTAGTTCCCCTTTCTCCCATCCCTAGTGTTCCCTGCCCAGCTCCATGAACATCCCCAAACTCTACTGTGTGTAGGGCCAGGGCTTCTATGACAGCTTTTCAGGTATGCAACTACAGCAACCTATTCTTCTGCTCGGGTCAAGTGCCCACAGCTGGGACCATGTCACTCTTGGAGCACCCACTGAGAGCACCCACTGAGGAGGAAGAGGGGAAGGGGCAGGGGTGGTGAGGACACCCCTCCTGCAGTGGGTCTCCAGGCATCTGGCTCCGCTCACTCCTGGCCAGCTCTCTAATAGCTCCCCAGCTTTCCTTTCTAATGAGGCTCTAATTGGAAGCCGGTTGTGCTTCCCTTCCCCTCCTCTCAGAGCTCTCCAGTCCCAGTGCTGCAGGGTGATTAAGCTGAGGTTTTGGGTTTTTTTAATATGGCAGAATTATTTTGGAAGGGCCAGGATCGTTACATGACGGGCTTCTTGAAAAACCCCAGGCTTCGCCTTTCAGACGAGGCCTTTTCAAGTGGTTTTGCGCAGTACACGTCTCTGGGCAGCGACCGTCTCGAACAGTTACTGTTAATTATAGATGCCTCTTTCCCGCTCGCCCATTACTCAAAGGATTTTTGTGTGTTTTAACAGTGTTTTACATCAGCCTGAATAAGACTCTATTCAGTATTTCCAAGAGCTGGAACTTGGGCATCCCCTGCTGTATGTGTCGTGCTCTCCTCCCTGCATCCCTGGGGCCAGGGACCAGGCAGCCAGCATGGGTACAAGCCTTCCTCCCGCTGCCCAGCCAGTGCATGCACTGCTCTGGATGCAGGAGTTGTGCCTGCTGCATGCACACTCTCTTGGCACCCTTCTCTTGGCTATGTATGGCCTTGGGTCTGCATGCTCAGCTCCTTGGGCCATCTCCTGAATCCACCCTCCACCATCCTTACACGCTGAGCTCCACTGCCTGCTGGCGCACGCTCAGCCACACCGTGTGCTCACACCCGTGTCGTCCTCTTTGCCCAAGGATTCAGAGTCAGCAACAGCCTCAGGCACAATGGTCCCATCCTGGTCTCCTCAGGATGTGCAAGGTTGTCTTTTCCTTGCTGAGTTCCAGGCCAGTGTGTTCCCCTTGCATTAACACAGTAGCTGGGGCTGTTCCCCAGGTCCTCCTTCATTGCCCCACTGTTCAACAGCAACTTATTGCACTAATGTCCTTGACAGTGCTCTTACCTCCCATGCCATGCCATTTCTACCCTCTGCCTGCAAAAGCCACCATTTATTCCAGCTTGCCTCCTGTGTTTTACCTTAGGTGTAGGCTGTGAGAAGAGCTTGCATCTTCTCCCATGACACTCAAGCTGGTTTAGCCATCCTTCCTGTGGAAACATCTCGTCCTAAGTATTTTCCCATTCCCACTGCAAACCCCAGATGCTCAGCTGGGCATGCTGGTTCCTTTGGAGAGCTCTGGTGGGTTTGAGAGGGGTGATGTGCCTTCTCTCCAGCTGCAGGCTACTGGTGTTTCTGCTCCTGAAGCATTTCCAGATGAAGAATCGAGCTCTGGTTCCCCCAGAGAACCAAGCTCTGGTTACCCATCTCTCCCTTGAGAGATGGGAATGCCCCCAGGCTGTGCTGAGCACTCCACAGAGGGGGCACAGACTTTTGGACAGAGCCACCTGTCCAAGTGCTGGGCAGCTAGGCTTGGCAGTGGGTGCCCCTGCCACGCAGTGAAGCTTTGGTCAGTGCAGAAGTCTAGAAGGGTTGGAAGATAAGGAGCAGCACCAGCACTGTTCTGCTGACCAATTTCACAAGGCCAGAGGTGACAAGAGCTTCCCCTGTGTCCTCTGTGAGCTGCTGGCTGCTCCCCCAAGAAACCATAAGTTGGAGGGAAAAAGTGGAACCTCATGCCCACCATCCATCCTCCTAAAGGCTTGAGTGGGGACTGGGGACAGTGGGGGAGCAGCTGGGGGCACAGTGGCATTGTTCGAGGAGAGCCCCATTTAGGGAAGGGGGGGATGCACCTTGTTTGGGCACCTCTGCAGCCCTTACCTCCTCCACCTCAGCATACAGGGCACTGTGGTCAGGCCCATTTATAAAGCTGGTAAATATATTGGCAGAGTTTGTGTCCCCTCCAAAGGTCAATATTTGTGCAGAGTTTAATTTTAACTTAACAAGCAGTTGTTTGCAGAGGCTGCCCTGTTTGTGTGTGTGTGTGTGTGTGTGTGTGTGTGTGTGTGCTTCCCCACTGATCGATGCCCGTGGAGAGGAGTGTGAGTGGCTCGGGTGTGTGCACTGACTAACTGGGGCGCAGAGGGGGTCGGTGACACTTCCCACTCCCGGAGATGCTCCGGATGCAGGGGCAGCACTGTGTGGTCCAGAAGATAAGGTCCAGGATCTGTGGCCGAGCCTATAAATGCAGCCCACAAACCTCTCCGGGAGGTGACAGTGGGCAACATGTGTCCTGTGAGGCTCCAAACAGCAGCCAATGGGGACAGTGGCTTTCCCAGCCTGTTCTGACCGGTGCCCTGGGCTCGCTACTGGCAGCCCTGCAGCCGCACAGCCCCCAGCCTTGCCCCTTCTGAACCCATGTGGCTTTTGTGGCTCTCATCCATGTTCTGGCAACATGGGTCTCCCAGCTGAGCACATCGTTCAGGCCGGTTCCAAGGCTCTTCCAGTATCACTGCCCATGGGGTTTTATTCTCCCTGTCCACTCTCCCCCCCCACCAGGTAAGGCAAACCCACATCCCACATGCACCTGCAACACCTCCCTGAGGCTGGTGGCTCCTCTTTGGGAGGTCTAGAGCTGAAGTGCCCCTGTGCTGGCAGGGAAGAGGAGAGAGGTTCTGGACTGGTCTGTGCCCAGACACCCAAGGCTTCTGTTTCTGCTACACCCAAAGCTCCTCTATCTGAAACCCCAGGCTGTGCTTTACCCAGAGGCAGGTACCCTGTCTGGGCCTGGGGACAGGCTGTGCCACTCATTCACTCCACAGCATGTCATCCCTTGGAATAGAGGCCGGGATCTCTCAGGTGCCTGCAGTGCATCCTGGCAGCCTGGGGCAGGATAGGTCAACAAGTTGGATCCAATACTTCCCCCCAGCCCATCTTGCTCACAGTACAGAATGTGCTGTCTGTGGGAAAATGGGAGAGTAACAGTGGGAACAGCTCTGGCTTGCAGGAGTTTTTCCAGCAGCATAGAGGCAGGAAGGGGGGGGTGCAGCGGGGGGAGAGACAGAGAGGACAGAGCCCACCATCCCCTCAGTGCAGCTGCTGAGGCTCCATGTTTTGCAGCCTGCCTTGTGGGTGCTGAGGTTTGGTTTCCTTCTCTCTACTCTTTTCCTCTTCCTCGCCAGGCCCCGGGGCTGCTGACTGACCTCAAAGGGAAAAGCAGGCTCCGAGGGACAGCAGCAGGGATGGGCAGGGGTAAACACGGGACTGGGGCTGGCCAGGCAGTGGGTGATGGAGGTGAAGTCATGCCGTGACGTCAGCCCTGCGGCTTTGGGGACAGCCGTGGTTAGGCTGCTCAAGGAGGGGCGGCTGTTTTTCTGCAGCTCCGCCGCTTGCTCCTGGTGCCCGTCTAACTTATAAACTTTAATGGCCAGTTTAAAAGGTTCCTGCCATGGGCACCTTGTTGCCAGATTTAGGTTTTTAATTTGGAAACTTTCCCCTCTGTGGTCAGAGGAGGAAGGACTTGGGTCCGCTCAGGGCCAGTCATCAGGCCACGCGGGTGCCAAAGAGACAGTCCAAAAGGACCGTGCTGTCGTCACTGGTGTCGGGACAGGGTTGGCCACGCATGGGGCAGACAGGCTGGAGGAGCCCCCTGGTCCCTTCCCGCTGCCCACATATTGGTGGAATAAATTTAGCTCCTCCTGCGCCAGTGGCTGGGGGAGCACCGTCAGCTGCCACCTGCTCCTGATCAGCACAGTCCTGCCCCTCAGCCCCAGGGGTCACCACAGCTCTGGGCAGTGTGGGCAGCATTCTCATCCCGCAGCCCTCGGGAGACACCGGGGGCCCACAGACCTCAGCTCCCAGGGGTGAGCGTTGGGCTACAGCCACGTTTGCTTCCGCAGGTGCCAGCAGAGCTGGGGTTAGACACAGAGCCGGGGTTAGACAGAGCTGGGGTTAGGTACAGGGACGGGATTGTGCACAGACTAATGCCTGGATGTACTGCTTGGCAGGAGGATAGGATGCAGGGCCAGCACTACGGGAGACACTGAGGGCATGGCACTGCTGCTCTTCCTCCTCTTCCTCATGTCTCACCTTCCCTGAAGCCCTCTGGCAGCCCCTGTGAGGTGTGGGTTATCAGAATCACATTTCCCTCTGCAAACTCGGCTCTCCTCTACCTGCAAAGACTCAAGAAACCCTTGCAATGCCCAGGAGTTGTTGGGTGCTGGGACACAGGGTGAAACCTAACCCTTTGCATTCAACAAGGAAACCGGCCTATAAGCTTGATGGGAGCCTCCCCACAGTGTTTCCACCCAGCCCTGGGGGGAACGGAGACATCTTAACCTCCCCCAGCCACTGCCACCTGAGGTTACTAACAGTGGGGTTCCAAGGAGTGACCATGGCTTGGCTGGGTCTCTCCTTGTCACCAGACTGGTGTGGCGGGGCTTGTCCATACATTTGTGCTGTACAGGATGGTGGTCTGAGAGCACTGCATGAGGGCTGGTCCTTCCAGTGCGTGCTGATGTGTCCATGCTGTGGTGGGCTGGATCAGAGCCAACCCTGGAGCATCTTAGCTACTAGGAGGGTCCAGGACTTTGCTGGGGGTCTGGGGCAGAATGGCAGACAAGATGGCTGGCTTGGCAAAAGTCTGTACCCCAGGGGTTGAACTTCCTCAGGGTGGGCACCCAGAGCACTGTAAATAGCACATGAAGCCAGAGGAGCAGAGGAGTGGCCCTGGTTTACCAGCACTTTCATACCATGGCTTTCAAGTGGTTCCCCTGCCTCTTCCCCATGAGGCAGTGGCACATCTGCACCCAGCCGGCTGCCTCCAGTGCTGTGCCACGTGCTCTGCGGCCGCTGGAGCTGGTGCCACGTGCCAGCCCTGGAGCAGCCCTGCCTTTGCCAGCCCTGTAATTGATTCCTGCTCTCCTGCATGGGTGGAGGCGGCAGATGTGTAGCCTGGTAGGAGGCAGTGGGCTGTGGGCACTAGCTGCAGGGGCCAGCATGGGCAGAGTGAGGAGCAGCCCAGCCCTCGCCTTGGCTCTGATGTTGACTTGAAGAAGTGCCTTTTGAGCTTCCAGGTGTTTGAAGAGGTTCTCTGCCAGACTCAGTTCCTGGAGGCAGGGCATTTGAGGGAACCTTGCTACCCCATTTTGGGGCTGCTGGAGCCGCTGGGGTACTATTTGAGATGATGGCAGCTGATGGCAGTGCAGGGTGGGTCTATAGAGGTCCCTTGTTATTCCCCTGAGCCTGCAGAAAGACCTGGCCATGGTGGTGGCAGGGATTTAAGTTGAGGAGGATTTTGTAGCCTGGCACCATATAGGAGACAATATATTTAAGCATGTTATTATGAATAAGGTTGAAGATAGATCAATTTTTAGACTGGAGGGTGATGGTGTTCCAGGAGAGAGGGACTACAAACAGATGAGATTTTACATGAGCACAGGGCAGCTGGAATCAGATGTCCTTGCTACCTTGTTTTCCAGTGTGCTGCTGCAGACAGATAGTGCTGAATGGAAGAAAACTCCTAGAAAAATAGGGATGAAAATGGTGAGGCTTTTAAAAAACACTGTATTTAGCCAAAAGGGCACAGTTTTGCTGTCTGGAGATGGCAAAGGGTGGGTGAACCCTTCTGAGCAAGGCAAGCATGAATGGAGAGAGTGAGGTGATGAGTGGGCAGGGGGGCTGGAAAAAGAAGCAGTTGTCAGAGCTGAGGAGGTCTTTGCGCCTCATTGTCCAAGGGGGAGTGGTGAAGCTCTGAGCATCTCTCCGAAAACAGGCTGGGATCCCTGCCCTTGAAAGTGAGCAACTTGGGCTGCAGTGGCTGAACCTGACAGGACAGAGATGGAAGAGGCTGCAGCAACAAGGGGAAATCTGCTTGCCCAGGTGGAGTGGCACATCATGGGGCAGGGTTGGGGCCACAGCTCCCCCAGCCCTCCGTGCCCCCGCAGGTAACACCACAGGGACCCTGTCCCTCCCTCCAAGGGCTGAAAGGGCGAAGGCGCCCTGACAGAGTGTTTTATTTGCAGCAGGTGCCTGAAATCCAACCGTGGTGGTGCAGTAATCCCTCCCCTCACCTGGAGATGAACCCAGCTTGAGAGACATGGCTGTGCAGGGTCAGGCCCTGCCGGTGTTGGGATTGCTCCTGCCATAACCAGAGCGTGTCCCTGGCAGCCTGACGGGCTGGTCCTGCCGCGGGAGACAGGCGCGTAATGCCTGATTTCACAGCACTGGCATGCTCTGTTTGCTTGTGGCAATGATCTCTCCTGCCCTGTCCAACTCCAGCCCTTGGCCAGACCCCAAGCTGCAGCTCTGTCAGCTGGGATTAGGTACAAGATTTGGGCTAAAACATCTTTGCTCTTGGCTGGAGCAGTGACAGAGGGGGGAAAGGTCAGCCTGCCATCTCTGGAGATGGAGCTCCTGCCCTGCCACCAACCCATGTGTGGCATTCCCCAGAACTGCCTTCAGCCCTCGCAGCCAGCGCTGGGGTTTTGCAAGCCCCACACAAAAGAGGAGGAGGAAGGCAGAGATTTCCCCATCTCTCTGATGCTGAGGTTGACCATGAGATGGGCATAGGTCCCTGGCCTGTCTGGAACAAACCATGGGAATGCTTGTAAAGGAGAGAGGAACAGGAGTGGTCCATGCAGAAAGAGTCTCCCATTTGCTGTGTGCTCCCAAAGTGCTCCTTGCTGTGTCCAGCTTGTTCCAGCAAAGCCTTGTTTGAGAGGAGGAGCTGTGGAGCAGCAGCCCCCTGCCCTCGATGCCTCCAAGAACAGGACTGGGGGTGGTTTGGCAGCAGATAAGCAGTGATGCCTTGTGGGATGGCTGGCAGCCTAGCGCAGGTAGTGCTAGGGGTGGCAGAGCAGGACCTGTGGCACTCTGGCAAACTCCAGCCTTGGACTTACAGGGGCACTCTATCTGTGTCTCACTATTGCATAGTGCTGAGCCCAAGCCGAGGCTTCTTATCACCTCATGGTGAGGTGCACAGCCCTGAGCAGCCCTCCACATCCCTGCAATCTTACCCTCTCTCAAAGTGCTGCTTCCTGCTTGTCTTGCTGGACCCCGGCTTTGTTGGCTGAGCTTGCTTAGCTTTGACAAAGTTTATAGTGCTGGAATGCAGAATGGCTGCTGGCCTCCCTCCAGCCTAAACATCCCCACCCCAGAGTACGACAGGCGCTGATAAGGGGGAGTGCCACAGCGGGCAGGTATCTCGTGCCCAGCCCGCGACCTTACAGCCACACGACCTTGAAGGTTGTCATTTGTCTCACGCGTGCGCGTGTGTGTGTGTGTGCACGCGAGCTGCCTCCCATCCCCGAGAAATGTTCTCCACATCCCTGGTTTTCTCTCCAGGCCAAACCCACATGCACGTTGCCCGAAACCGACTCCGAACAGACTCCTTTGATGAGCAGGGCTTAAATATATATTTGGCATTCCAGCGGCAGCGTGCCGAGCATGGCCAAGGGTGTGAAAGTATTTGCTTGACAAACTCCGGGGGCTCTCGCCTCTCTGCTGGCTCTGGGGATTTGCAGGAGAGAAATATCAAGGAATTTTTCACCTCTCTGTTTTGTTTTGTGTTTTTATTTTGTTTTCCTTCTGCGAGTGCATTTTTAGCTCTGGTGAAAAGTGCCTGATTGACAGTCATAGAGACTGAGTCCCCTCTCTTTGCCGACACAGAGACAGCAGGAGCAAACATGGGAGAGGAAACAGCCCTGAGAGCCTTGCACTGAATGTGGGGGCTCCCATCTCCTTTCCACTGTCCATGTCCCCTCCATGAGTCCAGTGCTGTCAGGGACCAATGTGGGTACCAGCAGGATGGAGATGCCCCACATCCTAGAAGTCCCAGGCTGTGGTCTTCTCAGAGCTGGCTCTTTTGCAAAGACCCTCTCTCTGCTGAGGGCAGTGGGTTCCAGTCACCACTCAGAGAGCCCCAGCACCACATTGTGGAGACACCTGTGCCCATTGCTCCATCGAGGATTTCCCAGCCAGTGTCCCCACGTGCCATGGCACCAGCTTGGGATACTTGCTGCTCTCCAGGCACCTTTGGGGTTGCAGAGGGTCTTGTCACCTTGTGCCTGTGGGTGGGGAGATGGAGCAAGTGGAGCAGAAGGGTGTCTCCATGGGCAAGTTGCAGATGTACAGGCTGGTTGCTTGCAGCCTCCTAAAATGATGCATGGGAGGTGCTGGGGGCATGAAGTCAAAACCCCGAGCTTCACTTGCCACTCAGCTCCTTCTGGGCTGCATCCTGTGATGGGGCAGGAAAAGCAGCTCCATCACCAACTTCCATGCGACACAGGATCCATGGAGGGGCTGGGATGTGCAGAGCAGACCAATGTGCAGAGCTGGAACCCTGGGCTTGGATATGAGCCCAGACATGAATCCTGCATGGGGAGGAGGAGGATGGCAAATCTTCCTCATTAGTCCAGCCACTGCATCCCGCACCTATGGAAAATGGGGAGGGGGGCCCTGGGCAGTGGATTTGGTTTCAGGGCCCATGTCTGCAATGCCTGCCAGAGTAGACTGAGAACCTGGCTGACTCCTGGGGAGGGGGCTGAGGGGGCTGCATCTGTGTGTTCCCAGCTGTCCCCAGTGTAATCCTTTATGAAAGAGAACCCTCTGCCCTGCTGCATCCCCATTGTCAGGTCACAGTGCTGCCTGACCCTAAATCACCTGCCACTCCCAGCCTGATGGATCACCATGGAAAAAGGGGTGCTGCCTCCCAGACCAGCAGAAGGAAAGGGTCTGGGGTCTGTGGGGCAGAGGTCCAGACTCTGGAGGCTGCAGAGCAGGGGTTAGGTTGTTGGTAGTCTATGGGCAGAGGCTCGGTGCCCAGGGACTGCAGGGCAGATGTTGGTACCATTTTGCAGAGGGATTGGGCTGCTGTGAATTACAGCTGCTGAGAAGGGGATACGGAGGGATTGTGGAGCAGGGTTTGGGATCCTGGGGGGCCATGAGTTTGGGGGCAAACTATGTCCCTGGGGCAGGGGCAGGCTTGGCTTGGGTTCCTCGAGGTTTCCTTCCTGGCCCACTGAAGAATCGCTGGCTTGTCTGAAGGATCATTGACCTGTGGATTTCCTGGGCAGCAAGTCCCTTTCATGTGGCCGCTTGCAAACTCTCATGACATCACCACGGGCTGCTCCTCCTGGAGACAAACCCAGTGCTTTTTAGGGTTTTGCCTTCCCCCCGCCCCAGCTTGTGTGTTTTGGCCGGGGGGACCCGGCGAATCAC
>VXBC01011831.1:527699-540570 GCA_013399945.1 Ploceus nigricollis
GAGCAGCCACTCTGGCAGGGAGATGGTGCACAGGGCTGGGGGGCAGGGAGAGGGCAGTGTGTCCCCCCCCTATTGAATAAACATGGGCTGGCCAGGGATGGAGGGGGCTTTTCCAGCCTGGACCACACCCCGGGGGGCTATTTTTCGCCATGAATGAAAGGGCTGTGTGCTCACAAGGCAGGCTGGCCTCCTGCCGCCGCTGCTGTGCATGGAGAGCTCTCTTGACACTCAATCCTGGTGCCTGGCTGGGGACCAACATCTGCACTGAGCACAGCTGGGCACTGCCCGTGGGACACCTGGGTACCTGGAACAGCTGGGCACTGCCTGGGGGGACACCTGGGCACCTGGCACAGCTGGGCACTGCCTGTGGGACATCTGGGCACCTGGTACCGACTGGGCACAGCCTGGCGGGGGTGACACCAGCAGGCTGCCATGCCTGGGAAACACGCTCTGGGTCTGTCACAGAGCAAAGGGAAGTGGTGGTGACTCAGTGGCTGTGCCAGCAGCAGTGCCAGGGCTGCTGGGGCATGTTGGACCCAACCCTACTGGGGCCATGTGCCTGGGGACCTGCCTGAGGCAGCTCAGCAGTAAGCCCTGCTGCCCCCCTGCCCCACACAGAAATGCTTCCTGCTGCAGTTTCGGGTGACAATGGGGCAGCATCCCCAGGGGCTGCCCCTATGGCTGCACCTGTGCTTGGGAGGAACTGCAAAGCCACAAGGGTGGAGCAGCTGCCTCCTGCTCAACCTTGGTCCTAAACACACCCAGATTCTCCCTAAAAGCCCCTAATCCCACCTGGCTCAGCACCAGCTTCCGCTCTGGGCCCTGTTAGCTCAGCTAATCCCTTGTGTGCCAGGTTTAGGGATGTACTGGGTGCAGTATTTCCATGGTTGCTCCCCTGTCATCCCCAGATTTTGTTTCTCAAGGAGTATGAGGGCTGCTTTACCAGTTCCCAGCTCTGACCCACACTCCTGCTGCCTCTGCCAGCCTCAGTGCCCCACAGGTCCCAGGGGACCCATGAGTGCTTGTGCCCATGAATGAGTGGCCTGTCCTTGCTGGGTGGAGCCGAGGTGCTGGATCCCACCCATCACTGTTCCTTATCGCCACACAGCATCCTTGTGATTCACCAGGTGTGGCTCCCTTTCCATCATCCCACTTTGCAGGAAGTTTCCTGGCCAGCCCCCCATGAGCTCTGTGCAATAATAACAAGCTGGGATGAGCTGGCTGGCCTTCCTGAGCAACCCTACAATAACAGACCAGAGCAGTGTGTCCAGCTTTCCTGAGCAGACAATAATAAACCCGCATGAGCTGGCACACTTTGCGGAGGAACCCTACAATAATAAGCCTGGATGATGTATCCATATTCACCGAGTCAGCCTAAAATAACAAGGCAGTGTGAGCCACCCAACTTCCTCACAGATAAGTGGGGTCCCTGAGCTGTCACTCTGGGAGAGGAGGCGTACTGGCCACCAGGTCTCCATGTCTTCTGCTCTTGACCCTGGAGAAGGCAGCCTGTGTCAGTGATGGGTCAGGTTGGTGGAGGTGAAGGCCATAGGTACTATCAGCCTGTGACTCTGCTTTCCTGGGAGCAAATCCTCACTTAGTCCTGGCATGCTGGGACCTGCTACGCTTCAGGGCATTCTCCTTGTCCATCTCCCTTGCCAAACTGGCACCCAGGGCCAGCTTCCCCAAAGGCTCTCCTGCTGTTACCTCATGGGCTGCTGGACAGGGGGACAAACGCCCGTGGTCAAGCTGGAGCTGGGAGTGCCACCAGCAGCTGCCACCAGACCCTGCGCAGCAAGGCCCAGCATCTTCCAAGCATTGCCCAGGTGGGGAGGCAATGCTAGTGCTGGGCACAACTCTTTTTCAGAGAGTTTGTTAGCACTTGGGCAGAGGGAGGGCTCGGATGCCCATGGGTTTTCTTGGCAGCATGGCAGAAGGGCCTCTTTCCAAATGGGTTGGGGCAGGGACTGCCCTGTGGGGCTGGAACCACTCACCCTCCGCCAGGGTCTCTGCCAAGCCCCAGGCTGCTCCTGGTGGGTTAGTCCTCACATGACTGGGGAGGAGATGCTGCAACCTCCTGCCCTACCTCTGCTCTGCCGCTGACCCTCCTTTCCCTGGGATTTATCCCTGTTGGATTGCAGCAGTGAGTGGGCAGGGCAGATACGGAACCCCCGCAGCATCCCTCCGTGCGGGGAGCCAGCATCCAGGCCGGCGTGGCGGCGGCACAATGCAGAGCCCCCGCTGCCACCACGCCCCTCCGCTCAGTGTCTGCGAGAAAGGCTGTAACCCAAGCCACAGAAACAGCACAAGGGGAAAAGAAAAGGGTATTGAGCGGCGGGGCTGCTGCGGTCGCCGGCCAGCATAGACTGCTGGTTGTTAAGCGAGTGCCTCGCTTGCAAAGGCTGCCTTGATGAAGTGTGAGACAGCACTTACGGAGGGACGCGGGCAGGCATTCTCGCTCCATCTTCCGCTCACAGTGCCGCTCTTTATGTGCCTGACATTTGCTCGCTGGAAAGGCCCCTGTAGTCAGGGGGAAAGGAAAACATTGCCGGCAGCAGGGCCAGAACGGTGCTGGGAGGAGTGCTGTGCCATGCCGGGCTGGACTGGGCTGGGCCGGGCTGGGATGCTCCTCTGTCCCGGCCTCACCAGCCGCTCTTCCCCGGGGTGACCCCTTCACCTCTCAGCAGCTCTCCGGCTGCCTTCCCCTGCCGGCACCGCCACTTCCTGCCAGGTGTGCTCAGCCTGGCTGCCTGCCTGTGAAGCCCTGGCCATCCTGCCCGTGCCTGCTCCAAGGGCGGGCTGGCAGCACCGCCAGCTCTCCTAGCTGCTGCTGCTGCTGTTTGTCCCCTGGGAGTGTATGACAGAGGGGATGGAGACAAGGACAATGTGAGCTCAGAGCTGGTCCTTTAGCCACCTGCTTCTGGGATATGCAGTGTCCCAGCAACTGCTGCAGGCTTGGGGGGTTGCAAGTAGATCTAAGGGCTGGAGGAGCTGGGAAAGGGCATCAGTGGTCAGTGTAGGGTACCTCAGGGTGCCTGGAGGTGGCTCTGTCCCCAGGGGGAGGGTCATTGCCCATAAGGAAGCTGGGGCAGGAGACTGGGCTAATGTGGCCTGCTTCATCCCAGGGAATAAGCACCCCCTTTCCCTGCCCTTGATACCAGCTGGAAGGGGACAGTTCAACCCTCTACATCTATTTTCTTGAAGACAGATCCTCTGCTGCTGGCAGAGGATGGGTGAGCATCTATCTGGATTCCAGAGGGGGCCTCTCCCTAGCCTGACTGACATTGGCATAACCATGGGCAGAGATGCCCAGCATAGATACAGCAAGCCATTCCAGCCCCATTCCCAGGAGCATGCACAAAGCTTGTGGCAGGATAGAGTGGCAAGGGCAGCTTGTGAATGCACCAGCCACGGAGCCCTTCCGCTGCCCACCATCAACTGCCACAGCAGCACCAGACTTCATCCATGCCAGTGTGGCAGTGGCCGTGCCCGGTGCCACAGAGCCAGTCTGCCATTCCTGGTCTGTCACTCCACCACGCCGCTTCCATGGAGCCCACTGGTGGGGGCAGCTTGGGGAAGCCATCCTCCCCCCTTGGCACACACCCCTTGGCTCCAACACCGGCAGGAATTATTAAGTGTGCCCCTGTGGAGCATGTGGTGAGGCTGGCCACGGGAATGTGGGCAGATCTGACATACAAGCCACAGCAGCCAGGCTATAATTTCCAAACAGGCCCCATTCGCTCTGTTTTCCAGTTAAAAATATATTAAAAAATAGGAATGTGGGATTTGTAGTGAAGAATGTTGGTAACCGCTTCGAATGTCTGGTGTGATAATGAAAGGGTCAGTCCTCAGCTTTGAGCATGACCGATTTAGACTCTGGTGCTTGGCAGTGGTGCAGGGGCCCAGCATGATCCAGCCTGCCTGCAAACCCATCCTGGGCCAGGGAAAGGTGATGTTTCTGTGCTGGTGGTATAGTGCTGTGCTGGGTGATGTGCCCCTTCTGCTCATACTCTCAGGAGACCATCCAAATTGGTGTCCCTTTTGGCCCCCTGACATGGGAGTCTAGGCAGGGGGTGGGGAAATGCAGAACGCCTTGGAGATAGATTTTGTACCCTGCTGCATCTCTGCGCTGGCGTGCAGCCCCATAGCAGAGCCCACTGGGTTGGGGGTCACTGAGCGGGGCTGCAGCCCAGCTCCCCCTGAGCTGCCCCTCCACACTGTGGGGCTGCTCAACTTGCTCTCAGTGTGAGGCCAGGCACCTGCCCCCCTTTGGTGGGCACACCGCTCCCCCCCACCCCAAGTCACAGTTCAGGGTGTGCTGCGCAGTCTCCCGTGCCGCTACCGCAGCCTTGAGTCCCTCCTGATACTGGGGCATCCCACTTGGCCTTGTGGCCAGGTAGTCATAACAGGCC
This sequence comes from Ploceus nigricollis, assembly GCA_013399945.1. NCBI lineage: Eukaryota > Metazoa > Chordata > Aves > Passeriformes > Ploceidae > Ploceus > Ploceus nigricollis. The sequence goes on from VXBC01011831.1 coordinate 532,112, forward strand.
AGACAAGCCATGCCAGCTGCCGAGGCATCACTCCCTGGTGCCTGGTGAGTCGTGTGGAGCAGCCCAGCCAGCACTCCCCCAGCTGCCAGCTCTCTGCCTGTGTGGCTCCCCGGACCTCAGACATCATGTTTATCCTGGAGATGGGTAATCAGGGAAAAACAAGTCACCAGAGGCCAGGGCTGATGTTGCAGTGGGGACAAGCTGTCTGCAGCAGGGTTCAGCTTTGGAGTGGAGCAGTGGGGCAAGGAGGAAGGGGAAAATCAGCTGTAGCCAGGGCTTGTCCCCCACCCAGCCCTTTAGGGGACACTTCGTTGTCCCTCTCAACCTTCGGGGCCATCAGGTGGCCGGTGGCTGGCACAGCATGCTCTGCTCCCTGCTGAGTCATAGCTCTGCAGGGAAACGCTTCCAGCTCTGGTTATAACCCATTTCCCTCCGGGGCTGTGAAGCGCAGCCTCCCAGTCCCGCCGCGGGCCAGCTCCGGCCACCCCATGGCCCTGAGCCCGCGGGCTCCAGCCGCCGGGAAGGGCAGCGGCAGGAAGTGGCTGCTGACTCCCAAATTCCACCCTGGGCTTGCTGGAGCTGAGCCCTTCCCACAGGCGTGGGCAGCAGGTGCCCTGCACCTGCAGACCCCTGTGCCACCCCGGATGCCCAGTCCCCGTGGTGGCGTTGGGCACTCTGTTGCCAGTGCCTCCCCAAGCTGCCACATCAGTGGGGGTGTGTGTGTGCTGCTCCTGGGGACACTGGGTGGCTGCAAGGATGGTTTGTCCCATCCCCAGGGATATCATGGGGACACTGTGCTGGCTCTGGGTGGCTGGGGCTGAGCACTGAGTGGGCAGCTGCCCTGCCCAGATCCTTGCTTGAATGCTGTGAAGTGGAGCAGCCTGAGCAGCCCTGGGGCTCAGGGCACATCCCAGGTGCCATCCTGAATGGGTTGGAGCAGAGGGGATTGGGCAGCACCCTGCACCTGGATGTACAGCCTGCCCCATTGCCCTGGCATTCCCCAGACCCGTTGGTGGCAGGGAGAGGGGATGAGCACCCTAGCAGTGGCACCCAGAGCTGGCTGGCTCCGCAGGGGACTCTCCTGCCCTCCTGGGGCACTGACCCACGCAGTGCTATCTAGTACACTTTGCTCACTTCACTGCCATTCCTGACTTTCCTGGGAGCTGCTGTTTGCTTTCCTCTGAATTATGACTCCAGCTTGTGCCTTTGATCTGGGCGGTGTTGGCCACCCGTGACCAGGCCCTCTTCTGCCTTTGAAGTGCAGTCACCTTCCCAGCCTTGGATGCTGCTTTTGCAACCTTGGGTGCAGCCCTGGCTCTGGGGTGAGACACGCAGGGCAAGAGCATCCTTGGGGTGCCTGAGGTGCTCAGCATCCCTCCTCCTCTCTGGGACCTTGTGATGAGGCAGCACAGCTAACGACTCGGAGGCTGGGCAATGAGGCATTGAGAGGTGTGCTTGCCCAGTACCAAGCAATCCCAGGGATGCTGGTGGGATGCTGGTGGGATGCTGGTGGGATGCTGGTGGGATGCTGGCAGCACAGAGCATCACTCCCTCATGTGGCAGTGGGCAGGGACAGAGGAGGTGACCCGTATAGCAGCTGGTCAAAACACAGATGCCAGTGCCATGCATTTCCTACTGCCAAAGGGCCTTTCATGCCTGTGACTCCAGCAGAAGAGATGAGACCTGCATGGAAAGTGTCTGTCTGGGCACCAGCCAACCCATCTCGGCATCAGCCCTATCCTGCCACTCTGTCTGGCAGGGAGCAGTGAGGAGGGCTCAGCCTACCTATTCTGCCACTGGGAAGCTGGGGTCAGGCTTTGGACTCTGGCCTTGAGTGGGTCTGAGCGTCCCCATCCCCTCCCCACTTTCCTGGCCCAGAGAGGATCCTACCTTATCTGTTACACTTTGTTCTCCTGCTGTCTGGGTGTGGAGCAGGGCAGAGATTAGTGTGTTCAGACCTTTGACACACACACACACACACACACACACACACAGCGCCACACAATCAGCCATGCATGCACCCACAGCCATGCTCATGGCCACACTGCTGCACACACAGTCCCTGTGCACGTCATCATGGCACACTCACCTGCACTTGTAGGCCCACGCTGTGCCCCACACACCCCCCTCAGCACCCCCTCCAGGGCACATACCTGTTTCTCTTTCCCTGTGCATGTTTGTTTGAGCACTGTGAGCTATGTTATGTTCCCAGTGGAGTGTGGCACTTCCCCAGCCTGCCAAGATCTCTCATGTGCATCAGCATGGCCCAGCAGGAAAGGTGGAATCCCACTGGCAAGGGGAGCAGGCAGGAGAAGGGGGGCTTCCCGTGTCAAGTCTGGAGGGAATAAAAGTGCATGCAGGAAGGCAGGAGCTGTTCTGGCAGACTGGAAGGAAACCTGGGCATCCCTCGTCTGACTGTCACATTATTTTCACTTTCTTTGGGGCCACCAGAGATGCCTTGTGCTGGAGGCTGTGGTGGCAGGCAGGGACTACCTGTTCCTACCTCATTAGGTCATGTCCCTGCCCAAGGCTCACTGTCTGTATTTGCAAGCTGCAGCCCATGCTGCTCAGGCAGGGAAGCCACAGCCCTTCCAGAGCGATCTAATCTCCAGCATTTCATGAATGACCCAAAAGCCTCTGCAGTCTGCCTCTCAATGGGAAGGCAACCCACTGTCCAGAGCAGGTGTGTGAGGGTGTGCACGTCTGTGTGTCTGTCTGTGTGTGTGTCTGTGTGTCTGTGTGTCTGTGTGTCTGTGTGTGTGTGCACAGCTCGGAGCAGCCACATCCCACCCAGTGCCAGAGCTGCCTGTTCCCACAAACTCTGCTGCAGTCCTGGGGTGAAACAGATGTAGCCTGACAGGCAGAGGGGGGCACAGCTCCTTCTCTGCCCCACAGCAGCACTGTGGCAGGGTGACCTGGCAGGTGATTTCCTGGCAGGGTGATGGTGCCTCTACTTTCTCCCACAGACCCTGCCCCGGATCTGCAGTGCGGGAGAAGGGCCGGCGTTTGCCTCTGCTCTGCAGCAGCTCTACACTGCAGTGACACAGCAGGAGGTCAAGCAGGCTCAGAAACGGCATTGCTCTGGTGAGGAGCTCCTTGGCTGTGGCATGGGGAGCATGTGATGCAGCTGTCCCCTCAACTGCTGAGCTCCATATCCTGGGGTAAGGGAAGTGTGGCCCTGGGTGCAGCTCACCCCATGCAACGGTCTCCTCCTTTGCTTTCCCCCCATGGGCTAGGCTCCCAATCCAAGCACAATTCCTGGAGTGGGTTTGGGTAATGCCCCATGCTCCCTTATCTCAATCCCAAATTGCACCTTTTTCTGGTACCAGAGGATGACGTGGATACAGCACCCACTGCAGAAACCACAAAGCACCCGCATTCACCTGCTCCATCCCAGGAGGATGAAACAACATCTTCCAGTGAGAGAACCTCGGTGAGTGCAGCTCTAGAAAGTCTCTCTGTACCACAGGCAGGATGGTGCCCACATCTCCTTTCCCTCCTCTCATCCAAGCACTGTGCCCATCCAGGATGGGCTAGGAGTCTCAGGTTCCTAGCCCATTCTACCCCACGCATCCTTACTGGGGAGTGTGTGATTGCACTCCCACAACGCAGATGACAGGAATGTCACTGCTTGCACACTTGCACACATCCTGCATGACTCCCCAAGGTGGAACTGACACTGCCTCCTCTTTGTTTCCAGCCAGCCTCCTCCCCAGCTCAGAAGCCCCGGCTGCCTGCAGCCAAGGCCAAGCCAAAGAAGGCAAAAGGGCTCTTCAGCTGAAAGATTGCTGCCAACCCTACTGAGGTCTCTGCTTCCCCCAGCATCCAAGAGAACCCATGCATCGTCTGCCTCTTCTCTGCATCTCCTCGTGGACCCTGCCCAGGTCATGGTCCCCTCCCAAGATGTCTCCAGGTGGGGAGATGGAGCTCCTTTCTTCAAAAGTCATTCAGGAAAAAGCTTTTCTAACTCTTCCCTGGTGCAGAGTTTGCCCAGGCTTCCTCTCATGGCAGAACTAGTGCTGGACCTGGGAGAAGTGGGAGGGATGCTACCGGTGGGTGTGGGACAGCTGGGGCTCTGGCAGAGCTGTAGGGTTTGGCTCCTCTTGAGTGGATTTTCAATAAAAGGCTGTGTCTGGGTGAGATTCCCTCTCCTGCTCTGTCCCACCAGGCCTGTAGTGTCTAGGAAGGGATGTAACCTTTGATGCTAATGGGTCCCCCTCAGGCCAGTCCTCATGTCCCAGGGCCTTGCAGTGACTCTGGACAGTGAGGTGACAGCAGCTCATTGCTGTGGCACAGCACCCAGCTCCCAGCCATGCTGTGCCTCACCCTGAGCAGCAGTATGTGTTTTGGGCTGTGCACCAGAGGGTGCCCAGATCATGGGGACACAGCATGCTGAGGGGGCTGGAGCCCATGTTCTTGTCCCATGCCAGGATACACACCATGTGCTCGTGCCTGCAGAAGCAGGCTGGCAAAGGCCCTGGATCAGCTGTGGGACACCGTACATTTGCAGGCACCTCCACCATAGTTATCGGGCAGGTGATATGGGGTTGATCCATGCTTCGGCCTCCAAGGAGCAGGAGACAACCAAAACACTAACACACTGAATGCTGCCAGGCCTGGGAGCAGCCCTGGAGCAGCTTACAGATGCTCCCTGGACACAAAACACTCCTTCCATCCCTTCACACTTTATCCATCCATCCATCCATCCATCCATCCATCCATCCATCTATCCATCCACTCCTGCTCTCCTCTTCCAGCTCCTGGGTCCACATGCTTCCCTCAGGACTGGGACCCCATTCCTGTGCCCAAGCCAGGTCCGAAAACAGCAGGCAGAGAGCCAGGCAGCAGGCAGGCTGCAGCCAGTGGTGCTGCTCTCCTGGGACAGGGACCCATGCCCCCAGCTGCCCTGGTCCCTGGGGCTGGGCCAGCTGCAGTCATGCTGCCTGTTCTCCTGGGCAGCAAGGGGGAAACAAAAACATCCGGAGCAGTCCCTGTGTCTGTAGAAGGGGAATGAAAGGGCCTTTGCTGGGCCACAGCCGACCAGTCCCAGGGCGAGTGCAACCAGTTGCTTTTTATATTTCCTTTCTGAGGGAGCAGCATGCAGGGCAGGGTGGGTGGTGGGAGGGGAAAGCCATGGGATGGGGAGCTTGTGCCGACTGCTGTAGCTTACGTATCCTGCATTTTCCCATCTGCAAACAACTTGGCATCTTTGAGTCTGCCTGCTGGGCACTTGCCCCCAGGGAGGGTCCTGCTACTAGCTGAAGGGTAGGACCAGGCAGCAGGAGCTTAGCAGCTTAACAGTTTCTTGTGTCTTCTGTCACCAGGTTGTCCCTGGTGCAACCCCTGCTCCATCCATATGGACTCCACCTCTGGTGCAGGAGCTGCTCTGTTGCGAGCCTCGTCCCTCAGCTCCGTGCTGGCTCTGGGGTTTGTGCTGTTCCCCCATGCCTGCCAGCACGTTCAGGAGGAGTGCTTATCACCCCAATGAGGGCATCTGGCTTGTCTATCCCTTTTGGGTGTGAGGAGACATCACACGGAGAGGCAGGGCTGAAACAATCCCAACCCAGCTGTGCCAGTGGCTGGTGGATTCTGTAGGGGAGGAGTGGGTGGTGCAAACCAGCACCTGCATCCCTGGGTCATTCCTGTGAATTACTGTGTCTCTGCTTCTCCCTGGGGTACTCAGCTCGGTGTCAGCGATGCTGCAGAGATGTTGCTCATGAGTCCTGTTCCAAAGTCTCTGTGGAGCGTCCGGCTCTAAAGCTCTAAAGACCTGCTTCAGGGACAGATCCTGTTCAACTCACCTCTCTCCCAAAGGCAAGGGGAGGTGGGAATGCAGGAGCATGGACAGGAGGTAAATAAAAGCAGGAGAGTGAGGACAGTAGGAAAAAGAACTTCGCCAATGTCCCCCAGGGAACCGCAGGGACCCTGGCCCTCAGGACTCCAGCATGGGGCCACTGGTTCCTCCCTGGCCCAGGTTGTTGCCAGCTCCGGGGAATGTCACTACACATTGTCCCATGCTGTCCTGCTGGGGTCTCCTTCACTGTCCCCACCCCCTCCTCCCTGGAGCCAGCTGGATTTGAGCTCCCGACACACATTAAAGGCCACAAGTTCGGCCTTGGCCTCCATAAATTTGATTCCATAAATATTAGTTTTCGCAGGGTTTAATGAAGCCGTTATGCTGGGCACGGCCCAGCACCCCGACCCGTGCCCTTAATAAGGGCTCTGTGGCCTCGATTAAAGGGACCTTTCAATCGCTGTCAAGTATTTTTAGAAAAGGAAAAGAAAAAAAAAGAGAGAGAGGGAGAGAGAGAGAGAAGAAGACGACCAAGGCAGCGAATAGGGAGAGGAAAATCCCAAACCCGTCCAGTGCAAAAATAGAGAAATAGCACCACCTAGACTGCCTGGCTCGGCTCCGCCGCCCGTTCACCCTGCGCAGCGCCCAGCTCCGGGCAGCCCTGGGAGCCCGGCAAGGGGTGTGCGGGATGCTGCACTGCTGCTCGGGCCAGGGACTGCAGGGTGCGGTGCTGGGGAGAGCAGAGGAAGGGCAGAGGAAAGAGGCACTGGTGCCCTATCGGAATGCAGGCAGGAGCAGAGCGTCCTGGCGTCCAGGCCAGAAGTGCCTGAGAGAGGCCGAGTGTTGAGGGAAATGCCATGTGAACAGACGTTGCATCTCTCCCACTGTAGCAGCAAGGGCAACTGTTCCCATCAGTTGCCCAAGCAGGAGTCTCCCTCCCCAGGCAAATTTTCCCCTTTAAACACTGGTTATCCCAACCCTGTCTCAGCCTCCAGCTGCCTCCCCATACACCCACCTTGGCTACCCTATTGTGCCTGATGTCCCTGCCCCACTCGGCCCTATGTGCCCAAAAGTCTTTGCCTGGCAGAAGAACTGGCTGACATTGGGAATGCTGCATGGAGAGGTGATGGACTCTGCCCCCAGCAACAGGGCACTGCCACTGCTTGCTGTGGCCAGAACCAATGCACAATGCCACGGCCCCTGTAGGGGCAGGAGTTGCTGTCACCAGCAAACCCAATTCCCTGTCTTCCAACCTGGGCCTCCATGGGACATGAATACTGTCACCAGCAAGGCCAGGGCTAGGCTGCTTACTGTGAGCCTGGAGCTGCTGGGAGTGGGACAGTGGCTTGTGACATGCACACTGCATGCTGGCAGGCTGCAGAGGTTATTTGGAGGTCTGGGTTTGTGACATTGGCATTCACAGGGAACTTCTCCCTGGGGAAATGCTGCAGCCTCCAGATGCAGTGCGATCCCAGATCATCCCGCTTCACAGTCTTGTGATGTGCAAAGCAGGGAGCTAGGCTCCTTGGGAGTACAAACCACCCTGGAGGATCCTGTGAATCTAGTCCAGGGTCCATAGGGTCTAATTTTCCTGTCCTAGTGATGCACAGTGAGTTGTGTCCCTTCTGCATCCCTGAGAAGCTAAGGGCAGGGGTGGAGAATGGTGCTGTTGTATGTCCCCTCTGCTTTCTCTGCCGATGCCCTTAGGATTCTCCACTGGAAGGATCAGCCAAAGAAGTGTAGAAGTGGGGTAGCCTGGGGCTGCTGGCCAGACACCCTCGCTCCATCATGTGCAGGAACAGTGAGAGAGCTGTATCTCACCATCCTGTTCAGTGGCAGGTCTTCGCAGAGGCCCTGGGCCCTGCTTTTGGGTTTGCAAATATGAAAGTATGAAAACCAGTACAAAAACCTGATGGACTATGGCTACTGAGTATGAAAACCTGAGGGAGACACCTCTGGCCAGCTGCACTTTGCTTGCAGCTCCTGCAAAGGAAATGGTCTCCTAGGGACATTAGATAGCAGCATCCCAAGTCTGTGGGTGATGCTGGCTCCCCAGCCTGCATCCCTCTTGCCCAGGTTGCTTGGTCCTGCTGAGAGCAGCAAAGCCCTGCAGTCAGAGCTGGATGTCTGGCTGGGCTATTCCAATCTGGCCACTGTGTATCCCTATGAGTGACCTGTGCCCTGCGCTCACAGAAGAGCTGGTGAGGGGACATCCCTAGAAGAGTTTGTGTGCGTGTGGGCATCCCAAGGCACTGCCTTACCTGGGAAGATCCTAGGGAACCAGAGGGTGTTCAAGTGGACCCGTGTTGGACCCCTCCCCGGCACACAGCTGGGGGAGAACCGGGGGGGGCCCTTCAAACCCTCGCTCCTGAAATCAGGGTGTTATATTTACTTTCCCCTTTTGGCAGCTAGAAGGGGAAGCCCATCCCAGCCCCTCATTGTTGTCTCAGCGAGTTAATCAGATGCCATAATCCTGTTGTGGAAATATCGGGCCTCCCTGGAAACAATGGGGAGCGAGAATATTGTGGTTAAATTTCAACCAGCTGCCTCCCTGGTCTGTTTGATCCCCGCCCGCAGGCCCGGGCCCCTGGCGAGCAGGCGGCGCGGCGGGGGCCGGAGCCCCGGGGGTGCCACCCCGCGCCCACTCCGCCGCGAGGGAGCTCCC
>VXBC01011831.1:540796-564190 GCA_013399945.1 Ploceus nigricollis
CTGAGCGGGTGCGCGCTGCTGCTGGCGCCGGCCGTGCGCGGCTGCGGGCCGGGCAGGGTGGTGGGCAGCCGCCGCCGCCCGCCCCGCAAGCTCATCCCGCTCGCCTACAAGCAGTTCAGCCCCAACGTCCCCGAGAAGACGCTGGGGGCTAGCGGCCGCTACGAGGGCAAGATCGCGCGTAACTCGGAGCGCTTCAAGGAGCTGACGCCCAACTACAACCCCGACATCATCTTCAAGGACGAGGAGAACACTGGCGCCGACCGGCTCATGACCCAGGTACGGCACCGCTGCCGCCCGGTTCTACCCCCGCGCCGGGCATCTGCGGGCACCGGGGCTGCCTCAGAGCGCCCCGCTATCCACTCTCCGGGGACCGTGTGGGCCCCGCGCTGCGGCTTCCCCGTCCTGCCCCGGGCATCCTGGTGCCGGGTCCGGGCTGCCGGCTTGCAGCGAGCGCATCTCCCTTCGTCGGGCGCTCTGTCCCTTCGGCTGCGCTGTGCGCGACAGACAGCACGCTGCACCTTGGGACGGCAGCACCCTGCTCCCGGAACCGGCAGCACCTTGTCCCCCGAGATGGCAGCACCCTGCCCCGCTGCTCCTAGGAGCCCGTGGCACCCGTGTCTGGCTGCACCCCGAGGAACGCCCTTGTGAATCCCGAGCTGGCAGCACCCTACGTTGCTGCCCCTGAACTCTCGTCCCACTGGTCCCCAGGCTGGCATAACCCTGCACTCCAAGCTGGCAGCAGCCGGCCCTGGTGCCCCTGAGCTGTGCCACACTGCCCCCGATCCGGCAGCATCCTCCCACAACCCCTGGATCCGGCAGGGCTGTGCTGCGCTGTTCCCTGGCCAAGCAGCACCCTGGCCCATGCAGCCGTCCTGCCCTTGCCCCTCTACTCTGCCTACCCACTGGCAGAGCAGGCAGCCTGCCTGTTGGACCCGAGGGATAGACCAGAGCCTGGTGTGCTGCTGTGTCCAGGAGTGCTCTTGCTGACCTTGTCCCCACTCTGACACTGAAACCCTCAGTGCCCTCTCTTCCTGCATGTCTCGTGTGGGATGGTGCAGGGTGCTCAGTGGGAACTGCTTGCTGTGCTCAGGGCTGGGGACAACCTGTTACTGCAAATGCCTTGTTGCAGTCAGCTCACAAGTACCCCGGGCCGGCAGGAAGGATGGGGGGGTGGACGACACAGACGACAGCAGAGGAGGGGGGGTGATGCTGGACGAAGGTTACTCTGTGTTTTAATATTGCCAGGAGAATGCCTGAGGGTTTCAGGAATGCAGATAAGGAGCCGCACGGCCTTGCTAAGAAACCTGGCTACCAGTCTCAGCAGGGTTACAGCCTGAGCGAGCTCCTGGGGGAAGCAGAGGGGAGCTGGGCTGCCCTTCTGCCCACTGCACCCCACGGTCAGGGGCTGGCAGGTGGGTGAACATGAGTGACTATGATGGTGGGCATTGAGCAAAGCCCTGGCCATAGTGTCTGACCAAGATGTTCATAACATTGGGAGGAGAAGCTTCTTGGGTTCTGACTTGACAGCTCTGCAACCCCGTGTGCCCTGAGAGCAGGTCCCTTAGGGCAGGGACCATAGTCCAGGTTGGTTTTCAGGCTGGGGACTGTAGCAGAGGAACCGGGATCCCCTACAAGGCAGCAAGCTTGGGGAGTTGCACAAGTTGTGGTTGCTGGTGACTGGAGCCCTGGGGCTGGGCTGTAACCTGCCTCCCCTGGGGAACAGCTTCAGAGATATTTGAGGAAGCAGTGAGCTCCTCTGCTCCATACATCGGGGAAGTGGATGACATCATTGGAGACAGGAGAATGCTTCTTGCTGTGGTTTCTCCTGAGAGTGCTCCTCCACCTTCTATAACACAGCCAGTGCCCCTCAGCACACCTGGGAGAGGGAGATCTCCGTGTCCCTTGTGCCAGCCTAACATTTCATGCTGTACCACTCACTGCCTTGTTGGATGAGTACCTAGAAACATCCTGGTCTTCTTGGGCTGCACAAATGAGGGTTCTTACTCCAGCAGGGTCCCTGGTCACCACACATCCATGCACAGATGGGTACTACTGTGCCTTGGGCAGCTCTGCAAGGAATTGTTCCTCTTGCTATGGAGTTGGCATGATTTTTGATTGCTTGCTGCCATCCTACAGCCCTCTGGGACTGTCCTGTGGCCCCTGGCTGGGGGAGATCCCCCCAGATATGGGAACTCTACCTCTGGCACCATGTCCTGTGTTGCTATGGGTTGGGAAAGGCCATTGACCCAACTCCTTGTCCCTTCCCCCAGAGCACTGGCTTTTACTGCTGTTGACTCACTTCAAACCTGTTTTCTTTCCCCAAGTCCAAGGGTCTGGGTGTCCCAGGCAGCCGGAAGATGTCGCCTGCTTAGAGGAGTGGGTAGTGCTGCTCTCTGCCCGCCTTTCCTTTATCGTTTCATCTTCCTCAAGAATTCCAGTGTGTTTGCTCTCACTGGTCCCACTCGGAGGTGCTGAGATAAGGCTGGAGGCTGAACCTGCCTCACCTCTCCCCAGCAGCCTGGCCCAGGAATGCCATGGGTCCCCTGCCCCCATGGAGTCCCAAACCCAGCCTCTCCCTACCCCAACCATCATCCCTTTCAGCCACTGCTTGTCCAACTGACACGGAGACCATCCTTGCAGGGGTGAGGAATCTCTCATGAAGACCTTGGGGTAGGACTTTTGGCTTCCTTTGGGGGAAACCTCCCTTCAGGAGGAGATGCTAGTAAGACCCCTCTTCTCCTGGCCAGGCTCTGGACATGAGAGTAGCTGTGGCCAAGCACACTCCATTCACGACACCTCTGCTGAGACTGTGATCACACTTGAGTGTCTTTCATACTTCCCCTGAGATGACCCTGGGGTCCCTGCTGACTGCACCCCATCTTGGAGCTCTGTCCTGCTGCCTTCCCTGAAGTGGTTTGGCTTGCCCCACAGGACATGGTTCTGTCCCCAGTATGGACACAAAAAGGGAGATGCAAAGGTTGGGCAGAAGGTGGGTAGAACTTCTTTGCTCAGCCCAGCCTAACATCCCCCTGATCTTCACCATGAGGTGCATGGGACAGCAGAGCCACCAGCTTAGTGTGGTCATATCGGACCCCTTTCTGCATGTGAGCTGGGGGTGCCTGGTCATCTGCACCTCTGCAGGGACAAGCTGTGCCCTCCCTGCAATCACCATCAAACACAGACCCCGTGGACAGCCCATGTTTATGAATTTTCTGGTCCCTGCCTACTTGTTCGTACAGGCAGCAGAGCCCCCGGACAGGCACTGCCCATCCCTACCTACTTCCTGCAGCTCGTGTGTGCTCCCTGAGCATTGCTGCCTGCTCCTGACCCATCGCTGTTCATCCCTGTCCATCCCTGTCTTTTGTCTTCTCTCTGCCTCCTGTGCCTGCTCCCTGCACATCCCCACCTGCTCAGCCTTGCCTATCACTGCTTGCTCCCTATTTATTTTTGCTCATCCCTGCCTGTTTCCTCCTCATAGTTGCTTCTTCCCTGCCGATCCATGGTTGTTCCTTGTCCGCTGCTGCCCTGCTCACCAGTTCCCCACTCGTTAGTACCTGCTTCCTCCCCGACCTGCCTGTGCCTGCCTGGTTCTTGTCCATCGGTACCTGCTCCCTGCCGGTCCCCGCCGGTCCCCTCCCGCGCTCTGACACCTGCTGGCCACCGATGGCACCGGCAGAGCCGGGGACAGGGTGCTCCAGGGCTCTGCCTGACGCTGTCCCTGCCTGGGGGAAAAGGCTTGCACAGTCTCGTTGTTTTTGTGCGCGCAGGGTGCCCCTGGAGGACAGAAAAGCTGGCAGTGAGGGCCGGAGGGGTGCCCAGAGCGGGGTGCTGGCATGGTAGTGGCAAGGGAATGCCTGGAGTGATGGCTGGGGGATGCAGGGGGCCTTCGGGGATTCCCTCCTCACTTCCAGTGCTGAACTCCCTTACTGCGGGGTCCCGGTGGGGCTGGGGACCTTGGGAACAGCTCGTCACATGTGCCAAGTGGCACCACCGTGGTGCTGGACGGGGACAAAAGTCACTCTCCTCCCTATTCCTCCTCCCCTCACCTAGCAAACTGTTTGTCCAGCACCTTCCTGGCTTATCTCCCCACACCCAGAGAGCTGTGGGATGACGGCAGACCTCATGTGGGGCAAAGGCCTGCCTGGCACTGCCCTTCCCAGGGCCCAGACCCTGCCAAGTGAGAACAGGTTTCCTCAAGAGCAGCAGCACCCACCTTCCTAGGATGGGAGCAGGTGCTTGGGGATAGGGTGAAGACTTACATTTTTGGCCCCTGTGGAAGCAGTATTGGGGCATTTCTGAGCCAAGGGATGTAGCCAGCATCAGGTTTTAAAGCCCTGGCTCATGCTTGCTGTAACTGTCTCAAGACCCATGACATGCTGCAGTGGGGAGCTCCAGCACTGGAGCATCATGCAGAAACGTCCCCAGCAGTGGCTGCTTTTTAAACTGCTGTCCAGTCATTTCATTTAATGCTTCCCAGGACTGGATTTATGCATGACCATGAATGCTCTGTCCCCTGCCTTGATTTTATGGGACTCCTTGTTTCCTGGGGAAAGGCAGTGAGAGGAGCACTGGACTCTTTTACTTCTGTGGAGGCAGAGCTCTCCCACCCAGCAAGCACTGGGCAATGACAATGGGACTCCTGATCCAGCTGGCTGCCTCAGAACCAGCTGTACCTGCAGGTGTGAACCTCAGCCTTTGAAGCCAGTGTAAAAACACCCCAGTCTCAGCTTGTCTTTTTAAAATTGCCTTAAGTTTTATACAGTTTCACTTGGTGTGATTCTTAGGGTGTGCTGTGCAGGGCCAGGAGTTTGATCCTATAGACCCCTTCCAACTCACTCAATTCTATGATTCTTCAGGACCTCACAGAATTGCCTTTCTGGGCTGCACAGCCCTAGTCCATTCACCTGGTTTTCTGTAGAACCTCCCATATTCCTTTTCCTACACCTTTTCTATCTCTCCTCCATCCCTTTAGCAGCAGGGCAAGGGACCAGAAGCTGGGGCTGTACTTCTGCAAGTCAAGCACACAGAGTTTTGATCTTTCCCTGACCTTCAGCTGTGGCTGGGGGATGTGGGGCAGGGCAGGATAAGGCTGAAAGGACTGTGAAACAGGCATTTGGGGTTGGCATCCCTCTGCTTGCTGGGGAGGACTGCCAAAGGCACCTACTTGCATGTGTGACTTCTGTGGCCATGAGGTCTGGAGCTTTTAAGATCTGCTGCTGTTCCTCAGCCCAGGATTTTCAACCCTTGTGGTGCGGAGAGGTGAAGGGGAATCACTCCACATTCTTTCTGTTCCAGCACAACAGAGCTCTTGGGCAGGTTTGGCACTTCCCATAGGAGCAGACACTGGCGGATGCTATGGGGCTGCCCAGTGCTGTGTCCTCGTTACACAGGACTTGAGGAGCCATACCAAGCAGCCATACCAAGCTGTGTTGAGGACAGGGCAGGTTGTTTCATTTGTGCCTGGAGACAGCCCTAGGGTCGCTGGGACCTCCCCCCACCAGGAAGCATCAGGATTGAAGCTCCTGTATCCTCCTCCTGTCAGATGGGAACTGCTGGGGGGTACAGTTAGCACGGGGCAGGTGAGCAGAGAGTGTGTTTCAGCCCAGCCCAGGCTGCGTTGCCCAACAGGCTCTCAAATGAGCCTGGGATGGGGGGAGAGAGGGAGGAGAAGGGTGCCCTGTTGGGTGCACTCTCCTCTGCCCAGCAGTGGGGTATATCAGGCTCTGCAGGGAGTTTGGAGAGCATGGAGTAGACAAGGTACCTCATGTTCTCAGATCTTCCTCTGCTGGACCAGCCCCCAAGGGCCTGAGGGCCCAGGGAGGCTTAGTGGAAGCATGGTGGGATGCAGCCTGCCAACCAGGCAGCTAATTCCTCCCTCCAAAAAGCTTTTCCTGACTCTGTCCCTCTGCCCTACAGCGCTGCAAGGACCGCCTGAACTCGCTGGCCATTTCTGTCATGAATCAGTGGCCAGGGGTGAAGCTGAGAGTGACGGAGGGCTGGGATGAGGATGGGCACCACTCGGAAGAGTCGCTGCATTATGAGGGCCGAGCTGTGGACATCACGACCTCAGACAGGGACCGCAACAAGTACGGCATGCTGGCTCGCCTGGCCGTGGAGGCTGGCTTCGACTGGGTCTACTATGAGTCCAAGGCACACATCCACTGCTCTGTCAAGTCAGGTAAGTCTGGGCTGGGGGGCAGTGAGCAGAGCTGGGGGCCAGACCCCCTCTTGCAGCATACACGGGGAACCTGGGGAGCCTGGCTGGCTGGGTAGGGTGCTCCTGCAGGGGGTGCCAGCTTTTGCATTCTGATTTCTCTATCTGGGGCAGACAGTCAGGTGGGGAGTGAGTCACACCCCTGTGGCCAGCCAGTACAATGGGGCAAATTCCCATCTGGCTCCCATAGACCTACATCTTGACCCACCCTCTCTACCCCCTTCCTTTTCTCAGCCCACATCCCTTTCGCCCCCAGCCTGACCCCCCCAGTATGTCCATCGCCCCTGTCTCCCTTGCCTCTGCCCTTGCAGTCCCTTAGTGCCCATGCTCAGCCTCATCCAGCCCTGCCCCGCTCCACTGCTGGCTGCTTTTGAGCTTCTGCTGTCACAGCAGCATCTGTCCATCCCTGCCCAGCCGGAGATGGGGTCACGACATCCAGAAAGGGACAGGCCAGGGTACCGTGGATCAGCTCTTGGCTGTGCAGCACCATCTGCAGAGGGGAGCAGAGCTGGGTGGTGCTTTGAGGGGTGCTGTCGTCGCTGGTGGTGTTTGCTTCCTCCTGTGCGGTGCAGTGGGGGCGGCAGGGTGGAGGACGGGGCGAGAGCTGCTCTCAGGCCCTGCCCGTGGTCCGGAGGGGATTGCGTGGGCTGCANGTGCTGTGCCCGTGTCGCGACAGGCTGGGGAGGGCTCTGCCTGCGCGTGGGCTTGCGTGGACAGGGAGGCAGCCTCGGCGGCTGCTGGCACACGCACCCCGCGCAGCAGGGCCGTGCCTGCACACACACGCCCCCGCCCGTGCCCGCACGCCCGTGCCCGCACACCGTGCGCGGCGATGCCGGGGCCGGTGTGCCTGTGCTGCCCCGCGTCTCTCGTCCCCGGGCTCAGTTCCCACCGCACTGTGCCTGTCCTACTGCCCTAGCCCGCAGCCAGCGGCCCGACACCCCCAGACGCCAGCCTGGCCCCCCGCGCTGACCCGCTCCCCGTGCTGATGCCAGGACGGGCACAACGCCGGCCGGCGATGGAAGTGGGGCCACCGCGCCGCAGAGAGGGAGTGATGCACCCCCGAAGAAGAGGGACAAAACGTGGCCGGAGGACCAGGACTCCCGTGTCCCGGGGCACCCTGTGGGGCTGGCAGCAGGAGTGGGGCCAGGCTCCGAAGCAAGGACCATGACCCCACAGCTGTGAGGCTGGCCAGAGGAGTGGGGCTGTGCCCCTGGAGAAAGACAGAGGCTTTTGAATCCTGGGATGCTCCCCTGGACCAACTGAAGAGGGATGCCATAACCCAAGCAGCAGACTGGGGCCCTGAGGGCCTGAAGGGCTTCTAGAGGCTGGTCATATTCCCCTCACTCTGCAGCAGCTCCTCAGGGCTCTGGGTCCCCCATATTTATCCCCAAGGCCATGGGCAACCCAAGAGTGCGTGGTGGAGGCTGTGGGGTGCACATCCTGATCCCCTCAGAACTGTGTACAGAGGGCAGCCGGGCTGCTCCTGCCTCTTAGTAAATGGCTTTTATTTTTGTATGGATGGCCACATGGCCTGTTGTATGTATTGTGTCTCCTCGGGTCCTTCCCTGCACCCACCTACCCCTCCATGCCCAGCACCTATGCCACACATTTCTGCCAGGCACCCCTCTCACCCTCCTGCTCTGCTGCCTGCCAGGGGATGCAGGGTGCAGGATTTGGGACCTGGCCTCCGGGGCAAGGACAGGGCAGACACTGCACCTCTTCTGAGCAATAAAAGGATTCTGTCCCAGAGATGGATGCCTCTCTTCATGGGCTTGGGGGCTGGGATTTGGCTCTGCCCAAACCTGGGGAGTGATGGGGGCAGTGCCATCTGGGCAGGGACATTCAGGGATTAGATGAGAGAGCTGGGAGAGGGCCCTGAGAGGTGGCTTAGAGCTCAAGGATGAAACTGTGCAGAGCTAGGAGCAGGACCCTGAGGTGAGATGCCCCTGGCACAGGGTGGGAGGGTATCATATAGACACTAACTTGAGAGTTGCTGGGACTTGGGGGAACACTGCTGCTGCTGTAGCTAACCACCATTCCTTGGGAAGCCAGGGTTCCCCTGCTAAGTGCCAGAATGGGCCCCTGATGACACTTCATCTGGGGAGGGGTAGGAGCTTTGTGCCACCATCCCAGGAGACAAGCCCAGAGAGTTTGGGTCCTTTACCCTGCGGCAATCACTAGGGAAGCCCTACCCAAGAGGCTGGTAGCTTTTGCACGATGATGGCCACAGGTTGTGACAACTCCCTACAACCCAGAGAAGCAGGAGCTGGCTAGCATCAGTGGTGCAGGGGTGAGCAGGTGGGAGAAGGGAGCAGGACTGCCGCATGGGGTGGAGGGGCACTGCGGTGCTGGGAAAGGGTGCTGCATCCTGCATGTTCCTCGCAGCATCCTCCCAAGCAGTACCCAGGGCCAGCACTGCAGGGAACAGGGATGCTGTGGGGGTATGCAGGGTGAGACCAGGCACTCTGCTTCTCAGCCTGCCACCGTCTCAGGGCCCTGCCTCTGCTTTTTCAAGCTTCAGGTGCCCGCTGGTAGTGTTCTGCACATTTCAGTCTGTGGTTGTGTCCCACTCCCCCTGCCTATTTTGGGGCTTGGGACCTGGCTCTGTATGGCAGGCTCAATGCCCTAGGACCATGCTAGAGACACCAGGTGCCACCTCAAGTGACATGGTGGCTGAGGGATGAGGTGCCTAGGGGAGATTGGTGGCCAGGAGTGTGTAGGGGACAAGCTCACATTGGTGATGCCAGGGCAGGGTTATGCCTGGGTGGGCAAAGCCGGGCAGACTGGGAAGATGTCTATGCACAGTGGAAACGTGGTGCTGAGGGTCTGGCTAATGGGTAACCCTCCTGTCCTCTCTCTCCCTGCGCAGAGCACTCAGCCGCTGCGAAGACGGGGGGCTGCTTTCCCGGGCGGGCACTGGCAACGCTGGAGGACGGTGCCCAGACGCCACTGTGGGCACTGCGCCCAGGCCAGCGAGTGCTGGCAATGGACGGGGCAGGCAGGCCCACCTACAGTGACTTCTTGGCTTTCCTGGACAAGGAGCCCCGTGCCCTCACCACCTTCCACGTCATCGAGACACAGGAGCCACCCCGGCGCCTGGTCCTGACGCCCACCCACCTGCTCTTTGTGGCAGAGAATGCTTCGGCGCCCGCCGCCCACTTCCGTCCCATCTTTGCCAGCCTTGTGCACCCGGGACACTTCGTGCTGGTGGTGGCTGGGGGGGGCAGCTTGCAGCCTGCTGAAGTAGTGCGGGTGTGGGAGCGGAGAGATGTGGGAGCCTACGCCCCGCTGACACGCCATGGGACACTGGTAGTGGACGGCGTGGTGGCCTCGTGCTTTGCTCTGGTGCAGGAGCAACAGCTGGCACAGCTGGCCTTCTGGCCACTCCGGCTCTACCACAGCCTGGTGGGGTGGCCAGGGGTGCAGGGGGATGGTGTGCACTGGTACTCAGGGCTGCTCTACCGCCTGGGCAGGCTGCTCCTGCCCCCTGACAGTTTCCACCCACTGGGAATATCCCAGGTGGAGAGCTGAGGGTGCGCCACAGCCCCAGCCAGCACAGCTGGTGGAGGTGGTGGCTGCAGGGTGACTCACTGGGGGCCAGCACCCCCTCCCAAAGCTGGGTGCCCATGGGGAGCTGCCTCCAGCCCTGCCTGCTTGGGGTACAGCCACCGCCTGGCTGGGGGGCACCGAAGCTCCACGGTGTGCCTCCTCCATGTTCACCACCCCCTCCTCACCCGCTGTTCCTGGGGACAGGAGGGAGGCATGAAGGGTTTTCCCCCGGGACAGGGGGTTGCCCCCGGCTGGATCCACATGCTGCTATGTGTGTGTGTGTGCAATGTGTGTGTGTGTGTGCTGAATTAGCTGATGGAGGTCTGAATGGGAGGGGGAAGAGGAGAGAGCCCTGGCTGCTCCACCGAGGTTCCCAGCCTGTCTGCACCCAGTGGGGAAGTTTTGGGAGAGGGGCCCAGGGCCCTTTGCTAGGCAGCCTGGATGGGAAGGTAGGCAGTGCTATTTCCACCCCTGGGACATGGCAGCTGGAAGGAGGGTGACCCAGGTACTGGGACTGTGCCTTGTCCTTAGCCCAGGTGCAGGGGCACCCAAAACAAGCAGGGGTGGGGGGTCGGGCACAGCTCTGGCTGAGACCTCTGACTTTGTGACACAAGTTCCACTGGAGTGGTAGGCTGGGGAGTGAGGTGCCGAGCTCTGCCCAAAGCCAGCACCAGAGCCACCCAGCTGGGCATCCTGTGGGGCTGCTGTGACAGCATGGGGCGCTCTGGCTGGCAAGAGGGGCTGTGGAGGCAGACACATATGGGCAGAAGGGTGCAAATTCCAGCCAGGCATAGACACACTGGTAAGAGCAGGGGTGGGGAGAGTCAGAGCTGCAACCCCAGCCTGCTGGAGCCTGAAGAAAGAGGCAGAGGAGAAAACCTTCCCAGCATCTGGCCTTGAACGGGCTCAGCCCAAAAGCCTTTCTCCACCCCAAAGCTAAAAAAAACTCCTCAAGCTTCAGACCCTGGCTGGCCTGACCTCCCCAAGCTCCCAGTACCCCAAACCCTCAGGGTAATTTGTTGCTGCTCACCCACTCCTGGGACCTGGGGAGAGTCCCATCAGAGCTGCAGCCACAGTTCCCCCACTCCAAATCCTAGCTGGAGCCTCAGCCTCCCCTAGCTCCACCCAAGTGGAGGGGAGGGGGCTGAGGGAGGCTGTGACCCGTGTCCCCCCTGTAGCATCACGCGTCTTTATTTATTTATCTGCTCTTTGTATGTACCATAGATGGAGGCAGTGTGGGCGCGTGCAGGGTGAGATGGAAGTGCAGGGCGGGGGTGGGAAATCGTTTGGTTGGGGGGGGGGATTTTTTTNGATTTTTTTTGGTTTTTTTAACAAAAAGCAGAAATTATTTAAAGATTATTTTAAAGCACAGCTTTTATGGTGATTGTTGTCCAGGATGAAGTGAGGGAGCGTGAGCACGGCCGATGGCAGGTGTATTTTTGTCTCTTCACTGGATGTACCTCTCCTGGTTGGGGATGCAGCCCAATAAATCCATTGTCTCCCCAGTGGGAGCTCAGAACTCTGGTTCAGGGAGGGCAGGCAGGGGTCAGGGGTGCTTACTGCACCCATTGTTAAAGGACAGACAGGGCCAGAGGGCATCATGTGCTTCTCTAGGAGCAAGGTTTGGTCACCCCAGTGCCCTCCACCAGGAGGATGACATCTCTCCCCTCACTACTTCATCCACAGGGGAGGTGGGCAACTGGAGGCTGTGGGATTGACTCAGTCTACATGGGACCAAACTGTCATTAGAGCCACCTGGAAACTAAGGCAAGTGGGGCAGGATGTAGTAGGGACAGCCACTGTGGGACTGTCAGGGATACCTCTCCATCCCAGTCTGGACTCACCACCTCAGTGTCTGTCCATCCTTCTGTACCGCCCCCAATCACCACAACACCCACTAACCCAGAAGATGGAGCCTGTATCCTGTAGACAGGTTTCCAGTGTCACTAGTGTTAGTCAGTGCTGTCCCTCACCCCTCGTCAGCCCTCTCCCCCCTCTACCCCATCCCCATGCCAGCAGAAGGGAAGTCCACCAGGCAGCCCCCCCATACCCGTCCCAGCCACACACCTCTCTGTACACACCCTGCCCCATCCCCAAGCTGCCCTGCCATGGTCTCCTGGGCCACGCTGGCATCAGGATCTCCCTAGGGCTTTCCCTGGACCCCACAGCACGGCAAGTGTGAAGCAATTCGGCAGCAGGCTGTCAGCAAGGGCCCTCATCACCGGACTAATTTAAGGGCTCTGCAAGGCGGCAGAGCTAATTTAATTAGGTTCTTATTACAGAGAAGGACAAATTGGTCCCTGGGGGGGCACGGGGTCAGGCTTTCGAAAAGTGCTTTATGGAGTGAAATTTCAATCAGGCTGTTGTCGCAGGCAGGAGGAGCCAGAGGCAGAGGATGCATAAGGAGGGGATGTGCTCTTTGGGGTGCCCGCTGGGGGAGATCGTCTCCAGGTCCAGGTTTTTAGGGAATCAGTGAGTGTGGGGGAAGAATTTTCCCCATTAGGATGCTGCAGGGTATATGGCAGCTGCTTTGGGATGGAGGCAGGGGAAGCAGGGAGGGCCTGGCTCTGAGCTGTCCTCAGGGCAGTGAGAGGGTGGGAAAACATCCATAAGTAAGATGCTAGGCTCTTTCTGAAGCTCCATTAACTCCCCCACAGCTCCATAACCCCACATGAAAAGAATGTTGAGGACAAAATTATGTCCAGCTGACGGACAGGACTTATGGGGGTCTCTTCCTTGCCTGGATGTCATCCTCTGTCTTGTCACTCAGCCCCCGGAGAACCAGGACAGCCTGGGAGCTGCCCCAAGGCAGGTGGGCACGTGAGGCAGTCCCATCTCCCAGCGTGCCAGTGCCAGGCGAGGGGGGGTCCCAGCAAGGTCCCAGCTGGGCGGTGATGGATGGGGATGCTGGTGGGTGGCCGGCAGAAGGGCCGGGCTGGAGGGTCCCACAATGGATGTCTCTCCATCAATTTGTCCTCATTACCATATAAATGGTGGGTGGGAGGGAGAGGAAGGGCATGTGGCGACAGGAGACACCCCTCACATGTTCCCATCTGGGGTAGCATGTCCTCCCCCCATCCTTCCAACCCTGTCTGAGCGTGTTAAACCAGCCCCAACACCCCCCGGCCTCTAATTCAGCAGAAGAGAGGTACCGCCCCCTATTCAGAGCCTTGAAAAGGCTACAGGGTCCGGCGCTGTTAACAAGGGGGAACAAGGTCCCCATCCCCGCCTCTCCCGTCTGTCCCTCGCCCCACGGCCTTCTGCCGTGGCAGCGCCAGCCGAGCTCGTTCCCGGCTCCCGGCTGACCCGCTGGATGCTGGGGTCCGGGCAACGGGGTGGCAAGGGAGCATCGGGGCTTGGGGAGTGGGAGTGGAGCCTCGTGGAAGAATCCCCTGTCTGGGGCAGTTCTGAGTGGCACGAGGGTGATAGCAGAGTGGGATACTGCCAAAGCTGCCCTGCAGAGGGGCGATGTCTCCGGGCGTGGGGGTGATATGTCCCCATGGTCCCCGAGCTCTGGGTCCAGTCAGGTCCCCGTGGCCCGGGCTGTGACGTGATTGGGGGGGGACGGGGGGTCACCCCAAAATATCTGTGCCTGCGGACATCGGTACAGCAGCTTGCAGGGACCCTCCTCCCAGCGAGGGCTGACCGACTCGTAGTCGGCCGCCAAAAATGCCAGGAGCAGCCGCCCAGCCCTGCCCGCCGGCAGGTGCCCGCAGAGGGAGCCGGTACCAGCCTCCCGCTCTCACTTGCATTAGCTAATTAAACCTGATGGCTTTTCGGAGCGCTGCTGCTCCGGGAGCCGGGGCAGGACCCCGCTCTCTGCAGCGCTATGGTGGGGGGAGGCGGGGTGTCCCAAGACACTGTCCCTGAGCCCACGGAGCCCTGGGGGCAGCATGATGTGTGCTGCTGAGCCCATCCTGCACCCCGAACTCCTCCCCCTGTGTCCCGAGCCCCCCACCTCTTGGCCCTCTCTGAACCGTGGCACCAGTGTGACAGCAACGTTGGGAACATCCCCCCACTACAGGTGCTGCAGAACCCCTCTGCCTGTGCGTGGCAGCTTCTCCCGGGCAGGCATGGAGGTGTTTTAGCAGGCAACAGCCTCTGGGTGTCAACCAGAGCCTGCTGTGCCTCTATGAACACCGCGGACAGACAGACAGATGCGCGAATCCCGCCCCCTACACATACCTTTATCCCCTGGACAGACACCTGCCCACCACCGCACTGGACACCCACCAGCTCTCAGAATCGCCATCCGATGCCACAAATTGCTTTCTTTTCAGCTTGTATCCTTTATATCCCAGGAGCACTCACATGTCCCTGTGTCCCTGATCTCTGTCCCCTCCAGGAATAAGCTGGAGGGTACATGTTACTATAGTGACAGCAAGGCACTGTGAGGACAACAGGACACGGGCACACCGAGGCAGTGCCCACCTCTGCAGCCATACCCACCCCTGCAGCCATGCTCACCCCACATCTGCCAGGTGCAGAGAGTACTCTGGACCCTTGGAGGGGCCTGACAACCTCTCCCACCACACAGGGTGAACCCTGCCAACCCCCCTGCTGGTGGGACACGCTTAGCTCCCACTCCCACAGTGTGGGGTACGCAGCTGAACGTCAAAGCCACCCTTTCCCTTCCCTTCCCCCCTCCCCAGTCACCAGGACACACTCGGTACCCACAGTGGCTCCCTGCTGCAGAATTGGCAGAACTGGGGGTGATGCTGGTGGTCCCCACCCTCCAGAGAAGTGAGGGGCAGGCAGGGGCAGCTGGGGACAATGCAGGGGGCAGCCGGCATCAATTGCTACCTCATGTCTCAGTACGAGCTGGGGACTCCCAGTGCTCTGAGAGCAGCCAGGAGGATACAGCCCCAGGAGAAACGTCACCGCCATCCGGCACTGACTTCCACGAGCCGCTGTGTGGTGCTACAGGGGGCGTCGGGATGGGGAGTGTGTGAGTATGCAGCCACACGCTGGGGACGAGTAAGAATCTAATCAGGGTCCTTTTCCGTAATAAATCATTTGTCTTAATCCAACGCCCTCCCTCCTGCTCTAATAACTCCCAGCACTGGGCCCCACAGCCACAACAATGCAGCTAATGGAACAATTTATTTTCATAATGGTGCTGGTGGGGAGAAGGGGTGGCCAGGGTGGGGGCAGCATGGTCTAGGGCAGGAGTTTCTAATTAGTGAATGAAGTTTGATGTAAGGCTGGAAGAAGATGGATTTGCTTCCTGACAAGGGGCCTTTCAGCTCATCAAAGAACCCGAACAGGGAGGTAAATTAAATTATTTCTAATTCTTCACTAACCTCCAGGGAGTCACCCTCCCACCAGCAAAAGATGGGTCCATTCCTGAAATGAAGAGGCACTTGAAGGACTGAGGTTAGGTGGAAGGGACCGATGTAAGAGATGGGGATGACAAGATGGGATGGGGTGGGACAGAGGAGCAGGACAGGCTGCCACTGACTTTGCTGGAAAAATAGGAAGGGAAAAGGTGATGATGGAGGGAAGAGATGCAAATGGTCAATAAATAAACTCCACAGACTAATGACTAATTTGCTGTGAGTTTTCCATCCATCCCTGTCACCTAACTAGACCTAGAGCAGGGCTGAAACACAGCTGGTGCTGGGACGGAGCAGAGCAGCCCAGCAGAAAGGAAACAGCATCCCAACCCTCAGGGAATTTGAGCAGGGACAGCACTAGGCCGAGAGGAGGTGACTGATGCTGAAGTAGGCAAAAGGCCCAGTGTAGGGGACTGCTTCAGCAAAGGCTCTTGTTCTCATGTCTTTCTATAATTTAAGGCCAACACCAATGATGTTAATTTCTTGGGATGCACAGTATTTTTTTCGAAATGCCCAGCTCCTGCAGTCCTGTGACGGAGACTTGTTTTACAGAACAAGTGCACTCCCTTCCAGCTCTCCCTGTTTTACAGAGAACGAGTGCACTCCCTCCTAGTTTTCTCCCTCTTGCAGAGAGACTTTCCAGTGTCAACTTGCCACTAGCCCAGACGTCCCCAGCACCAGAGTGGAAAGAAGAAGTCTTGGTGCTGTGGCTGAAGTCAGTCCCTGGCTCTACATGGGAGCATTACAAACTGTCCTGAGAGTAGCCAGGGCTGTGTCACAGCTCCACTCCCTGTGGGGCCAAGGAAACCCATTCAGGAGCAGCAGGTGGGCTCCTGGGGGACTTTCCGTATGGAATCATGGACTGCATTTCCTGCAAGACCTGCCCTCCCAACCATCCTCAGCACTGCCAAGCAGTCCCGACTGCAGCACAGCCCAATGTGGGGGATTCGGGGGCTGTGTCTTACTGCAGGGAGCTGGGGGGGGGCACGGCAGAGCCAGGGCCCTGCAGCAGTGCCCGGGTTTGCTGCAGGCTGGGCAGCACAGTCCCCTCCCCACGGCTAAGCTAGGTGGAGCTGGGACAGGCGCAGAGCCGGCTGTGCTGACCCAACACTCCAGGAATTTAATTTGTTTAATATATTCCCTGGGAAAGAAGAAAATAAATAAGTGGCACCTTGCTTGCCCCCATGTCTCACTCTCACAACGGAGGTGTCAGCTTAACGAGCCGAAGCCCTCAGCCTGATTAAGCAGCGCTGCTCCCGCTAATAGGGAGCCGCTGAGCAGCGTGATTGATGTACCGAGAGCATTAGCCCCCCCAGCCTGGCGCGGCTCTGCTGCGCGGCGGAACCGTGCCCTCCCCACACCCTTTGCTCCTGCACTCCGTACCCAGGCCTTGGTCAAGGGCATGTCAAAAGCTTCCTCTTGCCCCAGGACAGATTATCCTGCCCCGTGGCTCTGTGGCATAGACAGTACCCGGGAACGTGAAGCTGGGGCTCTTTTTGACTCTGCAGGCAGGGATGGACACACTGGCGGCTTCCCACTGCCTGTGGGTCTGTGTGGCACCTTATCAAAATAGGGGCTGAGGGCCAGAGTTGTGCAGGGCCTTTGTGCTGAGCTCTAGGTCTCATCCACACTGTCCCCCGTGGGTGGGGTAGGGACACTTGGGGATACTGAGGCACGGGGATGTGCTAGAGGTCACGGCGACAATCCAAGGGGAGCCCACGACTCTTGGTAGTTCCTTCAAGGCTTTTACCAGTGAGGCCTTGCCAGACTGCTGGGGAAAGACACTCCCCTTTTCCCCATCCGCTCCTCACTCAGGATCTTCTGCAGTCCTGTTTGCCAATGCCTCCATCTCCCCCCTCCCTGGTGTCCCTGGGTCTCACTGCAGAGACGTCACCGTCTCCCACCATTCCTGTCCCATGGCATCACCATCCCCTGCCCCCACCTTGGGAAAGGGTTAATCAGCAGCCAGGGAGACAGGGTAATAAATGGCCGTTATCTTGTTAATGAGCTGACATTAATTAGAGCCCAAGGTCCTGGGAGGAGCACCTGATTTATTCTGTCATCCCGGGAGCAGGTTAGGTGCTGACTCTATGGAAAGGCCATTAACAGTGAAGAGGTGAGGCTGGGTTTTTGGGGGGAAGTGGTGTGTGTGAGGGTGTTCCTCCCCCTCACTCCTTCACCCCCAGACCCCAAACTTGGCTCTGTCCCCCCACAGATAGCAGTTCTGGCTTTGGGACAAAACACAGTGAAGCCGAAACAGAAGATTGTGGAGGTGACAGGAAAAATGAAAGCTGGGGGATCCCCCTGGTGCCAGGGGGAAGGTGAGCCTGGCTGTGCCAGAGATGTGTGACACTGGACACAATGTGCTGGAGTGCTGTGCAGGGCAAGGGCTGCGGGAGTGGGGGTGTGGGGAAGCAGCAGGAGGGACACGGTGCATTCAGTCACTTCCCTGCTGAGCTATGGAAGGTGCTGGCTTGTTTAGTCTCTCCCCACAAAAGACAAGGCCTGGGGTGAGGGCAAACACTGAGGATGAGCCAAGGTGCTGCTCCCTCATTTGGGGGCAGTAGGATGAAGGAGATCTCTCTGTGGATGCTGTGTGCTCACGGTGTTTCAGAATCAGATGTTGCAGAGTGGTCAGGGGCTAACAGCACTGGAAATGTAGTGGTTGTACTCTGAGTCCTTGTGAGAAATAGATCCAAGCTGTGTCCCTGTCACTCCAATCCACGTGTGGATATGTCACCCCATCCTCATATATCCCTGTTGCTCCATCCCCATGTGTTTACAAGGGGACAAGTCCTCTGTCTCCACACTTGAGTACTTTTGCAGTGCATTGCTGAAGCCCGGGAACCTAACAGCCCTAGGGCATCCCCTGCAGCCCTATGGCTGGTCCTCAGGGGTGCTGGTACTGGCAGTGTGGTGAGATCAGGTGTGACACTCCAGAGCTGCCCTGGCTGTTTCTGCTAGGACAGGCACCCTCCCTGCCCTGCCAGCCTTCCTGTGCTGGCTTGCTATTCCCCTGCTCCAGAGTGGGAGCTGTTAACACGTTTTTCTGCTCAGCCTTGCCATGTCCCATCAGAGATGAGGCTGCTTATTTGAGGAATGGCTTGGCTAAATAAACAGCTGCCCAGAAATCCCTGCAGGAGGCCTGTCTGGGAGGGACTGAGCCGTGTTTGCTTTGCCTGTTAACCCCTTCGCTGGGGGCCGGTACCTGGCGCTCCGTGTGGAGGGAGGGTGGCTGTCGGGTATGGTGGGCAGGGGGATGGAAGCACGGGGATTTCTGCATTCCAGGACAGATCCTCACCTGTTGGACTGGTCAGCTGATGTGGCAGGATGAAGAAATCCTCAGGAGCCTGTGGCTGGCTTGGAAGTCTCTGAGGTGGGTAGGATTAGGCCAACCCACGTGAGAGAGGATCCAGGCAGGGACAGAGCATGGCAGTGACTGAGCACAGGACCTTGGAAGCAGGCAGGGAGGTGGCTTCACTGACTTGTCCTCTGTCACCATCAGAGCAGGGGGAGTCCCCTAAAGACAGATGAGAAGGCCTGTGAGAATGCCCTGAGAGCATTTCTGCAGACAGCTGCTCTGCTCCCATGGCAGCGGTGTGGATGCCTCTGCCAATGCTTCTGTGGAGGGGACAGCCCCCAAGCAAGCTGGGACCTCGGAGCTGGCAGTGCCAGATCTGACACAAGGTAGACTCAGCTCCCACCACTGCAGGGCTGATTAAGACCTATTATCTGGTTGGTTAATGGCCCCAAGCCACTCACAGGTGACTTAGACTGTTCATTTAGCCACAAATCATCGTTGGGCTGGCAGTTTATTTACCTTCCCCACCAGCCTCCTGTGGCTTCCCAGACCCTGGAGATAGCGGGTGGCCAGGCTGTAAGGGGCAGGGCAAAGGCAACATCCTGCTGTGGGCAATAGTCAGGGCTCCCACAAAACCTGGGACACCCCTAAAAGGGGCTCTTGCACCTAGCACTTCTTACCAGGGGCTCTGCCTGCTCGGGGATGAGAGTGGGGTGCTCCTATAGCCTCTCTCATGGGGGAAGAGCTAGAAAAACACTTCTGAGCAGGCTTACATCCTGTCTCCAGTGTTAGCGGTGACTCCAGGCTGTGTTTCTCCACTAGCTGGCTACAGACTTTGGAATGGCACAAGATAACCTGAGGCACCAGGTCCAGAGCAGCAAGATCTCTGCTTCCTCAGAGATGCTTTAAACAAGGTTGACACACCGTGGGTTTCTTACTGAGAAGTAATTTCTAAAGGCAGAAAGCTCTTGGGGCTGTGACCTGGTGAGTAGTTAATGCTTAGCAAACAGGTACAGCCATCCTGGAGACGGACAGGGAGCTCTTTCAACACCTAAAAGCCTAAATGGCCTGGTTAGAAATCAGGGTTTCTGTCATCTCTCTGGCATGGGCTAAGCACTGATTCCTGCACAGTCTCTGTGTCAAAGGTGACTTCTATTGACTCAAGGCGGGAGGTGACCCAAAGCTGACAGAAGGACCTCGTGCTAAACTGTCCATCTAGGAAAGTCCAAAATGAAAGGTTAGGTGAAAATCAAGACACCCCAGCGTGGGTCATGTCATATATTGTGTCTGGGATGAAGACTCGATCCTGGGAAAGTGGAAGTCTGGTCCCAGTTGGGAATTTTTTTATCAGGGTATGGATTTTCCTCGGCATTCTTGGCTTTGATCTTGGGGCAGTTGGACTTGCTGAGGGACATTACGTTGCTTCCCAAGGTGATACTGAGGAAGTAGTGGGGCTGTAAAACTGAACTGTGCTCCCAAATACTACCTGTGATCCCCATGGCTTGTTTCTGAGGGCTCAGGAACTGCTGGCAACAAATTGGGGAAGTATGTGAAGTGCTGTTAGTAGTGTTGTGGGACTCTAGAGGTGCTGAAAACTTGTGTACACCAGACCTGGGTGTCTTTGGTGGCCTTTTGGGGGTTTGCCCTTCTAGTTTTATTCCTGGTGCTTGACCTTACATGGATGGGAGTCACAATGGAGTCAATTCACTAGAGGCTATGGACACAGTAAAGAGCTCCAGTTGTCTAACTGTGTACCATCAGCAGTAAAAGGCTTTGCAGGGCTGTGTACCTGCAGGGTTGTGTACAGGTGCTGCTGTGGGTGCTGTTTTCGGGTCACTGAAGGAGCTCTGAGCTCTGAATGTCCAGCTGAGGCACATTCAGAAAATTCCCCCCAAAATACCTAGGCAAATGAAACAATCCCAGGAAGCTCTGGGCTGTGTGAACACTCCTGGTGATGCCCATTGCACAGTGTGGGATTCTATGATCAGGGTCTGCCCCAGAGAGGTGAGGGAGCTGAGGAACTTCGCTGCTGCCTGGGCAGCATGGACCTCTTGCTGGTCTGCACTTTCTGGACAGAAATAGTCCAAGTGGTTAAAAGTGGAGGTACCTTTAGGGCACACTGAACACGAGGTGCATCAGGCAGGGGACAAATGGAGATGTTGATGGGGTAGGCTTTAGCACAGAGGAGCTGTGGGGGGACTGGGGGCAATATGATGCTGACTGGGAACATATCCCCTTGAACTCCACCTCATCCTGAACTGGGGTGGTTTCCTGGGAGAGTTTCTGTCCATAGTGCCCTGAACCCTCAAACTGGAGGAATGAGCTCTTTCTCTGGCTGTTATCTTGGGGTCTGCCACCTGTGGCTGATGTTCAGGGCTGCCTTACACCCTCCTGTGCAGGAAGGATGCTGGGCAGAGGTGAGGGGCCACAGTCACATTCACTTATTACAATCCTCTGATTTAGTTAGCAACCAGGTGAGCTGTCACTGGAGGATTTGATGGATGGGAAAGAGAGTTCCCTCCTTCCTGAGGCGGGAAATGAAGCTAATCAGACCTCGGACACCTTAATCCAGCTCTGATCTGATTAATGACCCTGAAGACTGTGAACTCATCAGCACCCTGGCATCTATCACTGCTTTGCATCCTGCCCCTTCTGCTGTCCACCACCCAGCCCAGCTCTTCTGCACACAACTGTGGACACCATCTCTCTGCCCTGCATGGCATGGGCTGTGTGCCAGCTGCTGTGGTCCTGGACAACCCTCTTATAGGGCCTCAGGATCTGGTCCAAATATCTCTACTCATCATCCCTCCATGATTTCTCTAGATTTCTTTATTCAGGTATTTCCAAATAAAGAAATAAGCCCGGTTCTATGGCTCTGTCAGCAAAGATTTCTTGTTTGTGCAATTCAAAGGCTGCAGCTTGGCTGGTTGTACTTGCATCACCCTGGCATCAGTGAACTGGGCACTAGCGTGAGCTGCTGATCCTTGGGAGAGTTGCTTGTCTTTGGAAAACCTCCTTGGGTATTGTAGGGGACTTCCATGAGGACAGTAAGGGTGTGACTAAGAGCTATGACCCAGACCTCTCATTCAAGCCCTGCTCCCACTGCCTGAGCTATACACTGGGTACAGTCACAAATGGTCTCAAGGCTTGCCAGGAGTTTCCTGGGCTGCCTACCAGCCTGTCTGTTACCCCATGGGGTGGCTGAGGTGGTGATTTCTCTGTTGTAGCTCCCCCCTTCCCATGTAGGCTATTGATCTGCAGTGGGAGAGTTGTCCTACCTTCACTGTGCTCTCTGTTCCCTGGATATTTCTTGTAGTTTCCCTCTGGGCTTGGGAGTCAGTCTGCTCTGTTCCTCCCCAAGTCTTGTCCTCTCTATGCCTGCTGCTTGGCTGTGCTGGCACTTCCCATGGGGAGGAGAGAAAGTGCTTGGTGTCCTTTTGCTTGTGGGGACGTTGGCTTGTGTCCTGGGAAAGCAGAAGGCGATGGAGTGGGTGGAAAGAGGGGAGCCCTGCAGCCTTCCTGATGACAGACAGGTTGGAGCAGCAGGCACAGCTGAGCTGAGGTGGAAAGGAGCACTGTTCCACCCTCAGCACCTTCTCACCAGGTCAGGTGTATCACTGTGGGGTGACATCCACCCCAAATCCCCTTCTGAGCAAATCCAGCTCTGAGCTTTCCATGGGGCTAATTTCTGCCCTTCTGCCTCCTCGGGAGGCATCTGGGAAAGGGATATTGTGTGTCTTCCCACAGGAGGATCTCGGGCCACTCAGTGAAGCTGTTTGGTGCTGGGCTCAGGCAATGGAAGGTGGAAGTTGTTGCACACATTGGACCTTTGCAGCTCCCTTCAGCAGGGTGATGTGTGTGCAGGGAGCTCAGCAGGCAGCATACCAGACTCTACTGGTGCTAGGAAGAGAAGTCCCCGGGGTTACTGAGCAGAGAAAGCATAGAAGACTGAGGAAAGCCCCATATGCTCCTGCCTTTCTCTTCTCTGGGCATCTGCTTGTCCTCTCTGTGACACACAGGATTCAGTGGGGTGGACCCATCTCTTGCTCAGGGAATAGAGCAGTGCTGGAAATGCTGAAGGGACAAGAAATACAGGGACAGAGATTTCCTTTAGGCATTATTACATTTAGATGGGGCAATAGCAGCTGCCTTACTTCCCTTCCTAAGAGCAGGACCCATCACAGGGCACAAAAAATCAGAGGCTTGTGTCACTGTGTCAGAAGGACACAAAAAAGTTGGAACCAGAGACACACAGGTGCAGACCCTTAATGGCAGAGATTCCTAAAGCACTCACATGCACTTTGCCTGTCCCTGAAGGCCAGTGCCAGGGGATCTGGACCAGCTCTGCTCCTGCTTACCCACCATTCCCAGACCAGCCAAAGCTTTCCTCTCTATCCTTCCCAAGTGTTAGTCTCTAAGCTGTATCTTGCCTAGGAAAGGTAAGACCAGGCAAACGAGTAACAAACTGCCTGCGTGCACCTGCTGGGTTGGCATCTCGGACAGACATGGATGATGGCGGGTGGTGGTCCTTTGTGTGTCCAGCTCAGGTCTATTATCTCCCTGGGTCGCAGCGATGCAGTGGGAAACAGCACAGCTGGGCACAGGTGATCCCAGTGCACAGGATGCAGAGGAGCCTGCTGGTGAGTAAGCGCCTCTCCTGCCCTCCCAGCTAAGCACTCCGCCCTCCAGGTGCCTGGGGGCTCCACGGTGCCAGGGCAGCACTGGAGCCCAGCGGGGCTTTGCCTACATGTGCTGAAGTCTGTCTAGTCTCTCCAGATTTCCTCCTCCTATGGTTGCTGCAACCATAAACCTGCTTCCCTGCCATGGGGCTCGGGGTCAGGATAAGGGGCTCAGCGCCCGGGGTGCGTCCTGCCGGCTGGGGGGACCTCTGGATGTGGAGGGGCTGGGGAAAGGGCAGACTAGCCCGGGTCAGTCCCTGGCGTGTGCCCAACGCTGAGTGCGGGGGCTGCAGAAGCCGGAGGAGGGCGGCCGGG
>VXBC01011831.1:564259-629050 GCA_013399945.1 Ploceus nigricollis
ATCTCTCTGGCCCCGGGCTCGGTGCCCTGCCGGCCCTCTACCCTCCCGCCGTGTACCCGCTCCCGACCCTGGGGGGCCAGCACCCCGCGTTCGCCTACACCGGCATCCCGCACCTGCCGCCGCCCGGCGCAGAGCACCTGAAGGCGGCCGTGGCCGGCTCCTTCCCGCTGGAGCACTGGATCCGAGCCGGGATGCTGGTGCCGAGGCTCTCCGACTTCAACGGTGAGTGAGCCGGGGACTGACCCTCCCGTCAGGCGGAACACGGCTCTGGGCCCTTCCAACCCCCGGGCGCGGCCGCCGGCACATCAGGGTGCAGGTCCTTTCGACAGCCCGGCACTGAGGTTTCCCGATCCCACCCCTTCGAGACCCTCCGGTGGTCCGGGTCGGGAGCCCGCAGGGACACTGAGCCCTCCGAGCTGACCCCGATGCGTGGCTCTCCCTGTACCCAGACCCACTTCCTAGCCCGGCAGGGCTGGGGTGGGGAGGTGAGGCGTCCCATTGCTGGGGGGAACATGACTCGCCCTCTGGAGACCTCTGAGGGCTGTGGGGCCCTGGGGAACAGATCCGAAGGGCAAAGTCTCGCCTTAGGCCGGCCCGGTGTTCCGGAACAGCCCCGAAGAGCACTGCCCGCGCCGCTGCCGGCAGAGCCGAACCGCGCCTCCCCAGGCTGCTGGCCCCGCACGGCGCCGCGGGCTCCTTGGGCTCCTGCGGGGCGGGAAGGAAACGAAAAGAAAAAAACGGCGGCAAAAACCTGCACTGGGAAACGAATAAATCCCTCCCGGTGCGGCTGGGAACGAACTCGCCCCAGTCGGGCTGGATGCGCGGCCGGATCGGGCCCCGCGCAGGGCCGGGCCGGCGCTCCGCGTCCTGCCCACCGTCGCGCTCGCCTCCTGGGCATGAGGGGCCGGTGAGTTCATTGCTGGCGGCAGCTGCGGGAACCGGGCGGCCCGACAGCGTGCTCGGCTCCAGCCCTGCCCCAGTCCCTCCTGGTGGGCACCACCAGGGCTGCAGACAGGCACTGGATCCCGCACTGCTGTGATGGTCCTGCAGGGCACGGACAGAACAAGAGTTGACTTCAGGCACTGGTCCCGTTGGGGTCTGGCACCCCTGGCAGTATGACCTGGACCCTGCCCTGTGCTGGTCAGTGAAAAGATGGGCATTAAACCAAGAGTGACTGGTTAATAAAGTCCCGTCAGAGTATCCAGATTTGTTAGCTGAGCGTAAAAAAAAATTCCTAAAAATCTGGAAGCCCATTTGCAAAATAATAGTAATTTAAAAAGGCTGGATAAATAACAGCACAAAAATTTACAGAGAATTACTTGAAAAATCACATGTATTACTCCTACCTCAAACTATTCCTGGTCAGGTTAAAGGGAAACAGGCTGGTTTTTTTCCCCATGCTGTCTCCCTTTACCTGGCTTTCCCTAGACTTTGGGAAAGGTCCATCTGTGAATCTAGAGGTGTAGAATAAGCCTCCAGTGCTATGGATTATGTGTGGTCTTCAAACATGTCACTAAGCCAAGAAAAAATAAATCTTGATTAGTTAGAAGTCTTTATTATGTATTACATCTTCCTGCTCCTCTGCAGAGGCCATGTTATCTTTAAGGGGTCTGAGTCTGTTGGTGTATCTCAGCATCCTGGTAGCTTCATACAGAGTTGTGTTTCACCAGAGTGGGAATGCTCCACTGCATCTGATCCTGTAGCCCTGAGTGCAGCTTCTGGCTGGAATAACATAGAGATATTTGTACATCAGCCCCATTCTTGTCAAAAACAGGATATGATCTTCAGCTGGTTGTCCAAACCTCACCAAAAGGAAACAAATCCCAAATTATTGGCATGAGATCAACTTGTGAAGGGAGCTCTGCAGAATGTGCTGGACCAGAATGTCAAAGGGTCTTGTGGGAAACTCTGAGCAGGGCTCCTATGGAAGTTCAGAGGGAAGAAAAGCAGTTTCTGACCCAAGTGTTACCTGGGTTCTGGAGGTCCCAAAGCAGGGTAGACACGTTGAGATGTAACAAGGATGCAGCAAAAGCTGCCAAAACTGTAAATTTTTAAATCAGGATGACCACTGCCTCAATCCATGTCCTTACTAAAAGGTGTTTGTTCCCAATTCTGGGGAGCCCTTTGCAGTGTGGATTCGTTCTCTCCAGAGCGTCTTGTCAAATACTTTAGCAATTCTTCTGCTGTGCAGAAGAGAACCTTATCCATCTTCACATCCTTATTTCTGTCCATTGGTAACCTTAGGGTTCTCCAGTGTGTTTGATCCCTGCTTATCTCCTTCAGCCCTTGCTCTTGTGGGCTCACTGAAGCTCTGAAATCAGGGTCATTTGCAGCATGCCTTCTCCTTGTAGTTAGGAGTACTGGCTCCAGCTGCATGCTGTGGCTGTGTCTGGGCTCAGATTGCCCTGCTGTGCTGTAGGGACAGGGACAGTGGTGTTGGTAGGCAGGGACAGGAAAGGGCACCCGCCTAGGATGTGCTGCCTCCACAGCCCTTCCTCATCTCTCTGAGGAGGGTGGTGGGCTGGGCAGGAGCCTTCCATTGTTGGCACGGGGCTCCTGGGCTGCCTGTAGTTTGTGGGAGTCCCTGTCCCACCACCCAGCCTAGACAGACAGATGGACAGACCTGCCTGAAGTTTCCAGAGTGACTGAGTACCAGTGTCAAGGCTGCTGGTGCCAGTCATATTTAACTCTCCCAGGAGCAGTGGACAGATGGCTGTAAGACATGAATCTGAAAGCCTTCTAGGACATATTATGGATCATTGCAGGGGGCGATCACCCTTGGGATTTATTTAAAGGGAATTCTAGGACTAAATTCTGGAATAAAATCCTTCTTTGGGTGCATGTGTAGCAATGTTTTGCAAGTGTGGTCTAGTTTGATCTCCTGTGGACAGTCAGGGAGGGGGAAGCAGCAAGGCAGCCCATGAACTGTAAGCTCTGTGGGTATTCAGTGCACACATTCTCCCTGCTGTCACCTGTGTGTGGGGAGGTCGGATGCCAGGGAGGCGGTCTGAGACAGTTGGTACCCTCAGGGACCTGGCCTGGGCTTGGGTGCTGGGCTCACTGCGAGCAGTGCCCGTGCTGTGAGGCAGGGTGAGTGCCTCCCTCACTAGGTGCCTGTGCAGAGCCGCCTGCGGTGCCTGGCTGCCTCTGCTGCAATGCGGACTGAGAGGGCTGAGGAAGGCCTGGGTGCAGGAGCAGGCGTGCCCTTGCTGCAGCAAGCAGGGATGCTGCCTGCCCAGGTTCTGCTATCCCCAGCCTGGATCCCTATCCTGGGGCTTTGGGCACCTCCTGAACCACCCAGGGATAGCATTTGGCACTGGAGTGCCAGGCCTATTAGTTTTTCTGGGAGCTGTGATTTTATTTGCCATGTTTGTCAGTGTGGAAATGTGGTGCAGTGGTGGGAGCCAGTGCAGAGACCCACCGCAGCTGAGAGCTGTAGAAGTGAGGAGCAGTGACATACAGCTGTAGACTCTCAGGAAGAGAAAAGGATCCTCTCTGAGGGACCTGGTGTTTAGATGGCTTTCCTCACACACCACTTCCTTGCATCACCCACTCACTAACTTGATGGCCTGGAGCCCAGATCAGATCCTGCCCATGATGGCAGAGAGCTTGCTGATGGGCTGTGCTGGGATAGGAGAGCAGGCAGGATAAGTCTTATCAAACTTGTTCAAAAAGCAATGCCTTCCAAGGTTCACCAGGTGTACAGTGGTCTGGTGTCAGCTGGAAATATGGGCTGGGAAACAGCTGGCAAGCAGCAATTGAAGTTTAATGGTGGAGCAAGCAAGGGGCTTGCAGAGGTAGCAAGTGCTCTTATACATGCTGCCCCATAGATAATGGCCAGGGGCTGCTGGCAGGTCAGAAAAAGCCTCTGGTGTTGACCCTGATGCTAAGACTACCTCCCTCCCTTCCAGCTTTGATATCCAGAGAAACACTTAAAGCAGTCAGGGTGTTAATTTCCTCTCCTTTATCTGCCAGACCACAAAGTTAAGTGAACTATAGTTAAACAAACCAAATTAAAAACAAGTGAGTTAATATCAACCTAGGATTACCCTTGTTATCAAGTAGGCGGAACTGTATCAAATAAACCAACAATTCTTTATAAGCTTTATCTAATTATCCAGGAGGCAGCTGCCTTGCAGAGCTCCTGGCCTCAGACTCAGAGGGCATTCCTGGCCCCAGGCCAAGCAATTTATTTACTGATACTGCAGCCAGATGCCAGGCACCCATCAGGGGGTCCAAGCCCAGCCAGGCTGAAGGGATGTTGAGACAAGCTCTGATCCTGGATGGAGTGCTGGAGGAGATGGTTGAGCAGAAAATAAATCCTTTGACAAGCAAAGGTGTGACATTGGGGCAGTCACTGATCTTCTGTTAGGAGCTGGATAAGATGGAGAGCCTTCCCAAAGGGTAATATTTTCTGAGATGCTGATTGTGGTTGGGATGGGTTCATAGCTCAGTTGACTGGAGAAGGTAAGCCCTGGGAGGCATGCTTGCTCTGCACCCCTTGGGAGGATTCTTTGTCCATGTGGCAGCCTGCCACAGGACAGGGAGGGATGGTACTCAGCAGAGCAAGCTGGCAGGACAGGCTGGAGCTACCAGCAGCCACTACCTCATTCCCTCAGTCTCAGCTTCTACCTCCTTCCTTTTTTCTTTTTCCAGTGAGAATCTGTAGATCCTCTTCTGCCATGCTCTCTCCACACAAAAGAGCTAGAGCCCTTAGGAAAGGCAATAGCAGAGCTGATGCCAGAGATGTTGATCATTCATGTCCATGAAAACCTGCTGCCCTGGGTGGCTGAAAGTCAGCTGTATTGGTTTGGGCTTACTCAACCTGGTGTGGAGGCCAAATCTTGAACAAGTCATAGTGGGGAGCAGTGGTGATGGATAATTATAGCTGCTGAAGGGTGTGTTGTCAGAGGAGATCACAGATTAGGTGGCCAGCCACACTCTGTAGGCTGGGCACTGGACTGGTGGTGGCTGAAACTGTATGACAGCACCACAGAGGGGTTTGAGGATTGGTTTTGTTTTTGGTTTTTTTNAGGCTCTGTACAATATTTGTAATGGGCACACTGCACTGAAACTGAATTGGACACTGAGAAGGAGAAATCAGGGCTGGCAGCAGGACCATGCTCCAGAAATCAGTCCCCTGGACTGGTAGTTATTTGGGCTTTCTCCTGTTTGGATTTATTTGACTTTTGGACAAACTTTCTGTTCTTCTTTTCCCTGCTAGACCAAGCAGTCCTCAGCAGCTCACCTGGGGAAAAGTGAGTTTCTTGAGAGGGTGTTGTCAAAGCAGGCTGCCTTCCAGGCTCCTCTGAAGCTGGATAGACCAAACTTGCATTGCTTTTAGGATTGAGATTCTTCTGTGAGGCACTTCTGTGCCTCTACTCTTCCTGCATCTGGTTTTAGTCTGGTCACATATGACCTTGCTAGAGGAGGC
This sequence comes from Ploceus nigricollis, assembly GCA_013399945.1. Taxonomy (NCBI): domain Eukaryota; kingdom Metazoa; phylum Chordata; class Aves; order Passeriformes; family Ploceidae; genus Ploceus; species Ploceus nigricollis. The sequence goes on from VXBC01011831.1 coordinate 569,694, forward strand.
ACAGAGGAGCCTTTCAGGTTGATCTGAAGGACTTCTGTGCTCCCTGGAACCAGGACACAATGCCCTAGGAGCTGAGCCCTGGGCTCTCTGTTTTGGAGTGGGGAATTCAGACTGGGAATATGATATCTCTTCACTCCTGGACACTCCAGCTCCAGAAAGCACAGAACTCCTGGATTACTGAATGGTGAGAGGGCACAACCTCTTCCCTTCTCTTTCCCCAAAACATTCTTTGCAGACCATGCTCAGAAAGAGGAACTGCTCAGAGGGGCCCTTCCCTGACCTGGTACAGCCAAACTGCACAGTGCAGCCTCATTGCAGGAAGGGATTCTGGTGGCTCCCTCAGCCACCCTCCTGTCTCTGTCAGCAAAGGAGGCTCACTGGGACCCAGAGTCCTTGAGCTGCTGGACGCTGTCCAGGGCTGCTTTGTGTTGTGCCCCCACCAACACAATGAATTTCCTCTCCAGTTCTCTCTGATGCATCTCTGGCCTTTCCCTCCCCGAGGAGCTGCAAAGGGTGTTAGCTTGGGCTGCCCCATCCCTGCAGATGCTAGTTCCCATAACACTTCCTTTTCTTAGCCAGAGGAAGCCTTTGCAGACCTGTTTGGTCCCATGTCTCCGTGGAGGATTTGTACAGCCCGAGCATCCACAGCCAGTCAGAGCCCAGATGGCTGCTGAACTCTGCAGAGCTGAGACATCTTTCATCTGTATTTGCCCTGGAAATCTTTAAACCTCTCATTCGATCCTTGAATATGTTTCATATGCAAAATAATGCATCATATCAGAATCATTGGCACAGTGTGCCTCTGTTCAGTCAGTCCCTTGGTAACTGGCCAGTGGCTACAAGGCGGGTCCCAGAGACTGTCTCTCCTGGCACTGAGGGGCTACAGGCAGAAGAAGGGGTTGTGTCTACCCTGCTCCCATGAGGCATTTGCATAGCCCTAGTCCAGCCTGTGTTCTATCTGTTTGACCCAGCATCCAGGTACTTGGGATCAAACCTGTGTTGTGATCAGTTAATAGCTCTTTCATAAATTCCTGCCTCATGCGTCATCGCTGTGTTTGTGAAGGGCTCAGTGGACACCTTGGGAGATGGGCAGGTTGGGATCAAAGCTGGAATCTGGGGGAGATAACATGAATGGTGCCCCATGCCCAGCAAAGTGGGTGAGTTGGAGTGGCCCTTGCCAAGCATGGCACACTTTTGAGGCCAGGATGCTCCAGGATCTTGTTGCCCAAGATGTGCCAGCAGGGATGTGCCAAGGTCCTTTTGCGTTAGTGCCCACCACCACCACCTCCCCCCATTCTCCCCCACACCCCTCCCTGCTGCTCCAGCACTTTATTCCCAGCTGCAAACCCCTGGGTTTGATTGCTGCTGTGGTGCTGAGAGAAGCAGTAAAAGCTGAACCCCAGGGGGACAATAAAGCCAGTGGAGAGGAGATAAGCAAGGATCAAACAGAGTGCGGCAGCCACCCCATGCCGGACTCTCAAAGGTCCCTTTGTTCTGCTGCCTCCTGATTCAGTGCCGCTCTGCCTTCAAGGGCTGCGGGTGAGATAGCGGAGCTCACGGACAGCCCCACCACAGCCCCTGGCCGTTGAGCTGCCACCTGTGCGGCCCAGCAATAAAGAAAGAGGATTAATTTCAGTCACAGCACTGATCCCAGTTGTACACCGAGGCCTGATAACGTATCTCAGTGGTTCCTATCAGGCAATAAAGCCATTATTGGGGTGGGAGATGATGGAGACATTCACCTTCCTCCTCATCCTGGGTTTGCTGAGGGGTTGTCCCCCTACCAGTCGGCTGTCCCCTGACCCCCTCCCACTGTCTTCTCTACAGCTGCCCCGCAATCTGGTTTGATGGGGAAGTGCCGTCGGCCCCGCACAGCATTCACCAGCCAACAGCTCCTGGAGCTGGAGAACCAGTTCAAGCTCAACAAGTATCTGTCCAGACCCAAGCGTTTTGAGGTGGCCACGTCGCTGATGCTCACTGAGACACAGGTACCTTGGCCCTGGAGGAATGGAGCACAGCACCATGGAGCTGCCCTGGGGGCAAGTCAAGGTCATGGGCAATGCCAATGCCATCAGCCCCACACCCTCCTGCTCCCATCAGTGCCCCTTCCAGGGCATCTCCTGCAGAGACCTGCCTGCTGGGCTCTAGGCTCTTCTCTTGTGAAGGGCACCCCAGAAATACTGCTCCTCTTTTTACCTGGCACCCCCAACTTGGGTTTCAGAGCCTTCCCATCCTTCAGCATGCTGTGGGAGGGGTCTTTTGTGGGACTAATATGAAAATGTCCCTGTGCATATCCTTGGCTCGAGGGGGGAAAGGCAGCAGCCCCATTATTCCTCTCCCTGTGACAACCTCAGCCTCTTTGTACATACTTGTAGCACCATGGGATGCCCCACAATGAAGAGGTTTTGGGGGGACCCTCCATGCAGGGAAGGTGAGGGGGTGAGTGGGGACAGGATGCAGCAGGGTACATCCTCTCCCCTGGGGGCTTTCCCTTGGCAGGTGAAGATCTGGTTCCAGAACCGCCGCATGAAGTGGAAGCGGAGTCGCAAGGCCAAGGAGCAGGGGGCTCAGTTGGAGGCTGAGAAGCAACGAGGGCTCAGCAAAACCTGTGAGAAGCTGCTGCCCGGCGAGCCCCAGGGACAAGATGCCGAAAGCCCCGAGTTCATGGGGCACAGCCCTGACTCGGGCTTCCTGCACTGCAGCACCGCCGAGCTGAGCTATGGCCCGGACTCGTCTTGCTCGGGGGGCGAGGAAGAGGAGGAGGACGAGATGGGTGCCACAGAGAGAAAGATTGGCTCTGTGTTGTGAAAGGCGAACGGAGCCAGCTGGGGAGAGGGGCCAGGCTGTGTTGTGGGGGTTCTCTTTGCTGGCAGACACAGACTGTGCCTGGAAGGAGCAGGGGGCTGCAGGGCACCTGCCACCCTTTAACTTATGTATGTTTGGATCCTATTTAACTTGTAATTATTCCTCTGTGTGTATCTGGAGGAGTCCCCAGATCCCTCCCCTATAAAGCTGTTATCTGGATGCCTGTGCTTTTCCTTAGGGGATGGGAAAATCCCCTGTCCCGCTACTGTGCTGTCCTTCCAAGGCTCTGGGGAAAAAGGTGTGGAGAGCAAACTTGGACAGCTGGCAGCCTGCTGGCACAGCTGGAAGAGGGAGACCCCGGACCCTTCTTTGACTGCACTGCCACTTCCCTACAGATCTGACAGTGCCTGGAGCAGCACATCCCAGTGTGATGCCAGCTTGTCCTTCCCCTTGGTGGCATGAAGAGCTGGGAAGGATGCCCAGATTGCATGCCAGCCTGCCTTGCCTCCTCCTGCACCAGCACATCTCTGTTAGGATCTGTGCTTTGCAGGGCAAAACTGTCCTGGGAAGCAAAGCTGATGCTGTTTTCCATGCTACAATTAGCCTGCTTTCATTGGTGTGGCATTGCCCCAAATAAGCGGGGGGGGGAAGGGAGGCAGGAAAGTGCTCAGGCTGTAAAGGTTCAATGCTGTGGTGAGCTCCCCTTTCCCCATGGTGATGCTTAACCTCTCTAAGTTCTTCTCTGGTCTTGTTTCATGATGCTCTTGGGAACTTGCTCACTCTGACTGGGCTGAAATCAACCCTTGGTAGCAGGATGGTGATTGACACCCTCTATAACTTCCCTATCAACACTAGGGTTAAGCACTTACTCCCTGTAAGTAAGCAGGCTGCCCATGTCCTCACAGGATGCTGGAGGGTCCTGGAAGGCCCTATAGATCTCCCATGCTTCCTGTGCACTTACTGGGTCTCCCCTTGGGGTGCTGAGATGGCCATGAAGGCAGAGGGGGCAGCCCTGCCTCACTGCTCCAGTGCACCAGGAGCTGCGGGGGTGGAGCAGGCTGGGCCGGGGTGGGTGACCCATTCCCAGATGGACCATGATGTCCCTCCTGTCCCACGCCCTGCTGTCCTCTCCTCTCCTCTCCCTGTCTCTGCCTGAGAGTGGCAGGGACAGCTGTCTGCCCCGGGACTTGTGGTGGAGGTGGGAATTGCTGAAGCACAACAGCCCCTGTGGAATCCTGGCAGGCAGTCAGTGATGGAAGGGACAGGTAAGCGTTGGTGCGGGGCTGTCACACACCGCAAGGCTGGGAAAAGCCTGTCAGTGTCTGGGGGGCAGCACCCTGGGCAGGGGGACAGATGCGATGTTTTTGGGACAGAGGGGTGGGCAGGGGAAGCAGGTGACAGGAGAGAGGAGCACGGAGACGGACGAACGGATGGATGACGGTCTTGTGTGGGGGGACAGTGACCCACAGTGGCTGCTGGCAGCTCAGCAGTTTCCCCCTGGGTACATGACATCCTCACTGCCCAGGTTCCCTCTCCCCAGGCAGTCCATCTCAAGATATGCAGGTGTCCAGACCCCTGGAATTGCCCCGTGGGCACCTCTGGTTCTGGGGAGGCTGCAGCCCTGGCTCCAAGGGGGTAGGTATGAGCTAGGGTAGCAGCAGGTGCCAGGAGCCTGCCGTGATTGGTGTAACGTGGGGCAAGAGAGAAATAAATGTGGTGTAGGGGGAAAAAATACAAGGAAAGGAGGAAGGGATAGAGAAGCATGAAAGGATGGTACCTAATTCCCTGCCATTGCCATGTGGGGACAACAGAAGAGGAGAGACCCATTGCTCCAGGAGAGTTGTGCCAGCTCCCAGCAAAAACCCAGGACTGGGCACAGAAATGCTGGCACCTGCCAGCCCGTGGCTGCAGGAGCATCAGGGCCAAAGACATCTATCACCTGATGTGCAACCTGGCTCAGCAGGAGACCACAGGGAGTACCACACACTGGAGCAGGGCTGAAATGGGGGGGACAGGAATGATAGAGGCAGAGAGGAAAAGGCAAGAAGGAAAGCAACAAAAGTGCCAGGAAGGAGGAGGGGAGCTGGAGACATGTCATGGGCTTAAAACGTTCACCTTGATGGGCCGTGACAGGTTTAATTTGCAGAGTACAATCATTAAAGTGATGGATGGGAGGCGTTCATCTCGCGCCTGGTGCACTCAGGCCCACCGTGGCTGCAGGAGGGTTTGTTTTGTTGCTGTTATTTATGAGGTTGTTTCTGGAGGAGCCGGGCACTCGTCCAGAGCTAGGGGGACAGAGGAGGGGACGCAACTGACGCTGGAAGAGTTAGAGCGCTGATTTACAGCTGGGCTGCTTAGCTGGATGACTCATTTGTAAACATCGACAAATGCCATTAAAGCGGCATCTCCTTCCTGCCCCTGCCCGGGCACCCTCCCTGCGCGCTTTGATGCGGCCAGCCCCCCCTCCACCACAGAGCTGCCTGCGCACCCTGGAGGCACTATCTGTCCCTCCCCACCGGAAAAATGAAGATCCTGTCTCCTTGAGGGTTATCCAGGGCACTGGGAAGATGTAGGACTGTCCCGTGGTGGTGGTGGTGCCCCACGAGAATGATACCTGATGGGATCATGCAGCCAGGGCTCCCCAGCCTCTGTGCCTTTGCTGGTCTTGGCCCCATAACTACTTTTGGCAATGACAACAATTTGTTACTTGTGTCGCCAACGCTCCAAGGAGCTTAGGGTGACCAGCTCTCATTAAGGTGTCACTCCATCCCCTCGAGAGCACTCTCCGACCTGCTGCAGCCTGTGACCCCTTGCCACCCTGCAATCCCCACACTGTCCTCACTCATCCATCCGATGCACTCACGGACTTCACGGCCCCTCTTTGCTGGCTCAGCTTTATGCTGCCGCCCCCCCTTGCACTCATCCTCAACACCCCTCGCCCCACGCTCTTTCCTGCACCCCTGCATCCCCCCCTCTTCCTCCCGCCCTCCTCCATCTCCTTGCCCCTGAGCGTCCCGTCTGTCCTTGATCCCTGTCTCCTCCCTGCACCCCTGAGAACTCCTCACCGCCTCCTTCAGCCCCCCACGTTCTCCCAGCCCCCGCCTGTCCGCGCCCTCTCCCTGCCCCGCTCCCGTTCCATCTCCCCCTTCCTGCGCGTCCCTCCGCCGCCCCCTGGCGGCCGCTGCCCGCGCGAATTGGCCCGAGGCGGCCGCCGTCGTCACTCAGGGAGCCGCTGCAACCGCGTCCTGTCTCCATGGCAACGCGGCCGGCCCGCACGGCGCTGAGCGGTCGGGACCGGCACCGGCACCGGCACCGAGGTGCCCTGGGCTCCCGGTGCTTTAGGGGGCCGGGCTGGGATCGAGGGAGCCGGCCTGGCCCGAGGGCGATGGTGACTCGGGGCCCGGGCTTCTGCTCCGCTCCTGGGGCAAGCAGGGTCATGACGGAGCGGGCCGTGCCCCAGGGAGCCGGTGTAGGGAACACGTCGTGCCACACTCGTCCATACGGGGCTCGAGGGGGCCAGGCCAGGCTACGGAGCACAGCTTTGCTGTACTGTGCGCTGTGGGCCGATAGTGGGCAGGGCTGTGCTCTCCAGTGCCAAGGAGAGCCCTTCACAGGGGCTGGGCTGTGAGCCGTGACCCACTGGTCATGGGGACAGCCGTGCTCCCTGGAGAGGGCTGGACTCAGCTGCAAACTAGGGACACAGCGGGGGCTGCTCCCTGCAGGGAGGGGGCTCAGCGCCCACCAAGAGCATGAGGAGGGGCGTCGGGTCCCTGGGAGTGCCTGGCACTTGGCAGCAAAGGCTTTGTGGGTGCAGGAGCAGCACGTGTGAGGACTTTTTCCTCTTGTTTCTCAGATGCTTGCTCAGGTGCATGACGAGCCCCAGAACTCTGACTCTTTTCGGAAGAGTGGCTATGACAGGAAGGTGAGCGGCGGAGCAAAGAGTGCTGCTGACTTGGGTGGATTGTCTGTCAGGCGGGGAGAGGAGAGAAACAAAAAACCGTCCTTCGTCACCCTTTTTAGTATCTGCTGTTTGGGCTGTGGCCAGGAGGTGTCCTCTCTGGACCCCGGAGCAGGGCTTTTGGAGACTCCTGGAGTTTTGCCGCGGGGTGGCTCCTCTCATCCGCGTCTAGAGTCAGAAACCCTTAGCGTAGAGAAAGGGCTGTTTGAGTGATTTCTCCTCCCTTCCTCCCGAACTACTTCTCCCTAAGGTGTCTGCAAGAGAGGCAAAGAAGAAGAAAGTCGTATTCTGGGGCATTGAGGTGCCTGAAACACTCAGTTGGCATGGCTGGGAACTTGGAAAAGAGACGATCAAACACCTGACCTTGAAAAATGTTCATGGGAAAGCCCAGAAGCTGAGTTACAGGTTTGTGGGAAGTTTATTTGTCCTTTGTACTCCTCATGCTCTCTCTGCATCTTCTGTATCAGTCACATCAGCACCTTTTCTCAGATTCACCTTCCCTCTCTCCCCTTGAGTGCTGTGCTGGAGACAATGCGTGCACCCTTATGTTGCAGGACAGAAGCCTGCTAATTCAGAAACACAGGCCTTGTTCCTGGCAGAAGTCTGTTAAATTAAATGCCTTGTTTTAAATTCTGTTTTGCTGATACTTCTGTCTGTGAGGCATTTCCAGTCTAGTGAGATTTTAATTGTGGATGTATGCCAGCCAGTCACTAGTGTGACCTAAAACCATTGCTCCCGGAGTCCCTCTGGGTGCTGAGCCATTCCAGTAGTCCCTGTGACCCTCCCTGCTCTGAAACCTATGTGTTTTGCTCATACTGCATGTCCTGAAAACATAAAACATTGTTCAAGGAAGGGGTAGGTACTTCGAGCTGGGAATAGGTTTTCAGGACACCTGGGTTCTGTCCCTCTCTACTGTTTTGCTGCTGAAGTACTCTTGGGGTCCAGTGTGTAAAGTGCTTCTAAATTGTGGGGTCAGGAGGTGTTGGTTATTTATTCTCTTTTTTGTTAACTTAAGCTGCCCACCCTCAGACAAAATCTCTTGTTTTGATTCTGTTGTCTAGGGCTCCTTCCACGCCGTTCTTCTTCACTGTTTTCCCGCAGCCGATTACTCTGAACCCTGGTATGTCTGTGACTCTGCCCGTTGTTTTCCGGCCCAGTGAAAAGGTAAAGCAGCAACATCACAACTGCTCTCAGTGCTCAGGCTGCATTATGGGGGAGAGCAGTGGGCCTCTGCCTCTCTTGTCCTTTCTGATTTGTTTTCACTTGAATGCATGAGTCCTTGGGGAAATTCTAGCATAGAAGGTGTGGGCGGAATGGCCTTCCTGATCTCTCCACATCTTCGTTACCTGAGGGAGCCCTCATCCCTGACTCCTCTGCAGAGTTTGCCAGTAGCTATGAGAGGAATCCTCACAAAAAGTATTATTCCCAGTTTTTCATGTACTACTTCTGCCTTTCAACTCAGTAAGGTAAAATGCTTAAACTGTCCACACCTGGTTTGATCCCAAGGAAACACATCTGGATGGTTTTAGTGCAGAACCTTGGGTTGAGTGGCTCACTTTCTACCTTCCTACAGGAGATTCCAAAGCCTCTACATTCAAGGGCTGCCAGTTTTCTAAAGGGACATGTCAGGGCCCTCCCTTCTTTTGGGTGGAGGGTGTTTCTGTCAGCTTTATTTTAAACAGCAATGATTCCTTTTATCCAGACAATTTTCTTATTTTTCAGGTTGTTTATAATGTCTGTCTTGGCTCTGAGTGTTGATCTCTGGCTCTTGTTGGTAGCTGTATGTCTTTGATGTGTACCTCTGTCCTATCCATAGAGCATGATCATTGGACAGATTCCCAGTACCCTGCTCTCTTAGTATCATGATTTTCTGATGACTGTTCAGTGTTCCCTTTATGAAATAAGCTGCTGGCCTTGTTCCATTTTCAGTGAATAGTTTGTCTGCAGCACATCAATCGCTAAAACAGGAGTCTGCCTTTCTTAGAGAGAGCAAGAACTGTGTGTGCTGCAGTGTCCAAGGTCTCTCCTTACCTGTATAAGTGTTACTCAGGAGGGCTGACAAATGGGAAGCATAGAAAACACATATCTTTCATTTCCTTCTCTCTTAGCTTGTTAGCAGATGTCCTGAGGCTATTTGTACACAGTGCTGTCAACGCTGCATCTTTAAGTTGTGTGTTATCTGCTTGGATCTCTAGCTGACAAAGCATTTAATCAAAGATTGATACTTCTGTGCTCATGGAGCTCAAAGAAAAGCTGTACATGCTTCAGTTCAGCTGAATTGGGATCTTGAAAATACTGAAAGAAATCCATCTGCATTGAAAAAAACCAGGTGAAACTAATGTGGCCTTCAACTGCTCTCCATGAGGGTGTTTTTGTGTTCCCTGACAGAGGAGTATGCCTGAGTACCTTCCACACTGCCTGCCTGCCTTTTCTGAGTGATTCATTGGCTCTCTGTCCTGCACAGAGGCCTCCACTGGTGCCTCTGTTGCCAACGTTTTTTCCCCAGCACTTGCAGTGGTGAAGGTGACAGGTATTCGTGGGTGGAGCTGCAGCACCTGCAAGGTGGAATCCATCTAACTGCTATCTCCCTTTGCTTTTCTGTTCAGAGGGATTATGAAGACAACATCTTCTTTATGAAAGCTGAGGGTGAGTTCTCTGTTGCCCTGCATGCTATGCTTCCACGCTTCTGTCTGTCCATCCCGGCCGCTGTCCAGTTGCCTGTCTGTGCTATCCACAGTGCTACGGAGGCGGCGTTTCCTGTGTGCAACATTGGGTGAGTGAGAGGTGACTAAGCAGATACTCCTTCTGTTTTGTCAGGTATTTTGCCACTTCCTTGGACACTCCAGTGAATGCAGCTCATTCCAGAGGTTATTAGTTCTGTTGGCTGCCTTAACAGCAGGCAGAACTCTGCCTTCCCTAAGGTCTTGGCAGAAAAGGCAGCAGAATGGTAGTACAGGTCACTGTGGGCACATCTTGGCATCTGACATCTGTTTGTTGCCAGCATATGCTGACAACCATTCACACACAGGAACTAGGTGGAGACAAGCACAGTGTCCCACTGAGGACATCCCACATTCACTGGAGAGGCCTGGGCTTCCGTTTAACTGAAGGCAACCTGCCCAGCATGAGCAGGGAGAGATGAGCTACCAGCTGGAAACATTTTAGTCATTTAGGAGCAAGGGTGCTCCTAGTTACCAAGGTTTGTCCTATTTTAATGAGGAAGGACAGTACTGTAGAAAGGAATGCAGTGAAGTTCCCAGGCAAGGAGAAGGTGTACTTCCAACCAAGTGATTCCGGCCATTTCAAGTGTTTCAGTCTCCACTTGGAGAAATAATTTGCTGCAAGGGATAGGCCTAGGATGCTGGAGGATAAGGATAGTAAGCAGCACACAGATCAATAAAAGAGAAAAAGCGATGGCATATCATGTTCTTTGCAGAAATCAAACAAGTAAAGAGGGTTCTGGAAAATTGGATAAGGTATTAGGGAAATGGCTCAATCCTCTTTTCTCACTTGAGCATATAACAGAGAAACAAATAGTCATTTAAATTAAGTAGCTGCAAATTTAGATACAGGAAAAGCAAATATTTAACTGTGGAACTGATTTGCTTGCTATCACCTTATGGTCATTAATAAAGTTCTTAGCTGTAATAACTAAGATTCATTAAAGTGTGAACAGAGCATTTGCAGAGACTAGAGACAAATTTCTTCACAGCATCACATATTTGTCCAGCTGCATTTGGGATTCTTCCATTCAGCACTGGTTGCTTCCTATCCTAACTGAATAACCTAATAGGAAAGGCCCACCTATGCATGATTGCACAGGCAGCAAATGATCCATTGATCTGCTTCAAATGTATCTCCATTTCCTAGTGATCTCGTTAGCATCTTTGACTGGGAGACATCAAGTCCTTTCTTCATGACTCCTAAGCGTGGCACGCTGAACCCAGGTGCTGAGTGCATGGTCAAGGTGGTCTTCAAGCCCGAGGTGGCTGGGGTGCATTATGCAGCAGCAACATGCTGGTTTGGAGGTGAAGTGAAACAAAAGAGGACAATCATACTAAAAGCTCTGGGTGAGTCTTTCTTGCATTTAACACTCAAAGTGTGTATTACCCCTAACTCCGGAACAGCATTCCACAGGGATACATGGAGGGCCTGCACTCTGAGGCTCTGCCACACTTGGCTCAACCCAGTGATGAGCAAGTGAAGCCCACAGTTTGAAAGTGGCCTGTGGAATTCTCTAATGTACTTTTGCCAATTTGGAAGTGTTATCTGAAGAGACAGAGGGTCCAATATGCCCTGTGGCAGGCTTTGGCCAAACCAGCATTTCCAAGGCCTGTTTAAGTTGACAGAGGGGAAGAAATGAGAGGAATTCACTGGAAAAAGCCTCCACAAACTCCTGGCTTTGTCTGCACTCTGTCTCCTGCCTGTCTCTGCTAGACAGAGAAGCAGAGTGAAATTTCTAAAGCTTTCTGGATGCAAGCTAAAATAAGCAATGATTTCATTAGCAAGTCCATGCCTGAAGTGACTTGTATGGCCACTGACAAACAAAAAATGTGATTATGAAGGGCTAGAAGGGAGTTTATTTGGTTCAAAGCAGGGCCAACTTTGAAGGCAGATCTAACTACAGAGTTATCTGAGGTTCTTCAGACCTTGTCCAGTTGAGTGCTGAATATTCAAGAGTGAGGTTCCACCTGTCTTTCCTAATCCAGTATACTATTCTCTTTAACAGCCAAATACCCCTGCCTGCGTGTGAGTGTGACAGGAAAGAAGTCTGAATGTGTACAGCCTGGAAAGGATGTCCTGTGTTTTGGATCAGTACCAGTGGGGACAACTGTGGAGAAGTCTGTGGAAATCTTCAACATGTCTGTGGTATGGGGAGAGGGAGACTGACTTCTTGTGAGAAGCCGGCAAGCTGACACACTTCTCTGGGATATGTGGTCTTGTGTATCTCCCTTAATGCTGTGAAAATAACCTAAGTGTGAATGTGAATGAAGCAGAGGTGATGAGCCTTCCCCTACCAACCGTGCCATTCACCCTTGCCTTCCAGCTACAGTGCTAGCAACTTAGCCATTTGCAGTGTGGTATTGCAGTTTCCCCCTGCTTCCCTTCTGTGCTTGGTCCACATCACCATGTCCTTTGCATCCTGCAGCTCTCCTGCCCACCCTGGACAAGTCCATCAATCCTGTGTGGCAATTGTGTCAGTCTCAAACTGGGGGGGGCGGGGTGTCCCAGGCAACTGATGGATCTTCTGCTGTCCTCTGTGGAATTCTGCCCAGTGAATTGCTCAAAAAGTCAAATGGATTTGAGCACCTTGTTACCTGTGCCAGCTCAGCCCATCCCAGCCTCTTAAGTGATGGATGTACTCAGAGACTGCTGACATGGATGACAGCAGTGCTGACTCCTCCACAGGCCCTGCAGCTTGAGAGTGGAAAAGACACACTCATTTTTGTACTGTTATTATTCACACCGCAGTGGTACTCAGCATTGCCAGGCAAGGATCAGGACAGTTTTTTAAGGGTCTTGAGTAAGGTGTCAGAGCACCAGCTTTGTTTTTTGGGGAAAAGAAAACCCATAAACAAGGTGGAACTGTGGATAGAGGGAAATAATTTACCTGCCTGCATGTTCCCCTGGTCAGCACATGACACAGCAGTCATTTACGCTATTTTGGCCCCTATGGACACCTTGAGCCATCTTTCCACCTACCAGGAGGGGCACTCCAACCCCAGAGATCACCAGGAGTTTTGCTGCAGCCTGCTGATTTCTGAGCATGTTGAGGGAGCTTGTTGCCACCTGTTCTCCATCAGAACAAGATGGCAGAGGTTTGCTGCACAGTGGTTCTGTGGTGGCCTTGGTGTTCTTGGTGGTGTTCAGCACTGATGAAAACTACAGTTCTTATCTGATTAGTGTCCTTCATTCAGAGTCATCTGGCTCATGCTGGCTCTTCTGTTAACTTGTTTCTTTTCTACTTGTAGGTTGATGCACCATGTAGAATAGAACGAGCAAAAGACCCTCTGCTTCGTGATTATGTTTTCTCCTGTGATGTGTCCCATGATGTTGTTCCTGCCAAAGGGAAGCTGGTCTTGTGCGTACGGTTTCAGCCCCAAGTAGTAGGAGAGCACAGTACTGACTATTTCACTATCACATCTGCTGCATGCCACTTGGAGACTGTTCTGAAAGTGGTTGGCTCATGTAAAGGTAACAAAGCCTTTCCCATTTCTCCCTGTCAGCTTCTTACCACTGGAGGGAAAAGGTTAGTACTTGGGGAAGGACTAGGAGCTATCATAGTCTGCAGTCACAGACTAAACTCCTGCTGGGATCTGGCTGTCCCGGGTGTACCGTTTGGGATTTATACTTGCTTGACTGTTTTAAGTGAATGTCCAGCTGTTTGCTAGGACTAGTGGGTTTGCTGAAGATTGAATCTGTTTGGGAATATCAGTTAAGTGCAGCAGTGTCTTGTGACATGTTGGAATAAACAGCTGTGACAGGTCCAGGATCTTATCTTGCATGTTGTGCTAGGTCCTTCCGTGTCCCTGCACCAGCATTCTGTGGACTTTGACTGGATCAATCTTGGAGAAAGTTTGATGCGGACACTGCAAATCAGCAACACGTCAGATGTCCCAGCCTATTATCAGTTTGATATTGATTGCAAAGGGAGCGTCTTCTCCTTGGATCGCCCCTGCGGAGTCTTGGAGGGTGCAACAACACTAACACTGAAGGTGATCTTTCGACCTGCTCACCCAATGAATTATCACCGCAGAGTCGCCTGCCTTGTCCACCACCAGGTATGGGAGGCAAAGGGTGGTTTCACTGCTGTGATACTTTAGGGGCATCTTCCAGTGTAATCCAACAGGATTGGCCTGTCTCACTTAGTAGTCCCTGCAAATCTCTTCCCACTGCATTTTCATTGGTAGCTGTCATAGAATCGTTAAGGTTGGAAAAGACTTCTAAGATCATTGAGTGCAGCCATTAACCCAGCACTGCCAAGTCCACCACTAACCATGTCCCCAAGTGCCACATCTGCATATCTTTTAGATACCTCCAGGGATGATGATTCAATTACATCCCTGGGCAGCCTGGGGTGACAACCATTTTGGTGAACAAATTTTCCCATTATCCAATCTAACCACTGCCCAAACACAACTTGAGGTCATTTCCTCTTGTCCTATCACTTCTTACCTGGGAGAAGAGACCAGCCCCCACATAGCTACACCCTCCTTTCAGGTAGTTGTAGAGAGCACTAAAATTCCCCCTGAGCCTTTTTTTTTCCAGGCTAAACACCCCCAACTCCCTCTGCCATTCCTCATAAGACTTATGCTCCAGACCCCCCACCAGCTTCATTGCCCTTCTCTGGAAACGCTCCAGCTCCTCAATGTTTTTCTTGTACTGAGGGGCGCAAAACTGAACATAGTAGTCAAGACACAGTCTCACAATTGCTGAGTGCAGGGGGACAATCACTGCCCTGGTCCTGCTTGCCACACTATTTTTGATACAAGCCAGGATGCCCTTGACCTTCTTGGCCACGCAGGCACACGCTGGCTCATGTTCAGCTGTTGTCAGCCATCACCCACAGGTGCTTTTCTGATAAGCAGCTTTCCAACCACTCTGCCCCAAGCTTGTAATGCTGCCTGGGGGTTATTGTGACCCAAGTGCGGGACCTGGACTCTTGTTAAGCAGAATCCCCATGGTGCTAGTTCCTATCAGCAATAGTATGTGGACAGTCAGTAATGCCTGTGGATAGGGTGAGGTGCATCCTCTGTGGCTCTTGTCCATTAAGGTCTCTCCCCTAACTTTAGCTGCATAGCTGTGCACTGAGTGCCTTCAATTTTCACTCCAGTTTCAAGAATGTTCTTCTCTCACATCAAGACATAAAGTAAATGGCAGCCTAAAACTGCAGATGCTAAGCCTTTCCCAGCATGGTTTTGGAAATGAGATACTGGTATGGTGAAACTCTCAAAGCAATCACAGGACAGTTTATTTCTTATTATCCTGTCTTGTGTTTTCCCAGGAACCCCTGTATGTGGACTTTTTTGGTACCTGCCATTCAGACACAGCTAAGCCAACCACCCTTCAGAAAAGACACCTCTCCTGGTACCGAACCAACATGGTGAGGGGACTGACCTTCTACCCCCCTGATATCCTGAGTGAAATGCTGAAGGATGGGAAGTTGCAGATGGATGAAAAGGGAGCCCTCATGCTGCCCCCTGAGGTATGAATTGCCCTCCCTGTAATCTAAGACACTTTAAGCTCTTCTCTATATATGCTGGATATCTGTTGTACAGAAGACAGATCTAGAAAGGCTTGCAAGTTCCAGACTGATTTCTTTAGTATTTATGCTGTTGATGTTCCCAGTACACACCAACGCTACTTTGTCAGCTGGCTTTTATCATATCTCAGCCACAGAGCTTCTTTCTGGCTTTAACTCAGTCATGGGGTCATTTTTTGCTTCCTCTTTGGTTTCAGATTGAGGCTTACAAACAGAAGCCTCCTTGAAGCCTAGACTTTGAGCTGTCCTAGGAACTCTTGCTGAAGTGCATCTTGCATGCCCTCTTGCTCATGAAGGCAATCAGCACCTGATGTGTCCCACAGGCACACTTTCCCTACTCACACTGAGATATTTCCATCCTGTAGATTTCTGAGGACCAGCCGCCCAAGGAATACTTTGAACCCAATGCCATGGCTGAATATTTCGACGATGGTGTAAGCAGTGACCTGGCCTTGTTTCCTGCTCATGTTAGTGTCAGCCCCAGGGAGTATGACTTTGGATGCTGCATGCCACCACACAAGCCAGAATCTCTTTCTCTCTGTGTGACCAACCACACCAAAGGAAATATCATTGTTGCCTGGACTCCAAGCCATGGCAGTGCCTTCCAAGTGCACCCTGAAATCTGTGAAATGCCACCATTGAAGTCTTCAACCTTCTATGTCTTTTGCAGGCCCACTCAGGTCAACAGTCTTTATGCAGCAGAGCTGGAAGGTTTTGCTGTTTATAAGGTTAGTAGGAATTACTAAGACCAGAGATGACCTAGCAAGCAATTTTTTCAGAATAAAGTATTTTAGGGGAGTTAAAATTCAGTTTAAACCCTTAATGTTGAATTTGAAAAACTAGCACCTCTATTAACCCTTTTGGCTACTGCTTTGATACACTATTGGGTTAAAGTTTCTCTTTCACCAGTGTCCTGGCAGAGAAATGACAGAACAAGTCACAGCTCATGCAGGTGCACAGGTACACTTGCTCTTACCCCTAGGAAACATGAAGCATGGTACACCTCACTGAAGGAGGAATTACTATGAATTATTACACTATTAGTGTAGATGTGAGCCTGCACAAGAATGGTTATTATGGCCTGGGTGATGGGCAAGAACTTGGTCTTTGTGTCTGGCCCTCCACAAGTAAAGCTGCTGAGGGCACTGTCTCTCCCAAGTGATGTAGGATTCACGTTACATGAGTCTGCAGTTACAGGAGATTTAGCACCCAAAAATGTCCTGGTAAGTGAAACTTAGCATTTGCCAGTCTCTCTCTCTTTGTTTCTCATCTGGCACTGGTCAGTCTTTCTTCCCTGAAAATGTCAATTCCTTAGCCCCAGGGATGTCATTGAACAAGCAGCTGCTTGAGGTAGTATGTGCACTTGGTCTCTTCCAACTCAGATTAATCTGTGATTCTGTGAAGGCACCTTGCCACACTCCCTTCCTGCACACACTGTTGTCCCTTGTGTGTCTGCAGGTGATGAGACACTACACCAACATTGAGAATGATGCCACCATCTGTCCATCGTGGTGCCTGACTGTGAGGCTGAGAGCACACACATATGAAGCAAAACGGGAGCACATCATTCCACAGTACATCCTGGATGTCCCCAAAGTGTGTAACTGATTGACCTTTGAATCTTTGCAGAGACACTCAGTGTTTGCCTCTTTACTTTGTCTGCCATTGCACTGAGATGTGTCTTTGGTGGTTTCTGATGGTGTGGAGGCTCCTGCTGTGGTACAAAAGTAGTATGCTGTTTCTCCTGCATTAGCTTCCCAGCCTCCACCATGTCAGCTGTACTGACCAGCTCATTAGCTCTGAGAGAAAAGCTGTTGGGATCACCTTATTTTCTGTTTAGGTGGACATAGGCACTAACAAGGGTGTTCAGTCCCCTCCCGGGAACCTCAAAAACTGCATGCACTTGGGCAAACAGAATCCTCACTTACGAAAGAGAAGTGGTTCTAAGATAGAGGGGAAGGTTCTCTCTCTCTTCCTGCTGTGTCTGTAGCACAGTTAGGTATTTTTTCTATAAGGTTAAGTGAGATTTGATCCTAAGAGGTAAGAATAGTCTTGAGAACCTCTTATGAAATCTCCTCAGCTAATCTATGCCATGCAGCCTTTATGTGATGTGCATGAAGTGGAGCAAATTCTAGCCTGCTGGAATTCTTCATCCAGGATGTCACTATCCATGCAGAAACTGCAGGCACCAGCAAGCAGCTCGCTTACTGGATGGACATAAAGCATGGCATGATGGAAAATAGGTTCACCAGTCCTATGAGCCCATGAGGGCCACTATGGGAAGGGAAAAGACCATCATTTGTGTACCCTTGGGTGGTTTCATTTCTTTCCTTGAAAAGAAGCAGTTAGAAAGTTCTCCATAGACTCAGAAAAGTGCTTATTGGAACCTGGAATTGAATACAGTGAAAACTTTTTCTTTAAGCTGGTTTTTAAACCCAGTGAAAGCAACCCTTTTTGCTTGTCTCCACTAGACTTTTCCTCCTGTGGTTTGTGATACTGATACCTACTGCAGCATGCTGTTGTCCAACCCAAGCACCTCCTTGATAACCTTCAGTGTGAACCAAACTGCCTGTCCCTCTGTTTTGGTCAAGCCCAGCTTAGGACACATCATTCCAGGAGGCCACCAGATTTTCCTTCTCTCCACTCACCCAGTTAACACAGTCTTGCAGCAGCATGTCCTGCCTTTGGAGCTGAACTCTTATCCTGCATACACCAAGGTAAGGACAGGGAAGTGGAAGATGGTGAGCAAAGTTTTCTTTCCTTGTAGTCTTCCCTTTTCACAGTGACTTGCACTGTGATGCTTATTACATCTCCTAATGGTTAGTTTAGATTTTTCTCTTTTGAAATAGGAATCAAAGAATATTTTCAACATTTAATATGGAGTCAACATTGCAGAAAGAAAGCCTTTGTGGTGCCAAACATCCTGTACCCCTTGTTCCTTGCATTTCCATCTCTTGGAATACACTGTATTATGCTAAGGGCCCAACTTGACAGCACAGCCTAAAGCCCTTCCCCTCCTTATTAAGATCCAGTTTGTTCTTGCTTCTCTCTCGGAAGAAGCAACATCTTTGCAAGGTTCCTCCAGAGGTAGCTGAGACTTCTAGCTAATATCTATTACTTTTTCTCTTAATTCCACAGGAGATTGTTCTCCAGAGTTGTGGGCAGTCCCTGCTTTTGCTCTTAGAAAGTGATGGAATTCTCTACTTCAAGCCTGTCCGTATAGGGACCTCCTCTACACGAATGTACACCATCAAAAATTGCACAAGGCTACCCATAGTTTTCACATGGAAAATCCGTCAGTCAGACAGTAAGATCCTATCTGTCAGCCCCACTACAGGGATCCTCCAGCCCTATGAAGCCATGGTAAGTTCAAGTTCTACCAAAGTTGTAATTTGCTCTCTACAACACAGCCTCAGCCTGGCTTTGAATATCTGGATGTTCATTCTCAGAATCTTTGACACAGATGGAGGTGGTGTGTCTGTAGAGAACTAGGTTAGCTATAATGGAGGAAGGGACTGTGCATTAAATGAAATTGTTGAGGTGTTTGGGTTTATCTCTGGACTGGACCTTCTGTGAGCACTCTTCCCTCTTGTGATTGCAGGCTCAGGCATGGACTTTTACTCCTGACAAGAAAACCAAGTATGTGCTGCGAGCTATGGTGTTTGTGAATTGGAAAAGCCCAGACCCCGTGTCTCCCAAAGATGTCCATTATGTCTTACGGGTCATTGGAGAAGGGGCACTGGGCACCATCAGGGTAAGGAACAGGGGCCCACTGAGTACTAGTAGGGGGGACCAGGGTGGGATGGGGGTCTTGGACTTTCCCTTTTTGCACAATCTGTACTGGAGGCAGCCAATAAGGATTCACAACAAAATTCCCAGACACTGTTTTCAGTGTAAATGATAGTACTCATTCTAGTGGCCTAATGGCAACATGTTGTAGATGTCCTGCCAATTCAAATACGACCTTAACAAATCCTCTGGGATTGCTCTGTTCCAGACTAAACCAAGCAAGCAATTTGGCTCCTTGGGAATCATGGTTCTCTCCTCTCATTCTGTCTGTTCTCCTTCTCCATTTGTTTTGCTGTTAGTCTGATTTCTAAGTGTAGTGGACCTTTTAAAGTGGTATAGCCAGTATACCTCCACATCACTTTCCTCCTGTTATTTGCAGGTCTGTGCAGCCACTTTCATTTTTAGTCAGGTTTCTTAACGAATCAGAGGTAAATAAAATAATACTTTGTAAGTCATTGCCCAATGTCAATCATGTTGATTGATGGGTGATAATGTCTTCGAGGTACGTAGTCATTATAAATTGTATGTGAGTGCACAACTAGCCAAAAGAGAGGAGCGCTCTTTAAGTATTTACAAAAGGGCCAGCAAATATCTCTCAGCCTTGACCCAAGTGCAGCTGGCCAGCTAGTATTCTCACAGCCCTGAATATGCTACACCCTTCCCAGCAAACAGCCTAAAAAACAGTAGGAGAAAGCATTTGGAGGAGGGATTGAGTCCCTCGCAGACCTGTTCCACATTTTATTGTGCTCCAACTACCCGAAAGGAGTTTGTAGCAAAGCGGGTATTGGTCTCTTCTCCTGAGTAATAAGCAATAAGGTAAGAGTAAATGACTTAAAATTGCACCAGGGGAGGTTTAGACTGGATGCTTGGAAAAATTTCTTCAGGAAAAGGGTTGTCACTCATTGGAATGGGCTGCCCAATGAAGTGGTTGAGTCATCATTCCTGAAGTATTTAAAAGACATGTAGATGTAGTACTCAGGGACATGGTTTAGTGGTGGCATTGGCAGTGTGAGGTCAATGGTTGGACTCAGTGATCTTAGAGATCTTTTCTAACCTTAATAATTCTATCTCCCAGGGCATGCCAGGTCCTGCACAAAGCAGGGAGTCCTTTGCACGGCACTGCACGTGCCAAGGGATCAGCATGTGGTGAGATAAGTGGTGGCTACACTCAGCCACTATGCTTGACATGTTAAAGTGACCTCAGCACGGTGGGTTTGTATTCCAGGCACAAAAGGAGCATCTGGACATTGGAAATATTCTAGTTGGTGATCAAAAAAGCTTCAGCATTGTACTGCTAAATGATGGGATCTGTACTCTGGATTACATCCTCAGTGTGGAACAACTCTTCACAGGGCCCCGTGACCCTGAGGAGGCCCACAGCGATCTAGTGGGTACTGTAAAGGAATTAACATGGACAGGACCTTAGTTTTCCCCTCTTTTCTCCAAAACCAATCTAGAATTAACTTGGAGGTCGGACTGCTTGCTGGTTGGCTTGCACTGATTCTCTCAAAACTTAAGTTGTCTGCCCCGTCGCATAGGATGTGACTTTTCTATCTTGCCGGAAAAAGCGTAATCCAGAGTCTGACAATTGAAGTTAGACCAATCTGGACCTTGAAATAAGATACAATTTCCCAGCAGAGAAGGAAGTTAAATAAAGGACCTTACCAGAAGAAATGTTGGAGCTCAGCTCTTAGCTGCCTTTCTAGAGGACCTCCAGTTGGGAAGTTCCCTATTCTTTGCTGGCCAGAGGCAATCTGGGTACTCCCAATGAGCTGCTTAGAGTTGTAGTCTGGGAATCCCAAGTTCAGCACCTGAAGCTAATCCTAACTATTAGGCAAGGGGTGGCAGTGGCTAGAGTGCAGGTAGACTTAGTGATCTCTGTGCCACAATATGTGTGGTGTAAGAGACAGTAATGCCAAGAGCTCATAGCGCCTCTTGTATCTTACAGCTCTAGAGCTGGAACACTCCAGAGGAACAATCCCTGCAAGATCAAAAGCTTTTGTCCGAACAAAAGTAAGGCTAGCCCGTCGGCTGCATTACACCTGGTTAATCAAATATGCTATTTGCACACCCAGAGGTGAGATGGATGTTTTGGGATGTTGAGAGATGGGGGACAGTGTTTGTAAAAGAAGAGACTAGCAAGACAAGGATTTTTCAGCTTGGAAGGTGAAAAATGTAATGTCATAAAAATGAAAAGGGAGCACAAGATATAAATAACTGTTAATGATTTTTCAGTGTGAAAACAAGGGGCACTTCATGAAATGTTTAGGCTGTAGGCTTAAATCAAAAAAGGTTTTTCTCACATAGTGCAAAACTAAATTGTGTAAATGCACCGTTGAAAAGGATCACATTCATAGTCTTTTGGTGATGTCTAAATGCAGAAGTTAAGGTACAACTAGAAGTCAGTGGTTTAGGGGTTTTGAGAAGCTGCCAAACGAAAGACTATGTACAATGCCCATTCTTGGTAGGGCCTCTTTCCTCTTTGCTGTAGTCAAAATTACCCAGGCAGCAGCCCCTTAATGATACATGACTACTTTTTGGTATTTCTTTCTCTCCCAAGCTGCAGGTCTTGCCAGCACAAAAGAGAAGCCGCAGCAGTTCCTCTGCTGCATTGTAGCAACAGGCGTCTACCCAACTTTGCGCATCACAGACGCTTGTACAACAGGGACTGCCAGCAGTAACAGCAAGATTCACATCTGGAAGCTCTTCTCCTTGGACACACTGAATGAATTCTTGGAGAGAGACCCAACTCCTGGCGAGCTCACCTACAAAGTTCCCACAAGGCACAGGTGAGATGAGGAAATGGCCCAGAGGATCTTTGAGTCTCTTGCATGAGTCAGACAGAGATGCTGTGGATTATTGGCATGTGTTGTAGCTCCTTGCTGTGTGGCACCCTGTTATTCAATCCTAACTGCTGCAGGCAGTTGCTCACCTCCACTCCTCTGCTTAAGCTCCCTTGAAAGGAGCCACAGAAACAGAATAATTTAATTGCAATAGACCTCCAAAAGTCTCTGGTGTAGCCCCTTGCTCAAAGCAGGGGTGTATAGATCAGGTTACCCAGGGCCTTATTCAGTTCAATGCTGAATATCTCTGAGAATGGAGAAACCACAGTTTGTCTGAGCTCCTGTTTAACCATTTCAGTGGTAAAACCCTTTTTCTTAGTATCTCATCAGAATATCTTGTATTGCAACTTGTGCAGTTGCCATCCCTGACCCCTTGCATCATAAGCCTGAACAAATCCAGGTCCCTTTGTCCATCCTTGTAATCATAAAATGGTTTGGATTGGAAGGGACCTTAAAGATCATCTAGTTCCAACCCTTCTGCCATGGGCAGGGGTGCCTTCCACTAGACCAAGTTGCTCAGAGCCCCATCCAATGTGGCCAATGTGCTCCAGCTCTCAGCCATTTTAGTGGCCCTTGACTGGGCCTGCTCCAGTATGTCAGTGACTTCCTTATACTGGGGAGCTAAAGAGAGACTTCAGGCTAAGCAGGACTCTCTTATGTCACTCACTCTCATTAGACATACATAAAAAATTTTGAAAAGAAAATCAGGTCTGCCTTATGCCCAGTATCCTTTCTCTCAAAAGGGCCAAGAACATAAGGTCAGACAAGTATTATAAGGAAGACAGCCAATGTGGAATGACCCTTCCCCTGTCATGCCCTGATGACCCTTCCTCCTGTTTCAGTTTAATATCTTCTTTCTCTCCTGTGACCAGCACATGCTTGATCCCTCCAGTGTATACCCCTCTCCTGCTGGATTTTGACTTTGGGTCTGCCCCGGTGGGCTCAGAGCCTACCATTGTGATGCTTCTGCTGGAGAACAAGGGTGTGGTACCTGTGGACTGGTAAGCAGTGCTCACTAGAGCTCAGCCTTCTTTTTGGGGGTCTGGAAATGCTCAAAGGGCTGTGAGAAATTTGCAGATTAATAGGATGGGTTTTGTAGGTACAGCTGCAGCTGAGATCTGTTGATGAGTCTAGGTGGGGAAGCAATCAGGGAGATGCAGATCAGACCTGATGAAATGTGATGTGGCCAGCAACTGGGCTAAACCCATTTGGGTTGAATATGCTGACCATAGCCCTGGGGAAGTTGCATATCTTTGTTGCTGACCCGCTGATTGGTTCCCTTGTTTCCCAAGGGCCTTCTTGTTTCCTTCTGATCAGAAGATGAACATGGAGCGCTGGGCAGAAGATGCTGACTTTACTCCCCAGGAGCTGAACCAGATGAGAATTCAGGATAACCAGCTCTTCAGTGTTTCCCCAAAGTCAGGAACACTTCTTCCAGGGCAGGAGAAATCTGTCCAGCTCTCACACAGGTGATGACAAGCACCTGTTCTTCAGAGCTTCATGCTGTGTGCCAGAACAACATCAGTCCCCTGAGTTTCTATGCCAGATTTTCCTTCCTCATCACATGTTCCTCAGCAGAGGCTGGGCAAGTAAAACGTTCCTGAACATGTCCAGTTTCTGGACCCCACAGAGCTTGTCTTCCTCAGGAGAATGTTTTAATGTCCTTTAACACTGCAGAGCAAAAGGCATTTAGTGTGACATACTGGGGACACTAGTCTGCCTTGAGGAGATGAACAAGATGCTGCACTTCCTGTGCTTTTGATTATGTAGTGATATTCTTTTTTTTGTCATCAGCTAGAGCTGCTAGTCCTTGCGTGCCTGTAGAAGGTATGAAGAAAGCTGAACGCTTCCCCTTTCAAGGCAGACCATATCTGAGAAGTACTGGCATTTTGTTGGCCTAGAAACTTGAGTCCCTAAATAGGTGTATGACTAAAATCAACATTGTATCACTCATTCCCACCCAAACACAACTGGGTTCCCCCCCAGCTCCCTGCAGCCCTTACGCAGCAGTGACTCTTTAGCTGGGAAGTGAATTGTCTCTAATGTTCTGTGTGATGCTGACTCTATCATCCTGGGCACAAGGTTGATTTCTACTGTTTTCCTCTCTCTCCTCTTTCACTGCTAGACATGATTTCATTGGCACTGATCGCCTCCCTGTCCTGCTGAAGATTTCCTATGGCCATGAGATTCTGGTAAGATAGCAGGTGTCCCTTTCTTCCATTTGCAGAACAACAGCAGGTTGGAACTGAATTAAGAGGTGTTTTCCCCAGAAGCTGCACAGTGTACAGGGGGCTGTGGCCTTCCCCTGGAATTTGCACTAGCCAGGCAGTAACAGAGGGACAAGCAGAGATGTAAAAACAATGTTCTGACAAACTTGTGGTTCCAGCACAGAGTGATGTGGGCAGTGCACTGGCAGAATGGCCCTTGGATGTTGTATCTGCTGGGTTCTTCAGCAAGAGGACTGCTATTTATTTATTATTAACCTTTGTATTTTATTAATGGTGTTAGTGCAGAATTGTGTCTTCCTTCAAGACAACTCCAAGTCCAAAACAGCCTTCTCATGTTTTACAGTCCTTGCATGTTTTCCACACTCTGGTGTAACTTATGGTCAGGATTCCTGTGCATGCTTCCCCTCATTTCATCTGCCTCACTGTGAGTTGTTCGATGCAGTTCCTGGAGTTCAGATCTGCAGCCCATCCTACTTCTCTCCTATGCAGCTTTCCTGAATCTCTCCATCTCATCAACCCTCCATACTCTACAACCCACCCTGGAATGTGCTTTTCTCCAAATATACCACCATCACCTGCTGTGATGGTAGTTTGGGAATGTACAGGGTGGCAGAGCATCCTCCAGCTCTGGGGTTACAGGGTCAGCTCTTTCCCCAAGCCCAGAAGATACTCCCTGGGTTCCTGGTTGGCTGCAGCCTTTGTCCACCCACTTATTTCTCCTACCAATGACAGAGGAGATTCTTACTAATTCTTCCTGCTTCACTGCTTTCTAAAGCATCCCAGAGCTGATCTGTGGTGTGTTTTCCCTGAGCATCTCCTCAGGCTTGGAAGTAATTTTTCTCTCTCCCCCTCTCTCAAACTGTCAGTTAGAGTCAAAGTCACCTTGTGCTCTGCCAGGCACCACTTATGCCCGGCTGAGCCTTCCTGTCTGTCTCTAAAGTTTCCTATGAGACCATTGTGTTCACATATCTCTTTTATTTTTCTTTTCTTTCAGGACTGTTGTCAGTTGAAAATCCAACCCTTTGACCAAGCTGTTCAAACAGTGGCTTAACTGTGCCTTCCCTCAAAGCCCTTGGACAGGCTCCCTGTGCTCTGCCTGCCTGGCACAATTCTGAGAGTGACTGTGAGCCTTTCACCAGTTGGCCAGTGAGGGAAGAGGCTTTGGAGCACCAGGAGCCTATAGGGCATACATCCTCTCTTGCCATATAGCCAGTGGCTTTGGTGGCTAGCAGAGGCCACCACCCTCCGTCATCCTGTCACTGCAGAAGGGGCTAGAAAAGCGTGGAATACCCTGGGGATGAAAAGATCCCTTGGTGCCTTGAGCTCTGGCAATAGGAGCTGTAGAAGCCAGTCCAGAGACATGGAGCAGTGCAGGTGGTTGCAGCCTGCAGAGATGCAGTGCCACTGCTGCACTGCTGATATCAGAAAGTAGGAATGGGAGATACTTCTTCTGCAAAGAGGGCAGCTGAGGGACTGAGCACAGTGTGCCTGCTTTCCTTGCAGTCATGGCACGAAGTGCACAGAGTTTCCAGCTCCTGGGGCAGAAACTGCCCTAACTGTGCTCACATTCCAGGGCTGAGCAAATCCTCACTTGTGATTCTGGTGAAATATGCAGAGCATATGCTAACCTTAAGCATATGCTAACCTTAATCAAATACTGTAGTGTCGCCCCAAAAGTTAAGCTCTGGAAATTTCTGAAAGCAACAATGAATAGAGGAGGAGCCCATTGGGCTCGGGTATTGCTTGATTACTCTGTCAAATTCCAAATGATTTGGCTTCAGAGCTGTGTGGTTAGCCACCTGCAAGCCAATGCCCATTTTTCCTTTGGGTTTAAATTCACTTCTGTGATGACTTTACCTACATGGATAGATTTTCACCTCCTGCTCCTCTGTTTCCCCAACTTAATTTTCAGGAGAAACTTCTTCTCTGTTATTCCTTCCCTATTCAGTGGCCAATTTTTAGTCCTCTGATGATTTATAGGTACTCTGAAGAACCTAAACTGATTTCCCATTGGCAATTTCTTCTGGATGTAGGAAGAGGCATCTGTAGGATTCTGTGTTATCCAATTCCTTGTGCAGCAGGGAAACAAGGCCTCCCACTGCCTAATGCTTTCACAGATTGTCCTTTGCCTCTTCACCTGTAAGACTGCTTGTTCTCAGAGCTCTGAGATCATTTGGCCAGGCAGAATTTGCAGCTCCCAGCAGTTTTAGTAGGAAAAGCCCAGCCAGCTGCATGTGTTGCAGGCTGAGGTAGGTTGATTCACAGAACTCCCTGGAGAGAAGGGTTGGATGCCAGGGAGAATCCCTGAGTGCACAGGTTTTATAAACTGCAAGTGTTTGCACTTCACTTCATAGCTGCTAGTTTGGCATTGTGAGATGTTATCACCTGCAGCATGTGTTCTCCAGACAGCTCTTCTCCCTGGAGAATCTGGCATCCCCTGGCATCCCTCTTATGCTCTTAAGTCTTCACTGTGAGATTAAGTCTATGCACTCTAGAAGGAGAATTGATTGCAGCAAGTCTTCACTTTTCTCCATTTGTCTCTCTTTAACTGATAATCCTCTAAATGTCATATCCCATGTCAAATGGAAACTGATGACAGTTTTTCCTGAGCAGTTCTGGTCTGTTGGAATGCAAGGTGGCTTTTTGATCAAAGTTATATAAATGGATGTTTCACTCCCAAAGCTCAGGGAGGTTCCTATCCCTTTTTCCCTTGAAGTTTGAAAGCAAAGCTTTTGTCTTGCTCCTACTTTCACTTAATCTGGCAAGCTGTGGTTCTCAGGAGTATTCTCAGCTGAGTATTCTCAGGCTGAATACTCATGTAGTGCTTTGAAAAGATCCCATGTGGGACCTTGCTAACCTTGTATTTCTAGTTCTTTCTCCCTCTGCATTTTGCTTATAGATCTGAACTGGAATGGGTTTTTTAAAAGGAGTTGTCATTCTCTGCTCTTTTTTCAGTAGCTGATACGGATCTCCTTCAGGTGTTTATCTTTGCAAATATTCTCTCTGTCTTTTACACATCTGTTTGAAAAATAGCCATGCTTCAGGCTTAACTTACTGTGAATTGCAGCAACTTGGCTCCTGTTGGCCCATGCAGAGACATTACTAGGTGACTGCTTTGCAGTCTCTACCCCAAAGCAGACAGCTCAGGGGTACTTTGGGGTGATCCTGCAGAAAACAGTGCATCATCAGTGCATCTTCAGCCCGATTGCAGTTTTCTCAAAACGCAGGAGCCTGTGTGAACGCAAAATCCTTTTTGTGAAATAGCTCTGTAAATCTCTCCACTTTGCTTGGAGTGCCTGGCAGCTGCTTTGCCAACAGGATACTGTTGATCATCTCTTGATCACTTAAAGTTCAGCTAGAATCTTCTTGCTTTTGGACTTGCTTATAGTTTTTGGGCTGCTAGACACATTCTTGGAGCACTCTAGAGGACATCCAGATGATCCTTTCCAAGAGGAAGCCAATACTTACCTAAATCCTGTCTTTCCAAAGTATTTGGCTGTGACAGCCGCACACTCTCCTATGTACAGTCCAGACACTTTCATTCATGGAGAATTTCCACCATACACTTGTACAGAGAAGCACTGATGCTGATGCCTGGCATAGCAGAGAGAAAAGTACTGTCTTTCTGATACAAGAAGAGAACCTTTCAGAGAAAATCTGGAGTAGGTTCTCCATCCCCTTGATTTTTTTCTTAAGACACACTATCCTGGTTTTGCCAATTAAAGTTTGTAACTATGTGGCCTTCCATTTGCAAAGTACTTCAGAGTCCTTGTGCAGTTGTTAGTGATGGGACCAAGGCCCTGTGAGAAAGTGACTGCATTTCTTTCCACTGTAGCTGACCTTCAGCGGTGTGACAGTGGAACTCGACCAGCGGTACGTGCATTTTGCATCCACTAAGCACGTCTTCGCACCCATTGCTGTTGGACGCTCCCAACCCCCCACACAGGTGAGCATCTTGGAGCCAAACCCAGCAGCAAGTGTAGGGAAGGAGCTAGTGCTACTGTGTCCCAAGGACAGGCAGTGTCTGAGGCAATTCTCAGAAAATGGAATGGCCTCCATAGTGAATCATCACAGGAGAACTTTGAGGATAGTTCTAGGCAGAGTTTGGAAATAGCTGCTGGGACGGCAGCAGGGAAAGTACTTCTCACCATCTGCAGTTTGACAAGATTTGATGTTCACTCTATAATCAGAATGCTTATGAGGCATGTTGGGCTGTTCACTTATTCTCTTGCATTGTATCTGAGTGAAAACTTGCCTAGCTGCTCCAAGTACTCTGGAAATAAACCCTAATTAGTTTTTTAGTAAATTAATTTTACTTCCTTAAACACTTATTCAGCAAAAAGGCAGCTTTGATTCTGTTCTGCCTAATTTACTTGGGAAGTGAAAAAGTCTGAATTGAATTAAGAGCACTTTAATACAAGTGTTTTTGCATTTTATGTAGTCCGCTTTACAGTGATCCCTTTAGCTAATCTGTATTAATTTTCCCCTAGTGTGAATTGGCAGGACACCATTTGGGTTATCAATGTACGTGTGTGGTGATAAACCTTCAGCACAGCTGCCTATCAGAGCCTCAGTGTTAAATCTTGACACTATGAGGTCTCCTCATTCTTAGGAAATAAGCTGATTAATTAAATATTAATGCTTATCAGTGTCCTCTGGGGAAGTGTTAACTAGTTTAACTTGTACCTGGTATAAAAAGCACTGCTCTTTCTGACTCACTTCAGATTTATAAACTCTACAATGGTGGCTCCATGCCCGTGACATTTGAGGTTCAGCTGGACAACATTGTGAAGATACGGGAGAAGAATTTTCAGCATCCTGTGTTTGTCTGCCTAACTCCTAGAGGAGAAATCCCCCCTGGTGAATCAGGGCACATTGAGTGGACCTTCTCACCACTGGAAGCTAAAACATACACGGTAAGAGCCTCCTCATGATTAAAAGAAACAGATTCTGTTGTTGACCTAAAATTCTTTATGTTCCTTACTGGTGGTTGGTCCATGTAATGCTACAGCTGAATTGAGCTCTTTGCCTCCAAGAAGCAAAGAGTCTTGAGAGCAAATGAGTGGTTGGTCTGGTCTGAAAATGGAGCAGATAAATTTGTCTCATAATTTTTTTCTTCCCAAGAAGAGATATCTTCCACAACCAGAGTTATCCCAGTATATATTTTTCAAGTATCAAACAGTAACTAGGGATATCAATAGTATCTGTTCGGATTTGTGGTTCATTATTGGCCTCCAAAAATTCCCACCAAAGAGACTGAAGTCAGTGTCTTCTATCATTGCAGTGTATGCTGCTGCAAACTCTGCAAACTCTGCAAACTCTGAAAACAGCCTTCCCAAAGACCTGTGTCTTGGGCTGCAGCAGGCAGGCAAGGCCAGAGCTGTAGCACTACTTGTTGCTTCAGTCTGTGGTGAATGTATGGATAAATAAATAAATTTAACTTTGAAACTCCAACCTTTGCTCCAAGAGGGAGTCTCTGTCCATCTCATACTGTAACTGGCTAATTGACAACTTAACCAGCTTTCCTGGGCTAGCAGGAAAGGCCAAGGCCTGAAAGAGCAAAGAAAACTGGATTTGTCTTTATCCATGCATGGGGAGTATTTAGACCAGTCCATTAGCAAGTATGCTAGTTTATTGGACATCTCTCCCAAATATGACTCTGGACTTAAAACTTTTATCTTGTCCAAGGCAGGTTGATGTTCTCATCGACATCCTGGAGGGTGACTCAACCCAGATTACTTTCCAGGGAGTAGGCTACAATCCAAATATTGTAGGAGAGGCTGCCACATCCAGACATTTTTTTTCTTCTTCAGCCATTCCAGGTTCTGCCAAGCTAACTGTGCCTGGGCAGGTAAGTCCAAGTGTGGGATATGAACGATATGATCAGTCCAGAAATGTGTGTGAGAGACTGAAATATACAATATTTCTGAAACATATGACTGAAATATACAATATATGGCCCCATCTTGCAGTAGTCTGTGTTTCAGGAGAGTTCATTTGCCGTGAGACAGAACAAGATATTTCCCTTCCAGCAGGTGATCTGGAGCTTAACTCACGGAAGCTGAAAGGTGTCTTCCTTCCAGCTTGTCACTTCATAGGCGTTAGAACAAAAACGGGTTTGGGTTTGCTCATGTAATTTTTTCTTGGAAGTTACCTCCCATCACAGCTGCCTCTTCTGTGCAGCTCCCATACCTTTTTCTTTCCTAAATCATTCTCAAAAAGACTATTATACTCCTGCCATACTCTGTCAGGGCTTGGCTGCCACCATTTCCCAGCCAAACTCAGGTGATTCATAACCTGAATGCTGACTGCAGGATGGTCACCTATTCAGGCACATGCAGAGGAATGCACTTGTTTGACCTGCTGCTGGCTCAGCAGGAGCTTGTCTGGCCTGGCTAGAGCTGGCCTGCCAGCCTGGACAATCTGTTGTTAAACTCACCCACAGATCCAAGCACAGTGAATGAACATTACACAGCAGCAGCAGAGGCTTTCTCCTGGCAGGTAAAGGATTCAACCTGTGTGACCTTAACATGCCTTCCTTGGAGCCAGCCACAGCTCCACGTGCTCTTTTGCTTCCAGCAGGGCAATTATATTCCTGAGAACAGCAAAGAGAAGATGATTGAAAACTGCCTCAGTCTGACAATGAAGATGGCATTCTGCAAGGCTCTATTGTCTGAAATCAAGTTTCTTTCTCTAATGATTTCTGTATTTAATTAGAGATTGCATTGTGCCTGGAGAATAGGACAAACTAGTAGCATACTAGTAGCAAGGTGTATTAGGGATCGATTTCCTAAAACTCACAGTCAGATTGATAGGGATTTAGCACAAGCACACACCTCATGTTCCTCAGCTGAAGTAGGAAAAGGCCTGGACTGCAAGTGCTGCAGAGAGGATCGGGATGTTACTGGTCCTCTGTGCTCCCGAGATCCTCTCCTGTCCAGTACCAGTGTAATGTCTTATTCATTGCTCACTCAATCCCACTGCAACACAGCTGGCCTTTTGATGTAAGGTCACTGTAACCAGACCAAAATTGAGAGAATTGTCGCAACGCTCTCAAGTTGTTATAGTAAAGATACCTGGTTAATATTATCTGTGAATTGCTGGACTCAGAGATGAGTATGATTTCAAGATGACTGTATGACTCCCCTTCCCCAATGGCATCTTCCTTCCCTGCTGCTCCTTCTGGTTTCTCCTTGCTTCCTGCAGGCAGCCACCTTGTCCCATCACAGGATTTGCCTTGGAAATATCCCAGACTGCACCAAAGCTGGTCGACTTGTCTTTCTCAACAATATCTCGAAGAGCAAGGCAGTGGTGTTTACCTGGCAAATAAACTCCTTTAAAGAAATGGTGAGTCCTCTTTGATCTACAGCCTTCCTGCCCATCTCTGTTGTGCCATGAAAGCACCTTACAGCTCCATTTTCAACAAGATACTCAGTTCTAGGGAATTGGCTTTTGGAATAGGTGATGAAAGGAAAAATGAAGGCAAGGGTTAGGACAGGGGGAACAACAGGAATTCAGAAGGGAAATCCAAAGACTTTGGTGAGGTTATATGAAGTTGAAGTTACAAAATGCAATAACAAATGTCAGGACTCTGTCCACCAGCAAAGGCCATGTTTGTTCTTAGAATACATCAACTGCATCTCTCATGCCACGTACCTCTGAGAAGAGGTGTGTTCCCTGAGAAGAGAAAGCACACAGGAAGGTCCCAGGACAGTGAAATAGCTCCTCTGGGGTTTTTTCTTTTTTTACTTAATTTTGTTCTCCTCCTCCCGCCCTTTGCCCAGGTGTTGGAGGTTGCTCCAGAGTCAGGGGTTGCACAGCCTGGAGAGAGTATCCCCTGCTTCATCACACTGCAACCCACAAGGAATCCCTACTTCTGCAGAATAAATCTGACGTGTGAGGTGAGACCCAAGAGGTACCTGTGTCTTACCGTGACCTGGGCATGTTATTGTGGTTCCCAAATGGCTGACCCCAGCAGTCAGCTGCCTGCTGCTTCCAGCTGAAGGAATCCTTCTTTGATACACAGTTCTCACTCCTGAAGACACCTAGCTTCATCCTTCCTGATGCTTTAAGCATCTTTCTGTCTGTGTGGTTCACTAGATGAAGTGTAATTGTGCAATGTATGGCTTTGTGAGGGGAGCCCAGCTGCTAGAAGTGATGGTTTGAATGGGAATGGCTTTTGATATCTGTAAAAAACAGGTCTCGCTGCTTTAATATTACTGGGGCACAGACCAACAGTAGTGTCCCCCTCAATACTTTCCAGGTTCTCTTTGGCAAGAGAGTATATCTTCTCTGTCTGAGACTTAAAATACCACTGTTTTTTCCTCTTCTTGCCACTGGAATACATGGAAAGCAGGTGGGTTTCTTCCTGGGACGTCCTGAAGGGGAGAAACAGGCATGGACTTGAGCCACAGACTGTTAGTTGCAACTCTTTTCTAGCCCTGCTCCCTTCACTTATGGTTTGTTTCATAGGTGTACATCCAGGAGTCTCTGGTTCAGTATGAGAGGGACCTGCACGAGTGGGAAAAGGAGAAGGAACGGCGGGCTGTGGAATTCACCATCACAGAGAAGGACCTTGGGACTAAGAAGAAGCTAACCTCATCTTCAGTGGTAAGTGCTCTCAAAACCTTGCACCAGCTTAGCTTGGCTCAAGAAACAGCAGCCAGTGTTGACAAGAAACATTCTTTAGGAAAACCTAGGCAGTTGTCAAGAGGACATGAGAGTGATCTGTTAAAGGCCTCAAAGCTGATCTGTGGTTAGAGGAAAATGAGATCTTGTTTTTTAGCCAAGAATCATCTTACAAACTCTGAAATTTCTAGTGACCATCTGAAATTTGGAAGTGCATGAGAAGCCTTTGAAAAACAAACCCAGTGGCTCTGGAAACCAATGGTTGGGTTTTTAACCGTGAATAAACACTGGAGAGAAATGTGTAGCTAGCAGTAAGAATGTGGTCTGAGTGAAGAATGGAGGATGAGATCATTGGCTCTCAGCTGGCACAAAGTTTAAAAAAAAATCCTAAGGTCTTGTTCTGCTCTGTATCTTCCCCGCATGGTAATTCTTCTTCCCTTTTTTTAAAAAATATTTTATTTTATTTTTCAGAGGTTATCAGATTCTGCTGAAACAGAAAATCTTCCTGAATCCTCAGCTGTGATCAAGAAATACAAGGTAAGTCAGGCCTGTCTCACTCGTGGTAGAATCAAACTGACTGCTTTAGAAAAGAGGCAAATGCTGGATATCACAGTGTGGGAGTCTGGACAGAGAGCACAGCAGGATTTGTAGCTTCAAGGCTTTGTGGGACAGACTGTTTGGAGGAGGCAGAAGAATCACACTGTCTGGCTGTGTTCTCTGGCCAGTAACTTTCCAGCTGAGGTGAATGGGAACTGAAATTGGCATCAAACGGGCACCCATGACTGGAGAAAGGGGGAACGGTTTCAAATAAGCAGACAAAATGCACACAGACAGGGCAATTGGTACCTGTACTGGTTTCATTTTGGGGCCACAATGGAATGTGTGCCACAGCAGAAAGCAGCAAGACCCTGGCAGAAGGTGGTGCAGACTTTGCCCTCACCTCAAGAAGAGCTGTGCTCTGTTCCTCAGGAGAAGCTGCAGACAGGAACTGCCTTGGTTTAAATACACAGAAAGCTTTGAAGCTCAATTTGCCCGGTTCATCAGTTTCTACTCAAGTGCACAACTGCATGCACTGCTGTAAGACAGCTTTTCCAGCAGTGGTGGGAAGGTGTGAAACAAGGTCCCAGCGAGTGCTCTGCAGACGTACCTGGGCCCAAAGGAAGAGCCAGCAGTGCCAATAGCCATCAGCAAGATGTGCTGTCGGAATGACAGGGCTCAAAGCTAACCCAAGATGTGGAAAGATTTAGGGGAGCTGAGGGAAGGCTGGGCCTGAGAGGATTGAGGCAACAAGGAGATGCAGCTTGTTATCTCTGGAATGCCACTGCAGTGAGGCTGTAGCAGTGCCCCTGAGACCCCACGAGTGCCTCTGCATGCCTTGCACTGTTCTGTGTGAAGGAATCAGCTCAGGGCAACTCTAGCTTGGACTGTTTTCCCTGTGCTGTTTGGTGTGATCAGTGATGCAGGTCAAAGCATTCACTGGATGAGCATAAGGATAGCTGCAGAAAGGTAAAAACAGTTTCATTTAGTCCTCTAGGATTTTAACCTGTAGTGACAATTTGGAGCCTGCTGTGTCTGTGTAAGGAGCAGTGCAGGCCCCTAACCTCATTCCCAGAGGCAGGACAGCCATGTCTCAAAGATCATTGAAGTCCTGTGATGCCTGAGGACTTCTCCAGATCTCTGTGGTGTCCTTCTGGCCCAAGCATCCTAGCTACTGCTCGAAGAAACTTCCCCCATCCTGACTGCTGGTAATGCAACCCCAAGTTGGCCCATGTAGTGTGGCTGGAGTCAGTTCCTGGTTTCCCTTCAGGTTTGGGGGAGGACAGTTTCCCCATGCATTCCATCCATGTATGTCACTTCTCCTGCAGCACTCCCAGTGTGCTTGCAAAAGCTTCCATGGTGACAGATTGGAGAACAACAGCCCCAAGTACCTTAGGGATACCCTGAAGCCCTGTTGACACATGGGGCTGGCACACTGGCCAGTGAGAAGGGAACAGAGCTGACTTCCACTATGGCTGCTCATGCCTGTTATCAGTACTGTGGTGCTAAGATCATTTTGACACCCACGCTGGTGGGTCTGGTTGCTGGGCTTTCAGTTCTCATGCCTGTGCTCAAACCTACACCAGCCTACTTGTGGCCAAAGGACCAACTCTATGCCTGCCATTTCTTTCTCTCCAACAGACATTACCCGCTATTAAAAGCCACCCTACACCCAGTCAGCCACCTAGACACATTGAGAGGGGGCTGTTGGACAAAGATGCCAGCCAGGTGCGGGTCAAACCAGAGCCTCCCATACCCTTGTCCTTACACCTTGATGTGTCAGCCAGGTCCTACGCTATTGAGGACTTCCTCAGCAACTTCGCCTTGGATTTTCCCAGATACTTCTTGTCCCGGTAAGAAATAGAGTTTTTGGATTGGCAGCTTCATCCGAGCCAGGGCTGCCCATGCTCTGATATGCACTGAACTTGGTGCTCTACTCTGCTCCTCTCCAGTGCCTCAGAATTAAGTAAGAGATGTCTTGCTTTCCCCAGCATTAGCTGACATGACCTGTTTCTCTCCCCACCTCAACTGTCAGAGCTCAGTGTTCCTCTTTTATGACAGTGTCCCTGCTCCTGTCAGAAATATGACAGCTCCTGCCCCACCCCTGCTTGCCTGCACTGCTTGCCTGACATGCTGCTGCAGTGCTAGGAGGGTGTTGGTCTTTGAGAGTTTGGTTCTGTAGTGCTGCCACTGATGGAACAACTCCTCCTTTCTCAGCCCTCTCAGCACCCAGCCCTCAGAGAGCAAATTGGTGGATGGAAGTAGGCACAGAAACAGGACAGACATGGAGCGCAAACAGCTGTCCCTGGCTGCTGCTTCTAAACTGGAGCTGGAGATGGTGACTGACATACTCACAGGTGTCATCAGGTGTGTCCCTTCACCCTCGCCTGCTTTGGAGCCCCTGTCCTCCAGAGAATGAGTGCAGCATGGTCAGCCCTCTGCTAATCCTACAGGATCTGTGCACTCTTGTTGCCAGAATGGGGGGCCCACCTGCCAAAGGCTGTCTTGGGGACTATGAGCTCGGATCCTGGAGTAACAGCCAAGGCAGGGGCTTCCTCCCCAGCCAGGGGCTAAGTCCCTCTTTCCAGAGTTCCCAGGACCCAGGGAACTCTACCTACTGTGATCTTGGAAACAGGCTGCGTTGGGGTACACCTCTTCAGTTTGTGAGCTGCACAAATGTAAAGAACCAGCACTAGGGAAAGAGAGGTCGTTTCACTGCTTAAGCCCTCTTGCTGCTTCCCTTAGGCCCAGAAAGCAAGAAGGTACAGACTAAACACTGACATCAGTCAGTGATTTCCTCTGATTTGTGGTGTCTTGTAATAATCCTCTGGGTCATACAGATAGCAAATTTGCTGGAACTTATCCTTTATTCTCCTCTTCCTAGAAGCCTCTTGGAGGACGGCCACTTCCAGAAGTCAGTGAGAAAAATCCAAGATGAGCCTATTCCATATTTCTCCCAGTTCCAGTCTGCAAGATCAGCAGAGCTCCAGGACAGTAGACAGGGCTCCACGATCCCCTCTAGGGTCTCTTCTTCGACAGATCTTGACCTTGAGAAGGATGGAGAGAGGAAAAAAATGAGTCAGGAAACCTCTCCCAGTGATGTGCCGGAGTCTTGCGAGACTTTTCACCATAAGCAGTTGAGGGAAAAGGAGATCATAAGTAGGTGAGGAAGATCTCACACGTAAAATCCAAGAGCTGCACAGTCAAGAGAGTCATGGCAGCACACTGCCTGGCCAGAAATCCATTTCTCCTTCAACTCTGCAGCATTTCTGCTGCTGTGTTGTGTGTTGTCTGGGTGGAAGTCGATGCTAGCCCACCTAGCCATGCTCTCCCAAATGTGGTTTGTAGGGAGAGAAGGTTTACTGTGTCTGGAGTTGAGCCGTGGGCAGTGCCAGGATGCTGGTAGTGAATGATGTCTACTCTACTCTTAGGCAGTCTAGGCCGTATTAGACATTAGGGTTCAGTATGTGTTTACCTTACCTTTTATTTTCACTGCAGTATTCCACCACCTTGCATTTGCTGTGGCTGCTCTCTTGTACACTGCTACAAGCTACAAGCATTATTCACTAATAGCAGCTATAACCCAGCTTGGAGGGAGAAACCAGTAAAACTATAGTCACCCAGCTTTGTCTAAGGTCAGGGCCTGACACCAGCTGGTGACAGTTCTGGGACAAGGGTCAGCAACCCATTGCTCAAATCTTTGGTTCATTGGTCTCAGTGTGTAGGAAACGGTGTATGCTCCACTGCCGTGCCTGATGATTCCTGGCAGGAGTCACAGCAAGCAGCCTGCCTTATCTGCTTTCTGATAGCTGTCCTCTGCTGTACTTCTGTCCTTCTAGGCAGCCAGCTGTTGCGAACCTTGTGGAGCTGGTGCTGGAAAACACACTGCAGAATATCCTGATCGAAGCCAGCCGTGGGGAGGTGGTGCTGACAGCCCGGCCCAGGGTCATTGCTTTACCCCCCAACACCTCCCGAAGGTAGCAGAGTGTATCTGTGCTCTGGTGGGGGACAGGACCTGTCCTTAACATGTCAGGCTGAAGCATAGACCATTTCCTAGACCATGTGGGTTGGCTGAATCCCTGCCTATCAATGCCAAGGCTGCCTGTACAAAATTAAGAATCCACTCCCAAAGTCTCTGCCCCCTCTTGGCTTGTCCTGAGCCACAGAGCAGAGGTGGTAACAGTACAGCCACCCTTTCTGTGGATGTGAGACCCTCATACAGCTCTGGGGCAGGGCCCTATGGGTGAATGGTTGGCCTGAGGCACTGGAGAGCCTAGCACAAGGATGGTCCTTCGGGAAAAGGGGTCAAGGAGCAGGCAGCACAGCCTCTGACAGCAGAAAGGGAGCAAAGCTTTTGTAGTCCAAGGGGGTGCAGGATCTAGTTAGGCTGAGGGAATGGCCACTGGTGGGGAAAGTAGATTTGGACATGAGTGAAAAGCATAAGGGTTTGCCCTAGCTTGGGCAGAAGTGCAGAGAAATGGGATTGAGGGTTAATGGAAGAGGGTTGTTGGATGTAGATGTCATCTCCAGAGCTGCCATCTCTTCTTCAGAATCACCAGCCCGGCACCCCCACCCTCCAGAGCATAGCTGCTGGGTACTGTGCTGCTTAAGCTCCTCAAGCACATCAGCTCTCTCCATTCTTCATCCCTGTGATGTCCAGAGCAACTCGGACCCTCCCACACCATGAACTTAGCTCAGCATGCTGGCTTTCTCTGAGGAGGTATGTCCTGATTGTGTTCTCCGCACCGATTTGAATCGTCTGACAACGCCACAGCAGAGTTCATGAGATCTCTCCTTTCTGTGGCTGGCCACATCATCAGAGAAGAGCTCTATGCTACAGGGAGCACATGGACACCCACTATGACAGTTCCCACTATCCTCAGGCTGCAGCAGCTGAGAGGAGTGGAATCTGCTTTGGAGTGTGGCTGAGGAAGGACTGACATATGGGCAATGAGGTGATGGGATCAGCAGGATGCAGGTACTGAATCCTCCTCCCCTCCTTGCTCCAGTGGCGACTGCAGGTTCCCTTTACAGTGACCAGTCCGAGGGGGCAGCTGCAGCACAATCAGTACACATGGCAACCCAATAAAAGCAACTTGACCTTCAGACACTGACACTGTGTGTAACGTAATTCATGGTCTGGGTTTGTGAGCCCTGGACAAGGTCTTCCCTTTCCAAACTGCAAGGCTGTCACCTAGGGAAGGGGATCCTCTGAGCCTTGGCTTGGCCTGGGGAGTCTGTCAGGCTGCAAGAGGTGTCACAATGAAGGAGCATGTTTGTCACAGCCGGGAGGTGGCAGCGTGAGTTATGAGAAATCCCAGTGGCCAGCACAGAACAGGCTGGTGCTGGGTTCCAGCTGCTGCTCCCAGGCAGGAACTGCAGGATGGCTGTGCCAGGCAGTGGGCTGTGTTTGCAGCATATCCCCTGTTCTGCCGTACCACTATGGAGTCTGCAACATGGGGCTCATGCAGCCACCCAGCTCTGGTGAGGGTGCAGCTTTGGTGTTCCCCTCCAAACCCTCATGCCTTGTTTCCCAGTGCCAGGACCCAGCCAAGACCGGAGCTGCATCTTCTTCCCTCGCATCCTAAGAGAAGACTGCAAAAGGCACTGTGGAAGGCTTTTGCCCTGCTGAGCAGAGGGCAGTTGCCTGCTGTGCCGGGGGTACTGCAGCTCACCCAGCTTCACCCCAGCACTCCTCTCTGTGCAGGAGCCCTGCGTGCGTAACTGTTACTAAGCCCCAGGGCTGAGCTGTTCCTGTTGTCAGAGATACAGCAGAGGCACTGCCAGCTCCTGAACCCAGCCTGAGTGCCTTGGGCTTTCACATGGGTCCTGGATCCTTCTCATGAGAAGTGCAAACCCTCTCCCCCCTTCCCAATACTCTGTGTGCCAGGTCTCCTACATCACAGCAGTCTTTCTGTATTCCTCTGGGCTTTGGCTAGTGCTGAACAGGTAATACAGAACCACTTCCTTCCTCCACAGCTCAAGGCAGCAGCAGGGCCTGGCTGTTCAGTCCACTTGGACTGATTCTTCTTGGTCCAGGCTCCTTGCTAGGATTTGCTCACTGCAGATGCTCTGTTGTCCTGCAACAAAGTTCCCAAATAGATGGCAAAGGCAGGGGCAGAAACCTCACTGTTGCCCTAAAGCAGGTTGAATCCAGCTACCCAAGGGCAGCATGGGGCAGTGAAGACAGGGTCAGACAGTTTGTCTGTCCTCAGACCTGCTGTGTGATCTAATGCTCTTTAGGCTGCATCACTGCAGCTGCACCATTGCATCCACTACCTGGAGGAGTTGACATGGGAAATGCTGTGTGTTAATCTGGTGTAACACCCAAAAACAAATGGAGAGAGCTCAAATGACATCAAATGTGCAGGGAATTTTTTTATGCCATTAAAGCTCCTGTTCTCCCCACTTTCCTGTGCTCCCAGCCTGTACCTGGAGAAAACAGAAGTCACACTCGCCTGTTGGAGCACTATTAGAGGGAAATTCACTTGTTTGATAAGCATCGCTCTAGTAGGAGAGATCTCGAAGATGATGCCTTAAACAACAGGTGAGTCAGGGAAACAGATTTGAGAGCTATTTACACCTGTGAGAGAGAAATTTTTCTTCTCTCAGCTCTTTTTAGGGGCTGTGAGATGGTGGTGTGTCACCTCTGTTTTAGGTATTCTCTGCTGCCTGTCAACCAGAACCACTCTGAGTGCACTAAGCAGAGAGTAGCAGATGTCACACACTTTTCTTCTTTTATCTTCATCCTAAAATATAAACACACCAGGGGCAGCCTGTTTCCCAGCTTGGGGAAATTCCCAATTCCTCTTCTCAGGCTGGGAACTAGACCCTGACCCTGGTTTTGGAAAACACTTCAACGTGTGACCAAGCCACATCACTGTCCTGTTAGCAAAGAGAGACAGCAGCACCCCCAGATAGTGCTGGGAGTGAGCTCTGCGTAGTGTGGGGCCTACAGTGTGGATGTTCTCACCCGGGGGCTTCTCTCTCACTTGGGTCTTTGGGGCAATGGAGAGGTGAGGGGAGGGCAGAGATATGCAGAGCTGGCAGGGAGGGACTTTCTCTTAGCAAGAGGTTTTGTTGGTAGCCACTGCCAAGGGCGATGAACTTGTGGGACTATAGACTCAGAGCCCAGCTCAGCACCCAAAAGAGGGGAGAAATCCTGTTTATGCTGATGGCATTTGGGTCTCAGGCAGAAGGAAGTTTGAGCTTGTTGTACTGTCTCCCAGGGCTGGATTTGGCCCCTGCCCAACATAGCTACGTTTCTAATGCACATCTCTCCAACAGAAATACTGTAGGTACAGGTCCTGCTTCTTCCCACTGGTGTTTGGGCAGTGAAATGGGTGATGTTCCCACGGGACTGGGGTTAGTAGCCAGGCCAGGCTCCCGGCAGGTATACAGCCAGCACGCCTATGGCTGAGCACGAGCTTGGCAAGCTGATGGGACTCCCCCTCTCCTTGTGCGAATTATCGGGAGCGCTCAGTCATCAGGCAGTTAATGCACCACACAACAGGCGCTTTCTTCTTGGCTGTTACTCCTGGCTCCCAGGGAGGGGTGAAATGGCCTTGGGGCAGGTGGGCAACAGAAGCTATCCTGAATCCCATTAAAACATTTAACACCTGCTGAATCGTGCCATTGTGTGGGAGATAAAGGGAAGGGAACAAAGCTGCTCTTGGGCTTCCCTGACAGGGTGTCTGCTAGGCTTTGCTGTCCCATTGCAGCTGGGGAGCCTGAATCTCCTGCAAAGCCTCACTTGGCGGGTCTCTGTGTCAGTGTGGGAAGGTAGCAGTGTTAGGGGACAAAGAATCAACCATTCCCTGGCTGGAATCAGCCCCTTCTCCCTCTTTATAGTGTATGAGGTAGGAACCTGGAAAAGTCCTACCCTGACCAGCTTGCAGTGTCTGAAGAGCAAAAGTGTGAGGGTGTTCCTTCCAAAACCCTTGGCAAAGCTGGACAGATCCTTCACCCCTGGCCTCTCTTCTCTCAGATACTGGGCTTTGCTGGCTCAGCTGTGTCACTTTGGCGTTTGGGATTGGGAGCCATGCTCAGGCCAGGCCATGGCACCATGCTGGCTCCTGATGGGCACAAGATGTGCTCTGATGTGACCTAGTCAGTTCTCATGGGACAGTAAGGCAGCACAAGCCCTTGGCTGCTGCAAGAGGAGGCTGAGGCTGCGTTTCCAAGGCTAGCCCTACTAAGAGCTCAGTCCCAGTGCTGCCCACCTGCCTGACAGGGAAGGGCACAAACTGGTAGATGCTGCCCCAGAGATGCCAGAACAGGTGCAAGATGTTCCCCAGGGTAGCAGTGCAGTGCAGGGCACTCTGCAAGCTCAAGGGACCTGCTTTTCTCGTGTTTTCTGTAAAGCAGCCCTGCAAGGACAGTATTTGCTGCTATTTAGAAAATAGTGGGGCTATGCCCTTGGAGGAAAGAGGCTGGGGTGAAAGAGCATTTCTGACACAGCATATAGGCTTGGAGATGTCTACTGGCACTGCAGCAGCACCTGTGGTATCTGGGGTTTTTTGCTTCTCCAGAAAGAGGGGCAGTGAATCAGCCTTTGCCAGGAGCTGCAGCTCTGCTATGCTGGTGCGTGCTGGGGCAGGGAGGGCTGCGAGTCCTGTCCAGCACTCTTACCATACTAGGAAAGGAGAAGTATGTAAGTCCAAGAATCACAGCCTGTACAGCATCAAGAGGAGGGGGAACATCACACTTCCCTGCACCACAACCCAGAGTATTGGTGGTATTGCACTTCCTTTGCTGCCAAAACTACTGAAAAAGGACCAGGATGAGCAGGGGCAGCAGGTTGGCATCACTCCAACTCTTCCCAGTGCCAGGCCTGGGGGATCCCAACCTGCAGAGGCAGCAGCAGGCAGGAGGGTGGAGCCTGCCTTTCAAAATCCTGAGTGTGAGAGGGTCAAGTCTCCAAGGAAGAAGAATTTGTGGCAGTGGCTCCTACAGATCTGCCACTATCCTCTTACATTTGGGAATCCATTTACTGCAACCTGTAAGTACACTCCAGCTCTGGAGGGAACAATGGTGAT
Organism: Ploceus nigricollis; assembly: GCA_013399945.1. NCBI lineage: Eukaryota > Metazoa > Chordata > Aves > Passeriformes > Ploceidae > Ploceus > Ploceus nigricollis. The sequence continues at coordinate 611,783 of VXBC01011831.1, forward strand.
GGTTTCTAAAGCACACCCAGGACCAGAATTCCTGCTGGTGTGGTGTACACCATGGAGGTTAGAGCAGCGTTACCCCCTTCCCCACCCACAAACACACCCATCTACACAAACAAACAGGCCACTGCACTTGCACAAAGGAGCTTCTCCTGCCACGGCTGCTGCACTTCATGCTCTGTTATCCAAGGAGTTGTGGGTGCCAGAGTAACTGGGAGAGAGAGCCCAGCTCCTGCTGACTCTGGCTGAGATCAGCAGAGGGCTGTCAGGGCTGAGCAGCGTGGCTGGGCACTGTAGGAGTGCGTCTAAACTTCTCCTGGCTTCCGTGAGCTCTGCTCCCAGAACCAGCACGGGGACGTCTGCACTGGTTAACCTGCTGGGCAGTGACACAGCTGGGACACAAGGGTGCTGTGACTCTGGGATGCAGTGACCCACGGGGAAGCATGTGCAAATGGAGTGAAACACATCCTGTTCCTGCTGCTGCGTTAGGACAGCTGGCTCCTGGCCTGTGTGGCCACTCAGGGAACACTCCCAAAGAGAGTGCTCCCAAAGTTTTGTTGAGCTGTGCTTTGTTGCCTAGCTCAGAAGTCTGTGGATTGCTCTAAATGAGGTGTGAGCATCGTGCTGGTGTGCCATGGGGATTTTTAGCATGAGTTGGGGGATTGGGGTAAGAACAAGGAAGACTTTTCTATCACTGGCACTCAGACTGCTTGGGGTAGGCACTAGATTTGCTTTTCTGCCCTGAGACTTCACAACTCCCTGACCTTTCAGAAGTCCAAAACACTGCAAGAAAGCCACTGCCATCCTAGAGCTGCCCAGGTAGGGTATCCTCACACCTGCTTCCCCTGGCCCCCTGCTCTCCTCTCATCTCTGCTGCAAAGTGAGCCAGGCAGGTGGGTGGAAAAGTGACAGCTGGTGTTGTTCCAGTGCAGGTTAATGAATGTCTCCTCCTCTCCCCCTCACCTCCTCCTCCCCACCACCCCAGCACCCAGGCTCCTGGCTCCTATCAGCCCATCAGGCTCCCATTAACAAAGGCAGCCCTGGAGAGTTTGCATAGAGACCTGCTCTGCCTCTAATCTAGGTGGGCTAATCGCCTCCCTTGCCCAGCCTGCCTTCCCTGGGTCAATATTTGCTCTGAGCAAACACAGAGCTGTGACAGGTGTGCTGGGGAGAAGGCTCGCCGCCGCCAGCCCAGCCCTCTTGCCTGTCTCTGCTCAGTCACATCTCTCCGGCCCCCCGATCACCGGCCAGCCAGCGCTATTTTTATCAGGACTATAAAAGCCCCATCCAGCCAGCGTCACCCTCATTTTCTGCTTGTGAGCCAGCGGGGGAAGGCGAAGCCACTCACCTGACAGCTGCCAGCGTGTCACCGGAGCCAGGTGAGCTGCTATAGCCCAGCACACCTTGGCCGGGATCCTGCCTGCCTGGCTGGGAACACGGTACTGGGCATGGAGAACATCCTGGGGGCTTTCCCGAGACAAGTACTGGGAGTCCGGTCACACACCCGAACTCCCGGGAAGGAAGGGGATGGGCTCAGGGGACGCTGTCCAGCCTGTCCCCTTTCCTCTTCTCTCTCACCTGTATTTTCCAATCCTTTATGTTCCCCTCCCCTCCTCCATTTACTTCCTTTCTTCCTTCCTTCTTTTCCTCTCTTTCTCCACCCTGCCGTGCCAGTTAACCTGTCCCTGCTCTGTTTGGCTTTCCCAGGCAGCAGGTCAAGCATCCACTTTCCAGACTTTACCCTCGGAGGAGCTGGTTTGGAGCAGCATGTGCAGCAAAGGACACGTCTCCCAGCCTGCAGGACCCAGCTCGGGAAGGGGCTGCTGACAGCCCAAGGCAGAGCACCCCTCCAGCCCACACTATCCAAAGTCGGAGCATCTCTGCACTTGCCTGGCGTCGAGCCCCACGTGCAATACCTGACCTGAACGTTTTGTTCGTTCGGCTCGCGTTAGGCAGGTCCAGCCCATCTGCAAGCGCACGGCCGGCGCTCACCCGGCACCACCGCGCTCCGCTGCAGCGCGGCCGTGCCCCTGCAGCCGCGGAGGGAGCACGCGCCTGCTTGCAGCTCCTGCGTGCCAGATGAACACCCAGTCTGCGTGCGGAGCAAAGTGCACGAGGGACGTGCACAACGCGCAATCTCACCCAAACACATGCAGCACTGAACAGCCAGGGCACACAGATGGAGCAATCCACACACAGCATGCATGAACACCATGGGACTACCACATGGCACTGTGGGACATGGGACCCAGGTGACAGTGGTACACACGGCATTTTTGGCACTCAGCTTTGTAGGCTGTCATGTGCAGGACCCATGTCCATGGCATGGCAGGCACATGTAACACACTAGGCACACTCATCCTGCCTGTGTGGCTGATTGCTGCTTGTAGCAGCCTGCTGGGGAAGGGCAGCCTGGCCCTGGCAGCACTGCAGAGCCATGGCAGGCACAGAGAGCCCTGGCACGGTGCTGGCCCAGGGTGGAGTTTGGCAGGCTCTGCCAAGCACCCAGGTAGGTCTCAACGGTCTGCTGGCACCAAGGGAGCTTTAGCTGCTGACAGTGAAGCAGTGGGGAGGGAGGGCAGGAGCAGGCAGCAAGGAGCAGGGCAGAGGATGAGGGGTGTCACATCCTTTCTCACCTCCCTCTGCCTTGATTCACTCCCAGGCTGCACTTCCCAGCCCTTCCATGACTGTCTGACTGTCCAGAGCAGGTGTTTCCTGTTGTGCACCTTAAGTCTGCAGGCCAGCTGCCAGATCCTGCTGGTGGCAATCCCTCTGCCTATGCTTGCTGTGGAAGGGTATGGGGAGTGGTACTGACAAACGGTGGGTCTCTTCCAGGACAGCCCTGCTCACTGCCTGCACTGCTCTCCAAGCACAAGTGCTTGACGTGGACTCCTGTCCCATTCCACATCCTGTCCCATCCCTCTCCCCCAGCAGCCAGAGAAGACATTCAGAGCCTGGGGCTGCTCCTAGCACCGTGGAGGCTGCAGGGAGTCATGGAGAGCTAGGAGATGGGACAGCAGGAAACCTCCTTTCCTCCCACCTCAGGATATTTTTTGGGAAAGGAAAGATCCCTCACCTCCCTACTGTCTATGCCTGGCTCTGCCTGCGATTTCTCTGTCAGCCCTGAGCTGCTTCTGCCCTGCCCTCAGGCACAGGCACTTCTGTAGCACAGGATCCAGTTCTGGTCCTGCCATGCTCAGGGATGCTCTGAGTTTACAGGTGGATCCTGAGCCCATCTGCAGCCTCTCTGCAAACACCAAAAAGGCTCAGCCCATCCACCCAGTGTGGATGGAGGAGAGGTTGGAGGTGAAGGAGCTCAGGAGTGTGCTAAGGGACAGGATGATTCCTGCTGCTTTCCCTCACCCCCATGCAGCTATTCACAGGACAAAGCTCAGCAACCCTGGCCCTGGAGCAGGAGAATCCTGTTCCCTCCTTGTGGTGCCCCTGCAAGGGGCAGAGATGAGGCACCTCCTAGGCTTCCTGTTTGGGCAGATGCTTTGGGAAGTTTCTATCAGGTGGTGTAGGTAGGGGCCAAAATCAAAGAGCATCTCCAGGGTTGCCGCACTCCCTGCATCCCTCCAGAGCTAAGGGTCCATCCTAGCGTGGGAACAGCCCCCAGACAATGCAGTGATTTTCCATCATTGTGGTCATGGGCCCTTGGGGCTGTGTCTCCAGGCTCCGTGTCCCCTGCTACCAATTGGTAAAGTTGAAAAGCTGAGAAAGCACAACACATCCCCTGATATGCACAACCCTCTGCAGCTGCCCTGCTCAGGCTGGGATCAAACAGAACATGATTAATAACTCTGAGCAAAGCCAGACCCTGCTGTCCATGTGCTCCAGTCGCTGCACGTGTGTCCCTGTGGGGGCAGAGCCTGGTGAAGATAGTATCTGGCAGAGCAAGGCTGTGGAAACGCGGCCATGCCACCTCTGCTTTCGCCTGCTTGCTCCAGCACCTCTGGGCTGTCTTATGCCCTAGCTTACTTGCCCCCCTGCCACCTTCCCAGCCTGCTCTCACTGCCCCAGCTCTGCCAGCCCAGTGGCACTGCGAAGTTGTGAAACCGTTCAAAGGTGGGATGGTCCCCAGAAGCCACATTGCCCTCAGGGCTGTGTTACCTGGGGAATGACTCTCTGGCAGGATTAGCACCCAAGGGCGAGCTTCTCCTCACTATAGGCAGAGCCAGAGGCATTAAACACCCACTTTTACATGTCAGAGCCAGTGCTGGTACCAAGGGTACCAAGGCTGGCACAGGATGGGGCACAGTGAGGTATTGCTGTCTGTGCTGGGTGGTCTGTTCCCCAAACCCCAGGCTCTGCATGGCCAGTGGCACGGCTTTGGGGACCCTGGGACCCGGGCTGGGGATTTCCCTGGCACAGTGCCGCACCAGGAGGATTTGCATGGAGAGGGCAGGATGCAGGAAGAGCACTGGGGAGATGCAAGTGCCCAGGTTTGGATTTGCACATAGGTGTAGTTTCACACAGGTGTGTATGTGCATGCATGCCTGTGTATTTGCATAGGTGTTTCAATGTGTGTGCCCTCCCTGGCAGGCAGAGCGGAGCTGGTGCATCCCTGTCCTGTGTGTACACGTGTGTGTGCTCTCCTGCTGAGCTGAACGGGTGGTGCTGGCCATGTCCCTGCTGTGCTTGCTGCTCTGTTTCCTGGTATGTGCAGCTGAAGGTGTGGGTGGGAGCAGAGGTGTACACTGTTGCTGGCAGCCTCTGGGCTGCTCACGTCCTGCCCAGCCCGGATGGGGTGTGCCATCCTGGGGCAGGCACTGCTTTACTTCAGGATGTGGGAGAGGCAGCTGGTTGTCCTCAGCATGCCAGTGCCCTGGAGGGGACCAGCCCACAGGGCTGTGTGGGCACCTCAGGGGCTGAGAACCAGGGTGGTGTGAGCATCCCTAGACCTCAACTGGACCCTACCTCAGCACATCTCTGCTGTGCCTGAAGGAGGTGCCCAGGCAGAGCAGGAGCTCCCTGCCCCTCAAAGTCAGTCTGTCCCAGCACCACTGTGGGTACCCAGACAGTTTGCACAAGGAGACAGGCTGCTTGTGAGGCTGGGGATGAGCTAATGTTGGAGGCCAGGGTGCTGCTCCAACCTGCTCCTGGCATGGCCAGACCTGGGGCAGGGAGCATAGAGACTGTCCTCTCTCTGAGTTAGGGTCCTGCACTCCCTTTGCCAGGCTTCAGATATTGTCACCAGGCAATGATTCCATCCCACACCTCACTCCCAGCTGAAGACAATACAAAGAGGCAGTCTTCAGTCTGCCTGGGCTCTGGGACAAGCTTATCCCCCTCTGTCAGACAGGGTGGAGGGGAGAGGTGAGTCCCAGGCATGGATCTGCATTCTGCTGTGGTGAAACTACAGGAATTCTGCACAGTCCAACCCATTCCTGGTCATGGGGAGTATCAGGGACAGCATAGGTACAGCCTGGCATCCTCCTCCCTGCACCCACAGACCACTGGGGTGAGGGGACATGTTTTACAATTGCCCCCAAAAAATGCCTTTGAACCCCCATTAGAGAAAGGTATAAGGGAGAGCCCTGATAAAGGATTCAAGATGCTGGGGGGGAAAAAACCCAGAGCTTATACTAGTCCTGCATCTTGGAGCATATCAGCCCCATCATCCCACGGGGCCTCCAGGGGAGGGGTGAGTGATGGGGCTCCTCTCTTCCCAGCCGGTGGCTCGGGGAAGTGCGTGGGCAGCCTGCCCAGGAGATGGACACTGAGGAGGACTGCTGCTTCTGGCCCAGCTATTGCTGGCTTCAGGAGCCCTGAGGCAGGATGTTCTGTTCCTGTGGCAGCGCCTGGCTCAGCCCCCGCCTGTGCTGATCCTCAGAGCTGCTGGAGGAGGGGACCCACCACTGTCAACCTTTTCATCTGCTTCCTGCATGAGCATCACCCAGGCTCGGGGTGCCTGCCACTACAGATGTGGCCAACAGGACAGTGGAGGAGCACTGGGGTGGAGTGGGACCTTGGCCAGGTGCCAGCTGAGCTGGTATCCCCTGGCTCTGAGGCTGCCAGGGGCTGCCAGCCTTAGTCTTGCACTCTGCACCTCCATGACAACACCCTAGTTGCTATAGGTAAAGGTGACATCTGGGAAGCTGTGCTCAGCCCGTGATATCCCTCCAAAATGACACAATGTACTGCAGGAGATGCATCAACAGCTGCATCCAGGCCAGGCTGGGTGTGGGTTGGGATGTGCTCCCCTGTCTCCATCACCGCAGCCCTGGGACTGTGAGGACTCTGTGAGGACTCTGTGAGGACCAGCAAGCTTCTCCAGGACAATGAAGATATGGGGTGCCCTGGAGGTGCCAGGCTGAGGTCACCTGTGGTAACAAGCAGGAGGTCACAGTGGCTGGCACCAGCAGGCTCCCTTCCAGGTCAGGATCTGGACCAGAGGACCAGATTCTGGCTCCTCTGCCCCAGTGCCTGGTATCCCCAGCTGGGTAGGGTGTGAGAGAGGGGACACCTCAGGCTGAAAGGGCCATGCCACGCTGGGTTCCCTTTTGGAGAAGTCTGGCTTGGTTCTGTGCTGCTGTCAGTTCCCTGCCAGGGCTGGCTAACCTGGGGAGGCAGCCTTTGCCACCTGCTCACACCCAGGCTGTAATCCACAGGCAGGAGGCAAGCAGCTGGCGGAGCCTCCCTGACCTTCAGATGGGATTAGTCCCCATGGGAACAGTGGGGAGCAGGCAGGTGAGGCCACAGCTCCCCTGGCAGTTCGTGGGGACTGAGCACACCCCCATGCTGGGGACAGCCAGAGTCAGGTGGTAACAGGTGGCACAGGGTGAACCTGTGTCCCTGGGAGCATCCTTGCCTTGGTGGGTTGTTGGAGGGGCACCCCCAGAGCTGTGGGTGCCACAGGGCAGAGTGGGCAGCCACAGTCCCACAAGGAGGGCGTGGGCAGCGTGCCACGGTGCCAGTGGCATGGAACAGCTGGCAGCCCACAGTGTGCGTGTGCACCTGCGTGGGAGCTAATCCCAGCAACATCTGCCAGGCTCTCTCAGGAGTTTCTGGCTGCAGGGATGGGATGGCTGCATGCACAGGGGACACGTGAGTGTGGGGCAGCTGGCAAGTGCCAGGGCTTCCTGTGCAAGGCAGTGCCTGTGTGAGGATGCTTCTGTGGCAGATGTGTGCCTGTACACATATGGCTCATGTGGCCATCAAAGCTTCTGGAGGGGATAAGTGGCACTGGGGATCCCAGCAATCCTTTTTGCTCTGGGATCCAGGATTCAGCAGGTGGAAGTAGGGGTTTTGTCTGGGATTAACCAACCCTGGTGTGGCCGTGTTCAGAGCAGACCTGAAGCACAGGTGACTGGAGAGGGAAGGAGAGTGTTTGCATCCTTGTCAAGGAGGATGATTTCCCACAGAAATGAGGCTGGGGGAGAAAGCGGAGGAAAAAGGGAGCAGTGGGGCTGTGTGGGGGCAATGACACACCACCCCTGATCTAATCAGCCAGACCCTGCAAATAAAAAGCCACCTGTTTTGGCCCTGACAGCAGGAAGCCATCCCTAGAACAAACAGAGCACCAGGCAACTGGAAGAAAGACAAACAGGGGCCGGCACCAGCTCCATCTGCTCCTGTTCAGCCCAGCCCCCAGACCTCCAGCCCCCTGGAGTACTGGTCCAGCCCCAAGCAGGGCTGGGGAGAAGGAGAGAGCAGTTCGAGGTCCTTGTAGGATGTGACCAGGGCTCAGCCCGTGGTGTCAGCCAGGTGGACCACACACCGCTGTGCTGCCTTGGTCAGCCAGCCCAGATATTCCAGCATCAATGGGTACAGTTGTGTATTGCCACAGACATGGCAGCAGCCTCAGGATTCCTGGGCAGCACCTGCTTCACCTCTCTTGTGGCTGCCCTTCAGCCTGCTCGGCTCCCCCAGCTGTGCACTGTCCTGGGACCAGTGCCTGCACAAGGCATGGGGTACAGCCCCACGGTGGGCATGGTCTGGGCTTGGCATGGAGCACTTGGGTGACCTCGTGCTCCCTCCGTGCCCCCGGGCTGCCAGCTGCCGCTGTGCCCAGTGGCACTGAGAAACATGATCTGTTTTGCTAGTGCAGGGAACAAGCTGAGCTGGGAGCTACGAGGGGCCCTTATTAAATTAGCCTATGCAGGAGGCCCTGGGCGAGTGCTAACCAGCTCCCTGAGCCTGTATTAGCAGCTGCCCTTGAGCAGAGCCACTGCCTGCCCCCGCACCAGCCTCCCTCTGCCCCTGTCCCCAGCTGGGCAGGTGTGGCTGGGGGCTTGCAGGTGACCTAGCCAGGGGAATGCTGGCTGCTGACAGAGACTACCTGGAGACGGCCCAGGGAGGACAGGCTGCATCAGCATTCTGGGATGCGGTCAGGGAAGGCTCCTTGTGAGTGACCCCACTGAGCCACTGTGCCCTGATGTGGCTGTGGCTCCCGTGTGGCTGCCCTGAATGTACCAAGCAGGAGGTGAAGCACATCCCAGTGAGTACGACGTGCTGAGAGCAAGGGAGGGGCACAGTCTGCATCTGGGTTTCTCCTCTTCACCATTCACCTTCCAGTGCTTTTATCCAAAATGTTGCATGGGGATGGCTGAATGGCTTGCTTGCTCCTCATGGCACACCCCCAGTGCCCCACAGATGCTGTAGCACACCATACAGTGCCCCACACACTCCACATGCACATCCTATAACAGCTTGCAGCATCCTATCTATTCTGTGGTGCCTCACGTACCGGGGCTCTGTAGTACACCCCACAGTGCCCCGCACCTCAGAGTCCCCAACTGCCCTGATGCCTCAAGCACCCCAAACTAACCAGTGCCCCACACCTCTGCTCACACAGCCCAGGCAAGGGGTGGCAGCACCGTGGGAAGACCCTGCAGTGCACTAGCTCTGCATCTTGCCTCATCTCGCCAAGGTGATCGCTTCCCTAAACGCTGCCCAGACCTGTCTCCCAGCATTTTGAGAGATGGCCCCAGGCCACCAGGCTGCACCGGGGTGCTCTTCCTTCTCCAGGGAGCATCCCTATCCTTCCCTCCAGCTTCTGCTTCCCCAGACAGCTCCAAGAGGGTCTACTCCTCCCTGCTAGGAGCACTTCAGGCAACGCAAGCTGAGGGTCGCCTCCCCAGCGCCTGTCCCCTGACAAGGGCCGCTAATGTCCCTGAGCTGGAGCCTGCTCCAACCGCTGCCAGGCTGCACCCTCTGCTGGGACCCGCAGGCATCGGCGCGGATTCGCTCGAGCCTCGGGGCCGTCGAGCAGTGGGGAAGTCACGACGGGGAGCCCCGAGTCCTGCCCCCAGCCCGTCCTTGCTGCCACCCCTCAGTCCCCGATTCTTGTTGATGCCGGCCATACTAACACCACACCCAGCTGCTCACACTGCATTCTCCATAACCAAAAATGTCTGGGTCTTTTGTGATGTTGACCTCATGCCCAGGACCCCCAGAATGGCTGGAGATTTCCCGGGAAGGTTTGAGGTGCTATGGTCCAGCCGTTGCCCAGTGGCCAGCATGGCACCTGCCCAGCTGAAGGTGGGGAGTGCCCGGCCTCACCACAGACTACACAGGGATGCTGCCTAGACACCCAGGATTTCACAGCTCAACAAGGCACTCTTCCTTCTTTCCAGCCTGTGTTGGCCTCGTCCATCCCAGGTCCTGGTAGGAGACGCTGGGGATAGCTGCATGGCATGGTGCAGTTCCAGGCAGGGCTGGTCCTCCTGTCCAGGTGAAGGACACAACTCTGTCCCAAAGCTGGTCCCCTCCCGCTGTGCATAGTGTCCCTTGCCCGTGTGGGCGGTGAGTGGGAGCACAGGGAACTCTTTGTCAAGCCAGGGGAAATGCTCAGGGCATTACAAGCATGTAAATGGGGTCCATTAGCACCCAAGTGTGCAGCCAACACAGGAACCCCTGCAGGGCCTGGCTGGAAAAGGAATCCATGGTGGCAGAGTCACATGTGGAGGGGCAGAAGCAGCCCCAGATAAGCCCTGTGTTCCAGCGCGAGGACATCAGTGCCCCTCAGCTCCCAGATGGTAAATCCCCAGTTCACCCTGGCACCTCCTTCCCACAAGCCTCAACCCTGGCAAAGGCTGCGGATGCCCTGGGAAAGGCTCGGTCCCTAATCCCTGGGCCAAGCGGGGACATTGTCCGGGGGCAGAAAGGAAAGCGGCGCGTCAGGCCCTTTGCCCATTGTGCCCTGAGCCCCTGCGCAAACACAGCCCAGCACTTTCATTGTCAGCCTCGCTGGGCGCGGGGGGGCCGCTCTCGCCACACTGCCTAAGTGGAATGGACAGCCGGAGTCTGGGGTGGGTGAGCAGCCCGTCCCCCCCATCCCCTGCCTGCTGACACAGCGCCCTGGCCGCCTGCACCATCGGCACTTCAGCGCCCGCCTATAAAGGGCGAAGGGAAAAGCCGGCCCGGCACCGCCACCTTCGCTTCTGTGCCCTGCCCTCCGACCAAGTAAGTACCAGGCTGTGAGCCCCCAGGACCGCAGTGCACAGGCGCTGCCCCGCTCCCTTCACCCCCACAGCAAGCCCCCCACCCAACGCTCACCCTGGGGAAGGGCAAGTGGCGGGGTGCTGTGTGGCACAGCGGGGGTGCCCTGTGCGGGCAGGAGGGACCCTGGCAGGAGGGATGGAGGAGCCGGGCTGCTCTACCCCAGGGCTACCCTTGTACCCGCATCTGAGCTGCGGTCACCGCCGCCTCCCAGCAGTGGGTACAGTGCCACCGCACCCAGACAACTCCTGGAGCCATCGCAGGGAGCTTGGGAGAGGAAAAACTGAGGCAGTCCTGGGTACACCACATGGAGAGATGGGGCACTGCAAATTCCCCCTGCAACTTGGGGTTCACTGGACAGAAATCCCCCAGCACCGAAGGAAAGGGAATGGGAAATGTCCCCATGCCAGCCTGGGAGGGCAAGGGGCCAGTGGCACGGGATATGTGAGGGCAGCACCATGGGCATCCCAGGCTCAGCAGCAGGCAGTAGGGTGGCTGGGGGCTGATGGTGGGCACCTGCCCTGGGGTGATACGTGGGGCTCTGCCAGCAGCCGAGCGACCCGTATGACCAGCAGTGAAGCCATGGACACCCTGGGGCAGTACAAGATCACGGTGTGGGAGGAGGAGAACTTCCAGGGCAAGCGCTGCGAATTCCTCATGGAGTGCCCCAGCATCATGGAGCGCGGCTTCCGCAAGATCCGCTCCATCAAGGTGGAGTCTGGCCCGTAAGTGCCCCGCCAGCCCCGCGGCCCCTTGGCACACCCCGCTCCAGCAAACCCACTGCTCCCAGGGGACTGCTGGGAGCTGCTAGGGAGCCAGAACACCAAGTTCTTCCTCAGCTATGACGCAGCCTCATCATGCGACCTCACTGCTTGTGCTCCTTGGGTTTTCCCATCTGGTAATCAGGGAGACCTTACCAAGGCAAGGCATAGGTTGGAGGCAATGATGTGGCTCTGGGGAGAGGGGTCCCACTTTCAAAAGGGACATTTGCTGCTAGCGAGGACCCCAACACCTGTGAGAGACCCATAACCTGCCAGGATGTCTCTGTCCCCTGCCCAGGAAGGAGAAGCTGACCCCTGACTGATCCTGAGGTCTGTGTCACACATCCCTGAGGGTTTTCCTTCTCTTCCTTCCAGCTGGGTAGGCTTCGAGTACCCTGAGTACCAGGGACAGCAGTTTATCCTGGAGAAGGGTGACTACCCCCGGTGGGAGGCCTGGAGTGGGAACAGTGGCTACCGGACCGAGCACCTCCTCTCCTTCCGGCCTGTCAAATGCGCAGTGAGTTACTGGGACACCACAGAGGGAGGGCTCAGGGCAGACAGAGCCTCCTCCAGGTAGCCCAGCATGGAGGCAATGAGGGACAGACTGGAGGACGACTTACATGGGGCATGGGATGGAGGGGTGAGGTGTTCACAGAGGTCCGTGTGAAGTGGAGGAGTAGCTGCACCCACCAGCTCCCACCTCCTTGCAAAGATCCTGGGATGCTTTTTAGGTCTAAAATTTAGCCTGAACCACAATTCCAGCTCCTTCTGCTTTGTGCTTTGGAGAGCCACCTCTCAGGCTGGGGTTCCAAGGCCTTGTCCCCTAGCCCCGATTCCCGGGGATGGGATGAACAGAGAGGAGCTGGCAGCACCGCAGGGATGCTCGGAGTGCAGGGCCCGTCCCCCTCCCACCCAGGGTACCTGAGGCGTGCCCAGGCAGACGCGGCTCTATCGCTCCATCTGCAGAGACAGTGGTGCTCGCAGCAGCGGCACGTCTGCGCCTCCGAGCGGGGGGTCCCCCCCCAACTTTTAATAATCACCAGGCAGATATGTTCAGGCTTTAATAAAGGGGATGCGATAAGATCACTCCTTGCTGGCAGGACTGCTCCTCGGTGCAGATAGATGCATGTGGGGGCTGGGCACGGGGGACAGTGCTGCATCACTCAGTGTCCCAGCCATTAACCCCACCGTGTCCAGCACCCAGAAAGGCCCCACAGAGCTGAGGGGACCTCTCTCAGCATCCTGCCTTGCCCTGAACCCTCCTGCAACCTTGGGGAGTGTGGTGATGCTGAGGGCAGCAGTCCATGTGGATCCAGAGGCTGTAGTCACTAACTCTCACTGACAGCTGTGCATTGGGACCACAGGGACATGAGAGCAGCATCCTCGGGGCAGTTCTGGGGTGTCCCAGTGAGGGGGTGCCAGGTCGAAGGACATCCCCATGCATTGCATCAAACCTGCTCACGATCCCTGGCCTCTCAAAGCGCCTTGGTGTGTGTCACACTGATGCCACATCCCCTATCCCTGGGCAAGCCAACCCATTCCTGCTGACCTCCAGCTCTCTCTCTCTGCAGAACCACAATGACAGCAAAGCCATCCTCTACGAGGCTGAGAACTTCCAGGGTCACAAGTTTGAGCTGAGTGACGACTATCCCTCACTGCAGGCCATGGGCTGGGGCAACAAGGAGGTGGCATCCATCAAAGTGAACGCCGGAGCGTGAGTGCGGCCGGTGGGGCAGGGACTGGGGGTGCCAAGAGCAGAGGCTCAGCAAGAACCTCCTAGCATAAAACACCTGCAGAAACCCCAGGATGTGGAAGGGGGACCCCCTCAAAAAAGGGATTCCTTCCTGCTACCTTTTCCTTGGAAATACAAGCCATTGGGTATTTTCTGTCCCTCTCCTCCCAAGGCAAGCAGAGGGATGGGATGGGATGGGATGGGATGGGATGGGATGGGATGGGATGGGATGGGATGATTTGGCTTGGGGCTCTGAGCCAAGGGTCTGCCTGCAGGTGGGTGGCATACCAGTACCCGGGATACAGGGGCTACCAGTACGTGCTGGAGCGGGACAGACAGAACGGCGAGTTCAAGAAGTACAATGAATACAGCAGCCAGGCCCACACCAACCAGATCCAATCCATCCGCCGCGTCCAGCACTGAACAGGGGCAGGGCCGTGTGCCCTGCAGCCTCCAGGCTGCTGTGCAATAGACCTCTATCCGGTAGCAAATAAAGGCATTTGTCAAAAAAAAGAGTGCTCCTGCCTCTGCTCTGCTCCTCAGGGGGCTGCCATGCTGGGAGGACCACGGTGGCAACTGGAAGGTTTCCCCTTCCCCAGGCAGTTTTGGGCTCATGGCCAGATCCACCCTGGGCTGAGCTCTCTGCACCTCATCTCTCATCCACGCACAGTTCCACTGCTGTGATGCTCTGGCTGGGAAAATGGGAACTTACTGGGCAAAGAGAGCACTGGAGGTGGGAGAGGGCACCAAGAGGGTTGTGCCCTGGGAAGAGACATCCAGCAGAGTTGTACCCTGGGTTCTCCTCCCAGGATCAATGCCAGAGAAATTGATTGCTACAAAGTCTGTGAACCAAGGTCCCCTTCCTGTGCACCCCTCTGGAAGAGAGAAGGGGGTCCCTGCCTGCTGCAAGCCTGGAAGGAGGAAGAACATAGAGGTCATCTGGGGCAGGACGGGACTCTGATAACACTTGGGGCAGCCACAGTTGTGTGAGGTTTGGGGGCACTGGCACAGAGGGGCTGGGGGGGAGGTGGGTTGTGCAGGGGTCAGGGGAAGGAGGTCTGAGGGTAGTGTTCCACAGGTAGTGGGCTTGGCTTGATGCTTGTAGGCGTGTGCGTCCTCCCCCAGCCTTGCCACGCCAGCATATCCGTGCAGTATCCGGCTCCGGGACACCGGGAGCCCCACCCAGCCTCCTCCTCCTCCTCCAGCACCCTTTCCCAGCCTCCTCCTCTTCCATCTGGCTCTGAACCCTCCTGGGGTGCAGGCTACCCATCCCGAGGTGCTCCCTGCACTCAGCACATTGCTTCCTCCTCTTCTCCTCCTCCTTGTCTTCTATTCTGCTCTGGCATCCCAAAGCCCTCCTGGGGCACTCCCCACTCCCAGGACATGGATGCAGGGTGGAACAGTTCTGAGTGCCTCAGATGCCTGGGTTCCCTGATGCCCACCCTGCTAAAAGCATGCTTGGCCCTGAGAAAAGGAGTGTCCCAGAAGGCTGCTGGGAGACTGGGCTGGGGGTCAGTCTGTGCACACCCCTCACCCAGCAGTGTGCAGAGACCCCAGCCCTGGTGTGTGTGTCAGCATGTGCATGTGTGTGTGTGTGAGCTGCACACGACTGAGCACACAAGTGTTTCCCTGCATTCCCCCTCTCCCCTCCAGCCTCAGTGCTGCTGTGCAGGAGACCCAGCACAGCCCCATCCCACATGGCATCCCGGCTGCGGAGTGCCCCCCAGCCCGCCCCTGTCTCCTCCGTGTCCCCAGTGGCCCCACCCCACCGTGGCCGCACGGCCTCTCCCCCTGCACAAACAGATTCCGGCACACCTGGCCAGGTGCAGCCAGCCCAGGGCCACGTCAGCTCGGCTCCGCTCCACAACGCCGGCTCACAGGTGAAGCTTTCCCGNGTAGGGGTGGGCTGTGGGGGTCATTGCAAAGTCTGGGGTCCTTATTGCTATACCTGGGGTGGGAGGAGAGCACTGGAGTGGGGGGTGGGGGGCAGACTGCCTCTTGCAGCCAGAGGGACCTGCAGCTGCTTCCAGCTGGGTGTTCCACATGTCTGGGCTGTATCCCCAGTAGCACCACAGACCTAAAACCTCATCTTCTAGATCCCCCTCAGACCCACGGCCCAGTCCCTTGTTCCCCCACGGACATGGGCCCCTATTTCCTGGATTTCTCAGGTACCCTGCTTTCCCCACCCTCTGAGTCTGCCCCAGCTCCCCCATGAACCTGGGGTCACATCACTCAGGTCCCCAAAGCTCCACAGGGCTTGCCAGCTCTTAGGATCTGACACTCTCTGTCCTTCTGCACACCTTTGACCCCAGATCACTCAAAGACCCCAGTCCCCTCACATCCCACTTTAAGGCCCCTACCCACAGAATTTCCCAGGGACCCAGGCATCTCCATGCCCAGTGCCCACCAAAGCACTCCCTTCTCCAGCTCCTGCAGCCCTAAACCTCTTTCTCAGCCTGATCCCTACTGCACCCCCACCGCCTCCCCACTCTGGGCTGATGCAATGTCCCTCAGCCCAGACCCCCCCTCCATGCCCTCCACCATGCAGGTTTGCTGGAGGAGTATCATGGTCACCCGGGCTGCCAGAGGAGGATGGGTTGGTGGGCCTGACACACTCCCCACCTCACCCCGCTGTCTCCGGGGCTTGTTTTCTGTTGCCTGAGGTTTGTTTCAGTGACTCAGGCAGCGAAAGCAAGTCTGGGAGGCTGCGGAGCCACCGCTGGGAGAGCTACACTTTGGGGGGCGGGGGAGGAGAGGGATGCAGGGAGCAGCCAGGGTTGCTGGGCTGTACAGAGCTGGACACCCCACTGAGAGGTTCAGGGGAGCTCAGGAGACAAGCTGGGGGAGGAGAAGCTTTTTAAGAGCTGTTACCTCCGAACAGGACCACTGGGAAATTTCTGGAGGAATACCATGGTCTCTGCTTATGTCTCCCCTCGCCAGCATCTGCTCTTTGTCCGTGATGTAGATGGGCAGCAGAGGTGGAGCACCTGGAGCAGAGGTGGAGCTCAGTAACCAAGGGACCCCCTATTTCCTAAACACTTTGGACAACCCCTGCCAAGAGGAGACACCAGCTCTGTTGGGCTGTGCCACCCCGATTGAGCATCACTCCCCTTGGGCTGCAGCTTCTTATGCAGGGCAGGCACATTTTGGCTGCAGTATAAATAATAACTGTGAGTCTGGCATGGCTGTATCCTGATTTCCATTAGGTTCATATCTTGCAATGATCACTTTCCAGAAAGGCAGCTAAATCCAGCATAAGAGCTCATCCTTTTGCCAGACATCAATGAAACACTGCAGAAGAAGTTGTGAGCTTGGCTGTACAGTGTTGGACTCATGGAGTAGAACTGGTGACAGCTGCTGGCACACTGCCTGGCTGCCTCAAGCTGTGGGATCCTGTGGAGGGTCCACTCCTGACCTGGGGGACAAAGACTCTGACAGCACCCCACAAGTGCATATAACAGCTGGAGCCATGGGTGACAGAGAAAAACCTGGCCAGATGTGTCTTTTTGGATCTGGTATCACCTTTCTCCAATATAAGTTTCTCCATGAAATGTCCTCCTGTCTTCAGAATGTACCCAGTGCTGCCCAGGACAAGCAGATGAAGATGGGGCCATCCTGGTTTGTGTGGGTGCTGGAGTTTACCCAGCTTCTATGGATCCTAATAAAGATGTGCAGCAGGTTGGGGCAGGGCTGGGTGCTGTGGGATGGTCACAGGCTTAACTGTCCCTGCAGAAGGGTCTATTCAGAAGAGCACAGAGGAGACAGGGAGGTGGCAGAGCTGTGGGATGACCTGGTGCCACCAACTGCTGGAGATGCATTTACCCACCCCAAAACTCTGGGCACTGCAAAGGAACCCCATGACCATTGTCCTGGAGGTGAAGGGACCTGGTGGGGACTCACCTGGCCCACCCCAGGGCTCTGTGAACTGCAAGGAGACCCCAGGACCGTGCTGATGATGCTGGAGCTGGGGAAGGGGCAGGCACGGACCCCCACGGCCAGCAGCACTGCGGCTCGGAGAGCCAGACGCCAGGGGGACAGAGCCGATGCTGCTGCCGATGCCGCGCAGCGAGGTGCGGGGGTCCGAGGCGATGCTGGCCGATCGGCGGGTCAGGAAGCGAGATGCTGGCGGGAGGCCGGGCCCGGGCAGTCTCCAGGCAGTGGCCGGGCCCGCTCCCAGCTGGGATGTCAGCGCCGTGTTTGCGAAGAGTTAAGGAGGCGGAAGAGGCAGGAAGCGGCCCGAACCGCTCTCCATAGAAACCCGCGGCCGTGATTAAAGTCTGATGCGGGCCCGATAGCGGGGGGAGGCGGGGGGGGCAGCGCCCGCTTTAATTACAG
>VXBC01011831.1:630436-641645 GCA_013399945.1 Ploceus nigricollis
TCCTATCACCCATCCTGCCCCCCCCCCGCCTCCTCTCCCTCTCCCTCTGCCCCACAGCTCTCTCCCTCGCTCCCTTTCTCCTCCCTACCCCAGCCCACGGAATCGTCTATTCCTATTTAAAAGCTTCCCCGGCTGGGTCGGAAATCGGATTTCCTTTTTCCTGGACGCGTTTCCTGGCTTCGCCGCAGCGGCGGGGCAGGCAAGGGGGAGCGGCCGGGGGCTGCGGGGACGCTGCCCGCGGGTGGGCGCTGGGGTGTCGCGGTCCCGCCTGGTTCCAGCCCTCCCTCCACACCACCCGCGTCCCCTTTTCCCCCCAGATCCAGTCGGGGAAACTTTGTTCAAAGACGGGAAGAGCCAGGCGTGGGGGTCTCTCAGCCCCGGCGTGCAGAAAGGTAAGAGCACCGCTGCCCCTTCCCCTGGACAGGCCCCGCTGCCCTCGGCCGGCACCGAGCGGGGACCCCGGGGCACTCGCATTCCCTCCCGCCCAGCAGCCACCGGAGACCCTTTCCCGTCCTTTGCCGGGCACTGCCCATGCAGGACACGGCCACCGCGGAGCCCCCGTTCCCTGCTGCTGCGAGTGCCTCCGGCTGGGAGCATCCTGCCGCCAGTTCCCGCGGGGACAGCGGCCAACCCCGACGGTCGGAAGCTCCCGTCCGTGGCATCAGAGGGGAGCAGGGAACGCATTCCCCCGAGCCCCTCAGCGGGGAGAGTGCAGGGTCCCAACTCCGGTCTCCCAGGAGCTCCGGGACATCCGACGGGAGGGAGCTGCCAGCCATCCCGGGGGTGGGGCGGGCTAATCCGGGCTCGGGAGATCTGTTCCTGCGAGTGGAGAGGAGAGTTGAGACATCATTCGTGAGGGAGCTGCCAGTGAAGTGCTGGGGTTCAGACAGGGCTTGGAAGTCATGTGTCCTCGGGAACTGGAGCCATCCATCTGGAACAACCCGCGCAGGGGTCACGGGCATCGGCCAGCGCTGGCCAGGGAGCAGCCCGGAGCTCCCAGTGCTGGCCAGGGAGCAGCCCGGAGCTCCCAGTGCTGGCCAGGGAGCAGACCGGAGCCCCCAGTGCTGGCCAGGGAGCAGCCTGGAGCCTGCTTGGGAGCGCGGCAGCACTGGGCGTAGTGGAGACAGCACTGTAGTGTTTGGGCCGTGTAGCTTGCATGTTTGCTAGGAGGCAGGGACCAGGGGTGCTCTGAGCAGGAAAAATGGAGCCCTGGTTTAGTGGTGGGAGGGGGAGAAAGATGGAACTGG
This sequence comes from Ploceus nigricollis, assembly GCA_013399945.1. Lineage (NCBI taxonomy): Eukaryota > Metazoa > Chordata > Aves > Passeriformes > Ploceidae > Ploceus > Ploceus nigricollis. The sequence goes on from VXBC01011831.1 coordinate 631,684, forward strand.
GGGAATCATTTTGCCTCTGCACTGCAGACTCTGCCCAGCCATACTTTAAACACTGTGCTGCAGCGAGAAGGATCTTTTTGGATGCCTGGATATTTCCTTAGAGAGCGCTCAGGTGCATTATCATGGCACCCTGCAGCAGGCAGGATAGAGCCTCGTCACCCCACCCAGATGCACCCCTCAACACCTCCCTGACCTCCTTGCATGGGGTGGAACACCCACGGGTGGGAGATAGCTGGAGGCCAGGGTGGGGGCTGTGGTGATGGAGAAGAGGCAAGGGCTGCAGATGCACCCTAGGGAGGAGAGATTCCCCACCTTGGTCCCAGGATGGGGAATTAGGAAATACAACACCTTGGAAAGACCTGGGCTCAACTGCCTGGATCAGGATCTGAGTGGGTTTTGGCGGAATGGGAATGGAGGAGGAATGGCTGTTCCCTGCTTCTTCTAGAGCAAGATACAAGGAGCACCAGATAAAATAGGTGGGTCTAAAACAAGCAGAAGATGTTTTTTTTGTGGGAAATGTAGCAGAGCTGCAGGACTTCTTGTTGCTGAAGTCATGGGTGCTAAACCTCTGTATAGGAGCCAAGCACCTTTAGAAAATAATGTTAGAGGAGCACAGGGATAATTGCAAAGGCACATCCTCTGCTCTGGAAAGAGACTGTGCTGCAGGGACTGGCATCAGGAGCAGGGATGTGCAGGGGATGCTGCTCAGAGGAGGCAGAGTGGGGTGTCTAGGTAAGTGCAGGGCTGCTCTGCAGGGTGGCAGGGTCCCAGCAGTAGGACTCCTCCATGCCCAAAGGTCCAGATTCCCTCTCCTCTCATGACCTCTGGCCAGACTCGATGGAACATGTCCTTGTGCCTCACCATGGGCATGTAGAGGTGTGCCAGGCTCAGTGTGTGCACAGCCTGGCACAGGGGCACCACGGGCACCCACCGAGGATACTCCTTGGTGCAAGCTGCAGATGCAATGGCCATGGCTCAGGGAGGACATTTTTCCTCTGGAAATAAGGAACATCACTGATGCCTGATTCAAAACCACAGTAGGTCATGCTATGTCCTCGTCTCTCCCACCCCTACACCTGTCTGTGTCTCTCTGTGGTGTAGTTCAGATCAGTGTTGCACCCTGACTTGAGCTGACCATGGAGACATCTGTGCAGGGCACAGTGTCCCTAGAGCAGGGGCTGTGAGACCAGCCCAGTTTCAAGCAGACATGGCAGTGGGGAATGTTTGTGTTGGGATAGATCTGGGTTCTGCCAAGATGTGTCCTTCTTGGGGCTGCCGATAAAAGAACAAGGCCACGTCCTCCCACAAAAACAAAGAAGCAGGTATTCATCTTCAGTGGTGTGTGAATGGGGGTGGGAGGGATGGGGAGACTCTGGATCCAGACCTGCTGCAACCTGTGTTGACCTCTGAGCACTCCTACTCCATCTCAAGGTGCAGGGGCATCTTCTCCTCTTATCTGGGGGTGTAGGGTGGGGTTGGGATGTTGCAAACGAGACATAACCTTGTTACCATCTTATGTGTCTCTAAAGCAGGGAAGATGCAATGAAGTGCGGCCAAAACCTGGGTGTGGGAGCAGGCAACATAACAGTGGGTGAAGGGGCTTGGGGCACATCCTGTCCCTCACCTTGTGCCCTGGGAGGGAGCTTTAACCTCTCTGGGGCCCGGCCTTGCAGGCAGCGGGCAGATCCAGCTGTGGCAGTTCTTGCTGGAGCTGCTTTCGGACCGGGCCAACCTGAACTGCATCGCCTGGGAAGGCACGAACGGGGAGTTCAAGCTGATCGACCCTGACGAGGTGGCGCGGCGCTGGGGTGAGCGGAAGAGCAAGCCCAACATGAATTACGACAAGCTGAGCCGGGCGCTGCGCTACTACTACGACAAGAACATCATGACCAAGGTCCACGGCAAGCGCTACGCCTACAAGTTCGACTTCCACGGGCTGGCACAGGTGTGCCAGCCAACCACCCCCGACCACACTCTCTACAAATTTCAGGGCAACCTGGCACCGCTGCCCTTCTCGGGCATCTCCAAACTCAACCTCATGACCTCGGGAGTGACACCAGCTGGCTTCTCCTACTGGCCTGGCTCCAGCCCATCCCTCTACCCTGGGCATGGGCTCCAGCCCTCAGCCTCGTTCAGCGCCATGGCAGCCTCCCACCTCAACAACATGAACAACCATTACCATTAGAGGCTCAGCTGTGCCAAGTGGATGCTCCATGTCCCTGGCAGCATGGGGCTGTGGATTTGGGAAGCTCAGTGGGGAGGGATGGGGGATGGGATGGTGCCCTGCTCTCACTTGCCCCCTTTTATGTTTGATATGGTGTGGGGTGTGGGGGGTGCTTGCAGGATAGCTGGATTGGTTCTCTGATGTAGGTGGCTGGAGGAGGGAAGCCATCTAAATTTAAGATGAAGAAGTATCCATGATCCTGGGAACGGATGTGGATACCTAAAGCAGGGTGCGAATGGAAGGAAAACCACGGGCTCCTCTCCTGGCAGGGACATTGCCTCACCTTTCCTTTGCAACATGCTGCCCATGCCATGAATGTCCCTAGCTCTGCCTCCAGCCTGTGCCTGCCCTCCCCATTCCCTGCAGAGAGGAGTCAGCAGCTGGGGCCCCGGGGCAGCTGTATCCGTGAATGAGGGTCCTGCAGAGCAGGGACAAGGAAAGGGGACCTTCCTTGACCACTTGGTCCCCTCACCTTCTTCTCCAAAGGCTTCATCTCTCCTATACCTGCTGCCTGAAGGCGGCTTCCTTCAGACCCCAGGAGAAGCCTTGGTCTGGAGAGCAGATGCTTTCTATGGGTTCACTCAGACCCAGGGCAGGCCTCTGGGGTTGGAGGTGCCAGGGACAAGTGTGGGGCTCATTGCCAGTCCTCAGGGAAAGGTCAGAGCCTGGAGGCAGCATAGCCTGGTCTCTGCAGCTCTGCCCTCTCCCCAGTGCCCAAGGATCACACCACAGACAATCCCTGACACCCTGCACATGAGCCAGTGTCCTGCTCATCACTTCTGAGATTAATGTTCCAGTTTTACTCCAGCTTTAGCCCCTCAGATGCAGGGCTTGATGGGACACCCTCCATAAATGGCAACATCCCCAGGGACAAGGCAGCGTGGGTGGTGGAGCAGAAGAATGGATGACAGTAGGCCTGGGAGCCCCAGGCATCAAGGGGCAGCCCTGGGTCTCTCCCCCTGGGTTCAGGGAGCTGCTCCCATCCTCTGGAGCAGGACTTTGGCCCAGTGGATGCACAAGACCTGGGCACGCTGAGCTCCGCACTGGCTGGGGGTGGGATTGGTGTTCAATAAAACAGAGAGGTGCTGTGACCTGTGTCCTCTCCTGTCTGAAGGGAGCTGAGAAGGGGAACCACTCAGCAAATCCTCTCCCATCTGAGCCAGAACACCTTCAGGGCTGGGGTGGGAAGGATATGGCCATTGTCTCCATCATCCTTTCTCCAGGCATCACCTCTGGTTCTTACAATCCCCAACAGATAGGACAGAGCTGGAAACCTCTGGGTTCCTTGAGAATCCCCTTCAGGAAAGCCACGTATGCTGTTCTCAGACTCCCAGGCTTGCAACAGGGATCAAATTGGCTGTGCAGGGGGAGTCATGCAACTCCCCAGCCCATGGAAGGAGCGGTCAGCCCCCACCTCCTCTCCCTTCATGCCACAGACCACAGCAGTTCCCAGATCTGGGGGCTCCATGCTGCCCCTTCTGCGTCCCTCCAGGGTCTGGTCACTCTCATAGCCTTGGTGACATCTGCTCCAGTGCATCCTTACTGCCCTAATCAGCTTAAGGGAGTGGGATGTGATGTCAGTGTGTCCACTGGGGAGGGCTCAGGCTGTGAACTGGGGGGGCCTGATGCTGCTGGCAGAGAGCCCATGAGAGCGAAAGGAGTTGCAGGGACTGGGCGAGGGGCTGTCCCTGCCTCCAGAGTTTCCAAGTGTTGCACAGACTGGTTCCCAGGGACGGCAGGAGGTGAAGTGATGGGGAAAAGGTGTAGTTACCCCCACGCAACCAGCGCCGAGATAGGCTGGAGATATCCCCTGCCCTCAGGTTTCACTTTGCAAGGACAAAATGGGGGAAATGGCCACAAGTGGCTCCCTCAGAGATGGGGCAGAGGGCTGTGCCCTCGCCGGGGGAGCCTGCTTCGGGCTTAGGTAACTGCGTGACGCAGGGTAGGACACGGATTAAGGGATGTGGGTCACTAGTAGCTCCTCCCTTCCCCCCCTTCCCGTCCCTCTGCCAGGGTCTGCACCAGGGAAGCCCAGGTGAGTCCGGCCCCCGCCTCACGCCCGACCTTGCAGCCCGGATCCTTGATGGATTGGAGGCGGGACATTCCAGGGAAAAGCGGAACTTACCTTTTCGGGAGAGGGAGGGCCGCCGCACACACCCAGTGCAACAGGCTGCAGCTGCGCCTCGCTTCGTTCTGCTCTGAGCTCAGCTGGCACCGTCCCACCGCTCTGTCCCCAGGGTGCCACGCCAAAAGCCGGGCACCAGCCCTGCACTCCCGGGGACTGCAGCCAGGAAGGAAGCGGGGGGGGACACCCATGCGGGGCTGCACCAGCGATGCTCTTGCCTGCCTGAGGATGCAGCCGGTGTCACCATGGCAACTCGGGATGCTCCCATCCCCAGGCCCCACTGGGAGCCACCTCCCCTCACATGTTGAGCTTATGGGAGGGCTGAACAGAGCACCACCTTCATCCAACCCAGCCTCCCCCCTCCCCAGAGCCCTGTCTGACCCAATCCACCAGCAGTGCTGCTTTCTGCAGGTTTCTTCAGTCACCAAAACCACCGGCTCGGAGCAGACTGCAGCAAAATCCTGCCAATGGGCAAGCAGGGCCGAGCCCAGCACAGCTCCCCGTGGAGCAGCATCCCCGGCCCTGAGCAGGGGTGCCCAGCCCGGGGGGCAGATGGGGGAGCACCGTGTCTGGCTGTGGGGTGCACCAGCTGCTGGGGAGCCTATTTTATGTGGCTGACAGCTGCACTCAGTGCACCCGTGGGCTTCCAACCTACCTGTGAGGAGTCCTTGGGTGCTCTGTGTAGGGTGAGATGGGGAACACAGTCCCAAAGGGCTTCAGCCTGTGCTGGGAAGACTGAGAGAGCAGAGCACATGGCCTAGCAGCTTCCTCTGCTGCCCTGTGGTTACAGGAAGAAGGAATTTTTTTTTTCCTACTAAAAAAATAAACCCAACAAATGAATCTTTGTATCTGGCTTTGCTCAGCTGGCAAGAGGGCTGCCCTGACCTCAGCCTCTTGCCAGTGTGACAGGGGGACCTCTCCAACTCCTCCAAAATCTTCCAGCCCCCCTGTAATGTATCAGAGGGGGAATGGATTAGCCCCTCTCCTATTTTAGTGAAGTCATGTTGCCACTTTCTTCATTTCTCATGCTGGGAAGAGTCTTTGCAGTACAGCCAGGCCATGTTTGCCCTGGGGGACACAGTCTGCCTCCCTGCCCACTCCTGCACCCTCTCCAGCTCTTCTAATTCCCATCTACTTCTTCCTCTCCTCATCCCAGCTGCACTGGCTCCTCAGCCCCCTACACCCAAGTTGCTGACTCACATCCTCTCTCCAGACACCACTTTCTTTTGGCCTGGCTCCCTGCAAAGTGCTTCGTGACTTAGTGTGGCTCAGCCAGAGCCTGCAGGTGCAGGCACTCAGGCTCCAAAGCTCCGTGTGAAGCCCCTCCAAGAAAGCAACGGTGATGCTTCCAAATGATGCCTTCTCCCTTGGCAATGTGCTGAGGGCTGGGGCTGTACTGCCCCCATAAACCCAAACTTTGTCCCTGCTGCCACCACCTCTCTGGTGCCCATCAGGGGCAGCCAGGAGGAGTGTCCTGGTGCTGCTGCTGCCCAGCTGTACACTGAGACCTTGGTGTGGACTTTGCTGAGGGCAGGAGCTGAGTAGCAGGAGGGCTGGATTAACGTGCTAATGCCAGATTATGCTCTAATGCAGGCCTGAGGAGGAAGCAGTCCCTGTTCCAGCCCAGGGGACACTCACTCCCTGGGCCAGACTCCCCACATCTTGGTTCTGTCTGGCTGTCCCCTAAGGAGCTAAGTCCTCAGAAGTGACAAAAGACTGTGAGACAGGCAGGGGACACAGCACAGGGAAACCTCCACAATCAGCTCTCAGTGAGCTGGAGGTAATGACCCAGACTATGCAGCCCTGGCCTTCTGCCTTGCCAGGCTCTGTGGCAGAGGGATTAACCAAGCAGGGCTCCAAGGCAGCCAGTTCCCCTTCCTCACCTGCCCCAGCTTCCTGGCACCGAGCTGTTCCCAGTCTGTGCTCCTCATTCCCAAACACATCAGCCAGGCAAGGCCACAGGCCATGCTTTGGCTACAGTGGATGTTTGCCATCCCATCTCCTTCAGTCCCACGCCTGCCACTGGGCCACCCTAGGCACAGGCAGACCTCTTGCAGCCTTCCACCTGACCTGGATGTGTCTTCCATCAGATGAGACCCTGTGGCAGCATCCTGCCCTTCCCTGAGCACAAATATCTCATCAGCCAATTTAGTCTGGGACCCTCTGACTCTCTCTGACATTTGCTGCCATCTCCCTGGGTCACTTTGCTCACGTGCTCCCCCACAGGCTCCCCGTTAGCAGCTGTGACTGAAGTGCCATGGAGCACAACCAGAGACCTGCACGCACAAGCCATCCCCATTTCAACAGGGTAGCAACAGCCCAAAGCTGCAATGGAGCCCATGTTCGAGTGGCTCCCACAGAGGTAGAAGAGACCTCCAATTCCCATATGCCTCGAGGAACATCATCCATCATCCTTGCAGGCAAATGAGGAAAGGCTTGTGCAGAAAGCTGGGCCAAGGCAGGTCCTTCAGCGGCCAAGCAGGTGTTGGGTCTGCATCATCCAGAATATTTTCCTCCCATGGAGCATCTCCAAGTCATTCTGGGGGATGACAACTCTTAATAGCAAAACCATGGCTTCCCTGCTGTTTGTCTGACATGGAAGAGGCATGGCTTGCCAGGCTGGCTGCTCCAGCTGCCTGTCACCTCTCCCTGCCCCATTGCTGTGGCCAGCTCATCCAGCCCATGGAGTTTGCTCCACGGACAGAGCAGTCAGGCAAAGAAAGTCCCACTGAGCTTTTTCCATGACTCCAGGTAGAAACTCCCTTATTCACATGTGACTATTCATCCTTGGGAATCCACTGCCACTCAGGGTGCATCTAAGAGCCCCGTGCACCTTTGGGAAGGAAGATAAGGGTGCTTTGGCCTGAGAAGGGACCTCCTTGGGGCAGGAGGGGCTGGACCCACTGCTGGCTGCAGTGCCCACCTCTGCTGCTGCAATGTGGAGCAGATGGGGCCCCCACTGTGAGGCATGCAAAGGAGATGTGTTGCTGCTTGAGGAATTTCAAACTAGGAAAATCCTGGAATCTCTCAGGTGACTGATGACTGATTAGGCCCTGTTGCTCTACCTCCAAGCCCCAAACCCAATATGAGTCTGCCCATCCCTGCAACCCCAGACACTGCTGGCAGCACAGGGGGCTGCTCAGCCCCTCCTGAGAGGATCTCAGTTCCTCACTGCTCCTCAGGGAGCGCTGCAGGGATCACAAGTTTGGACACAAGCTCTATCCATTCCCCTTGCTGCTGTCCAATAGCTGGCTCCTGAGTCCAGACCATCAATCATGCAGCAGCACAGGAGTCTGGCATGTCAAATCACAGTTTTAAAAAGGGGAAAACCAAGATCCCTAGGCTGAGATTGTCACCCTCAGTACCCAGCCCTGCTTGTGTTCTCTCACATGTCTCCTTTGCCTTGAGGGGAGCAGACAGCTCCCAGACAAGGTTAGCTCCTGCCTTGCTCCCCCCAGCAGCTCTACAAGGTCCTCTGGGGTAGGGAAAGCCAGACATGCCTCCCTCCCTCCCTCCCTCCAGTAAGACTCTGGCTGAGCCAAAGATGCATATTTAAATGCATGGGAGCATCTAAGCTCCTCTCTCATTCCTTGACATTTCCAGAGACTCCAAGCTGTCTTCAATTACCAGTCTGCAATTAGCTCTTCCTAAATCCCCCAGTGAGGCCTAGGACTCTTAATCAATGAAACACAAGGGAGGAGGAGAAGGACATGGCCTCACTGCAGCTGGAAGCAACTTAAAAGGCTGGGGCTTGAAGCTGGAATAACCCCATGAGAGTCCCTAAGGAGATCTGTAGGGTGGGAAAATCCTCCGATGCTGGGAGGTTGTTCAACTCGGGGAGGGGACTCCATAAAGCCCTACAGCTGGGAATAGAAACCACTGGACAAACACCACAGCTCAGGGTGGAAATAGCTGGAACCAATGGCTCAGGTTTCACCCTGTGATGCAGACCACCTTGCTGTATTCATCTCACTGTGCCTCAGTTTCCCTCGCTGCAAAATGCTGGTACAGGAGAGTCAGGGCTCTCCCAGCAGCCCCACAGGAGCTATAAGGCTCCAATCCCACCAGTTTAAGCCAAAGTTGCCTTTCCCATGACAAGATGTGGGTATGGCCAAGGTTGGGGTGGGTTGGGAATGCCTTGTGGCCCAGACAGCTCACCACAAGGACACATGAATGTCAATCTAAAGGCACAGACAAGAGCATCCATTAGGAGAGGGAGGACAGGAGCAGCATCGGTCTTGTTGCGTTTACACAGCCACGGAAAAGCCTTGCACAGTGCCCTGCCAGGTCAGCCCCCGTCACAGGGACATCTGTGCTGTCTTCCTGGCAGCACAGCTTTGCCTGAATGAGCCAGATTGGGCCTAATTAGCAGCTCTGCTGATGCACACAAAGGTAGAGAGAATCCAGCTTACCCTCCATGACCTGCAGAGCCAGCACAGCTCTTCCCGGTGGAGGGGAGCCCAAATGCCTGGCTCAGAGGGGCTGTGAAGCACTGGATGCAGACCCCAGCCAGAGAGCATGTGTGGCAGCTTCTGCTAAAGAAGTTCTGGAAAATTCAGCACCCCGAAGCATAGCAACCAGTTTTAAAAAAGGCAAAGCTTTCCCATGCTCCACCCCTCTCCCTGGAGGTCTGCAGAAGCACAGGGCTGGTAACAGGGATAGCAGCACAGCTCCCACAGCCTGCTGCTGCTGCCAGAAAAAGGGAGCCCAGCCCTGCAGAGCAGAGGCAGGGAGGAGTGAGGTGAGGGAGGGCATAGCTTCAGGAAGAAAAAAACAGAATTTTAAAAAAATGGAGGTGACATAAACTGTGGCATTCTGTTGAAATTCAGTGTGGCAGACAGGCATCAGGAATTTCCACCTGGAATGGAGGAGGCCAGGAGAGCTCACAAGGGTCCAGGAGACACTCAGGTGGACCAGGACTGGCCTTGGGCACAAAGAGGGGTGAAAATTTGACCCCCAACTCACAGCAGGGAGTAAAACCCCCTTTGGGAAGCAGGGCCCCCCATCCCTCTTGGGGAGGAGTGGGTCATGAACAGGAGCTTGGGGTATTACCCCAATTGCCCTTGCACCCCACAGCCCAGCAAGTCCAGGAGCCACCACCAGGCCCATCCAGGCCACCTCTTTATTCTCCAGTGAAGCAAAGCAAGAGGAGAGGAGACCCCCCTCCCATAGCAGGCCCCCTCCGCTTGGACACCCTAGGCCTCCTCTGGCACAGACCCCTCTTCCCGCAGCAAGCCAAGGAGGGGGAGGCATCACCTCCTGTTTCGGGGGGCACACGGGGGGGATTTACCCGAGGGGAGGGGCGTGGGCGCCCCCCCAGCGGCTCGAACAAAGGGGTGTGCGGGCGGCTCCCGCGGGGTGAGGGGCAGAGTCGCCCAGGCTGGGGGAGGGGGCCTATATACCACACGTGGGCGAGAGGGGGAAGGCATCGCCCACAGAAACCCCCCCAGCCTTGCCCGCAATCCCCGCCTTTGTCTGCTCAGGCGCGGCAGCTCCAGCACCACGGACAGCACCGGGAGCGCTGCGGAAGCGCGGGGCGGCCCTGCCCGCGCCGAGGGACTCGTTCACATGCACCCTCTACCTGGGGCACCCGCCACACCCCAAAATCCCCCC
>VXBC01011831.1:642804-670818 GCA_013399945.1 Ploceus nigricollis
CTTTGCCCGGCGGCCGCCGCCCCGGCGTGACCTTCACCGGTGGGGGGCTGGTTCGGTGCGCTCGCCAGGGCGGACGGGCTGGGACCTGCGATGCTGTCACAGACCCCCAGCCCTTTGTGTGGGGGACGTGGGAGGGAGCTCAGAGGACAGGGGACACAGGAAGGGTCTAGGGAGGGCTTCTGAACTCGGCTGTTCCTGTCAAGGCCTTACCTAAAAGGGGAGGGATGAACCTTCCCAGACCAGCAGAGCCCCCTGGCCCAGTGGTGCTAGGGGTACACGGTGGGGAAGAATCCTTTGAAAATGCCTTGGAAAATGCCTTTGAAAATGCTAGAGGAAAGGCTAGAGGAGATGTGAGGATCAAGAAGAACGGCTGCTCAGAGGGAAGCTGGAGAAGGCTTGGGATGGGTGCAAGGCTGGCTGTGACTTGGAAACCAACATGAAAGGTTTAGGCTTGGTGGCCAAGCCTCATCTCTCCTGAGAACCAGCCCAGCCCTGGGCATGGCTCCACAGGGAGTCAGAAGGTGCCACGGGGGAGCACTCCCATGACCTGCTGTGGAAGCCTGGGGTCTTCACCCACCCTGCCTCTTCCCACTCAGCTGTGGAAGGGAGATTTACCACCAGACTGACAGTCACCAGCATCAGGCAGCAGCCAGGGACCTCAGAAAAATGCAACATGACCACCTCCATGTTCCCAAGGCAAGACCAGCCAGTTCTGCTGCCCAAAGCTCCCAAACCCATTGGGAAGGAGGTGAGAGAAGGGATGCTGCACTTCTGCATCATTGCAAATGGTGTGTGATAAACCAGCCGCGTGCATGAGCATAGCTACTGCTTCTCCCTCTATGGATCAGAGCAGGCCATAGATGTTGCTGCCTCTCTGCTCCATGCACGAAGATCCCCCTTGTATTTCTCATGAGCTGCAGCCCTGATTTCTATGATGGGTGCCAGGCATCCATTAAGAACAAAACATCCCAATTGCAGGGACTGCTCTCACAAGTGAAGCGCTGGGAGAGGCAGCTGGAAAAGGTTTCAGGGGGAATGTCGCAAGGATACGTTTTGATACAGCATTTTATGTGTGAAATGAACACATGTCGTTGCCAGGATGTAGCTGCTGCAGAATGGATCCAGGCTAACAGACGGTAATGAATTCTCAGCTGGGAGGAGCTAAACCAGCCCACCCTCTCCCCTCCCCACTTCCTCCTGCACTGCTGATGCTGGAGGTGTTTGCAAAGAAAGCGCGGACTCGGAGCCATGTTTCAGGCTTCTAGACTGGCCTCCCCATGCTTGGGGCTGACTTGCCCCTCTTGGGGCAGGGCAGAGGCTATGCCCTCCAGGCCATGGCAGGGAAGTAGAGCAAAGTTTCATTCCCACATATCCTGCACTGTGGCCAGCCACAATCCCTGCAGTGGCATCTGCAAAGAACAGGCACACAGACCCTCAGATGCAGACGTTTGTTTTGGGAGTGGCCAGAACCAAAGTGGATCTGGGCCAGCATTACTTACTCAAGGCCAGCTTAGGCTGGGCTGAAGTAACCATGAGGATTTGGTAAAGGAGTATAAATACAGAGGAAGAAAATCAGGACAATGTTCCTGACGACAATTAAGTCAGCACCTTTAGATATACATAGCTGGTTTCAACCTAGCCAAGATGATGGAGGAGCCTTAGGGAGGGGATAGGAGGGAGCTTGTTGTCTTTGCTCTCTTTGCATGTTTAAGGATTTTCTGGTGTACACATGTGGTCTCATCAGAAACCCACAGCTGAATTTTTCAGGTGAGGAAGCAGAGACCTTTCTGCATACTGCTTGCTCCTGTTGAAGTAAAATTGCTCTCAGATCGCCTCACATGAAGCCTCCCCCACATTGTGTGAGCTCTCCCAAACTGGCTTCCCAGAACTCATTCATAAAGGTTATTCCTGTTTGGCAGTGATGAGCTGGACTGCACAGAAGAGGCCAGAGAATTCCCCAGCCCTGGCTGGGCTTGTGGCTGCTGCACCACTCTGCTCGATGTGCGTGCACCTTCCACCACTCCCAGGAGGGGACATTTGGCTGAAGCCTCTTTAAAAATCCAGCTCAGGGCTGTTTAGTGATGCAGCTCGAGGCCTCAGCTATGAGCAGCAGAAGAGCTCCAGGGCATTATTCCCTTCTTGCTTGCAGCCTGAGTCCTGCTGCGGCAGCAGCTCTGGGGTAGAGGAGGTCAGCGGGCCCCTAGTCCTTCTCCAAGACAGCATTGCTGACAGTGGCAAGAGCTTCCTGCAAGCACTATGGAATTACCCAAGCCCCACAAGAACAGCAGGATGTTCCTTATGTGGGTAAAGAAGCAGCTTTGCAGCTTACATGGGAGGCAGCTGCACTTCCATGTGAAAGAGGAGGATCTTTTCCCCACTCTTTAGTTTTATTCTTCAGGCTCAAGCCCTGAGACTGGCAGGCAATGCTATAGCACAAGCTACGTCCCTGAGATCATCTCTTCTTGGCCTCTTTCTTGGTCAGCTGGTAGGGAAAGGCACAAAACAGGAGGGAAGGGCAGTGTTTCCCTTCCCCAAGGAATTTGGGGTCCCTCTCCAGGCAGCAGGAATTACATGCTCTCAGATGAAATGGAGGAATGAGGTAGATCTTCAGGCACAGTCAGTCTCAAAGCTCTCAGGTTATTGCCCTTGGCTAAATCTTCAGCTATCGGTGGGGTGGATTTGCAGGGACACTGTTGGCATACACAGATCCTCTGTGACTAAGGGTCACTCTAGCAGGGCAACACATACTTCAGTGACCTGCTAGCACCAACAAAGGGATGCCTTCTTGTCCAAGACCCTAATCTGGGCCGTGTAAAGGGGTATCCCTGTCCTGAATCAGGGATGTACCAGATGGGAAGTTGGAGCACTCTGGCTCCCAGCACAGCTGACTGGGCTCTAGGGATGGAGACAGGTGGGAAGTCAGCAGCACCAGGGGAGAGATGCTGATGTAAAACCAGTACTGTAGGTAGTACTGTAAAATGCCTTTGAGAGAGCTGGCACTGACCTGCAGGAACCTGCAGTTCCCTGTGGGTGCCTGGCAGTCTCTCGCTCTGCTTCACCTGACCTGAGCCTCCCAGCACACAGAGCTGTGCAGCTCTGTCTGCCTGGCTCAGGTGGGAATGCGGGGGCAGCTCAGGCCTTGGCTAGGCTCATGCCAACTGTCACATCCTCTCCAAACTGTCTCTGGCATGATGTTCCCATGCTGGGGCTCTGGCTCAGAAATGCATAAGCTCTCAGACTGGGGTGGGGCAGCTCTCCTAGCACCCCCATGACATAAAAGGTATTTTGGAGGGTCCAGGGCCCCCTAGTCAGCTTCCAGGCTACTGAGCTATTGGACACAGACTTGTGATGGGTCCTGGCTTAAAGCAGTTGGCACATTCCCCTGCCTGCTCCAGAATGATGAATGGGCATGTGTTTGCTGGCTGGCTAGAGCTGTTCTTTAATAGCTCACTTGCTGTGCCGTGGTCTGTCTGTACTGGCAAAGGCAGGCAGGGAAAGGACCATCTCCCTGGCAGCAGCTGGCCAGCCAGCTCCTGCCCTGCCTTACCCATGGAGACAGAGCTCAGTCTCAGTACATCTCTCAGTGAGCGGGCCTGACAGCCTTGATGCTCCCCCTCCCCAGGCTGCACAGCAGACAGCTCCAGCAGAAGTCCTGCCTGTGTTGGTAGCCCTGGGGCTGGGAAGCCTCAGAGGACCTGGCTGGCAGGATGTCTGCAGTGCCCAGGGAGGAGAACTGGCTTGTGCTTCTGGGTGCCCCAGCCCAGGCATCTCTCCCTTTTCCATTCCTGGTTACCTTCCACCTGTCTCCTGTCCCAGCCTTCAAGGGTAGGGGCCTACAGCTGTGGGTCCACCAAAGCTTACCCTGCAATACCTGCTTAGTGTTGTTCAGGGCAGGGAGCAGTGCCTGCCTACAGTGGCTGGAGGAGCTTGTGCAGCCCCTGCTCCGCAGTCAGCACTGGATTCACAGAGTACAGTGAAGCAGAGCACAGTGAAGTCGAGCAGCCCTGTTGCAGCCCCTGGAGAGAAGCTATTTTTGTCCTGCCATTTGCTGAACGGTGGTGATGGGAATGGCTCAGAGAGCTGGAGAAATGCAGCTTCTCTGAGTGGAAAACATGCAAGGCAGAGGCGGGCTTGAATCCACATGAAAACACATCTCTGCATCCTAATTGTGGGCAGAGAGATGGGTCCTAGCACTGGGCTGCTGGTGGGAGAGGCAAGGCGGTCCTTGCTGACACAGGGGTGAGGATGTGGATTGATTGCCACCAAGGCAATGCTTCCAGCCCACATCCCTCACACGACTGCTGCCACTAAAGCCCTTAGGGAAGAACCTCTAAGCGGTGAGTGGAACAGGAAGGAATAACTGGGAAGTACCAAGTATCGCCATGGGCTGCTTAAATGCCTGCCAGCACACCTGTACGGTCTTGTGGCAGGAGAAAATCCACACAGCTGCAGGGTGATAGAGGTTGGTGAAGAGCTAATTATCCTCCCTGCAACCAGTTCAGGCTCCATCAGGAGACCCCCTGCCAGCCCAGCGCGGGGAGGTGACGGTGGTCTCTGCGCTGGAGCCCCCGAAAGGGTGAGGCGGAGGCGGGCGAGCGCGGGCGCGGTGGCGGCTCCGGGGGGCTCGGGGCTGCGCTGCCCTCTCGCGGCAGCCGCCCCCGGAGCTGCTCCAGCGCTGCTCGGCTCTCCCCCCATCTCCAGGATGTGTCTCCAGCGGCTGTGTGCCCAGCCCATCACCGTAACTCCTTGCCTCCGTCCGCCCCCTCCGCTTTGGGGATACTGGCTGTCAGGGGCACTGGCATGGCTGTGGGAACCTTGCCCGGCTCTGAGGGAAAGTGTCTGGTTGCCCATTTGGTGACTGTGATTCCTTCCTGCTGTCCTTCACCTGCAAAGACCCATCGCCTCCCAGTCCGCCGGAAGCTCGGAGCATCTCTGGGGTCTCCTGGCAGTGAAACGGCTGTGGGTGAAGGGGCTGAGGACTCTGTGCTGGGATGGAAGGGATGCCACAGGACGCTGTGTGAGTGGAGAATCCCGGGGGAAGAGGCCAAAGGGAAGCATGGGGCAACGAAAGCATCTGTGCAAGTATCTTCCTTGGCAGTCAGCAAAGATTTATCCAGGATCATGTAGATGCCTAGTGTTGAGCCCAGGACCCCTGGTTTCTAGGTGAGAGTTGTTCCCACATCTCCCTGGCTGGCAGGAGCTGAACAATCCAGTCCCGCGGGATTGCTTCATCTGGAAGGCAGGCAGCTGCTTTTCTTTAGGCTCTCCTGCAGGCACATGGGACACTCAGTACACTAAGGGCAGGTTGTGGGGACACAGCTGGCTCTGCACCAGCTCTCCTGGTGCTCTCTGCCCAGGCTATGTGCATGCACATGTTCAGCTGCCTACTTGCAGCAGCGTGTGCATCCACAGGTCAATGCTGCCTCAGCATTCCAGAGTGCTGGAGCATCCCAAGCTCTGGGACGAGGCTGCACCCCCTGGCTCTGTTTCCCAATGGTGACTGGGAAGGCAGAGCCATAAGTTCCAGCTCTTGGGGTTATCTTGTCTCCGTGTGGTGGCCAAAGGGCCTTGGTGATGCTTGAGGGTGGGGGGGCTGGCTGTCCACCAGGTGGAGCTGCACCCCACGTTTTGATGCTGCTGGGGTGGCCCTGGGCCAGACTTGGTCTCTTGCTTCTTCTCCCTGTCCTGGCAAGGCGAGACCCTGGCTTTCCCCAGCCCTCCAGGTAATGCACATGTGAAGGACAAGCATGCATCTCATGTACCTATGCTCTGGTGACAAGTGGTGACCCTCATTAGCCCCACTTGCCCAGCAGTAATTGCCTGCTTGCAGGTGGACAGTGGATATTGATACAGTCTTTTGGAAGCCTTCTCCTCAACAGCAACACAAGGGGACTTGGGAGATTGTGCTCAGTGGTGTTCTGGCCTCACGTTTTTCCAGGGCTTGGGGCTAACTGCTTTCACTACACGGAGGATGGGGTGAGTCCCAGCTCCTGCCAAGCTCTTCATGTAAAGTGGTTCTTGCCCATTCTAGTTGTGTGTGGGTCCCCAAGGATCCTCTGACCCTCTGGAGCTGCTGCTGGCCATGCCATCAGCTCTGCTGTGACCAGTGATGGAGAATTCCAGGCTGTGTGCCCTGTGGCCCTGTGCTCGAGGTGCATCTGCTCAAGCACTGCAGCCCTGTGAGGTCAAAAGGACTGCGAGGACCTCTGGGAGAAGAGCCTGCATTTGCCAGTCCTCAGCAGTGCTGTGCCAAGGACTGGCAGCCTGAAATCCAGCTGCCTTAGCTTTGAGGAGTTCAGGGGTAATTGTTTCTGTGATGATACCATGATAACTCCCAAAGATAGTTTGGCACCCACCAGACTCCTCTCACAGCCCCAGACCTGCCTCATGAAGCTGGGACCTGAAAGATCCCCTGGTCAAGCAATCCACCACCTTCCATATGCAACCCACCATACCTTCCTTTCTCCCCTAATGCTTGCCAGTCCCATGAAGGGTTCCCATCACTGATTGCCCCTCGTCCTTCCATGGCACCCCCAGTGTAGGACTGGTAAGGCAGGGTGCTGGAGAGGGTCTGGCTGCCCTCGGTCATGGCCAGACTGGGGGCCTGGAGGAGAGTCTGCTCCTTGCCTGGTGGGATGCTGTCAAGCCTGGTCTGCGGTGGAAGCGAGGGAGGCAGCTGTACAGGAAATAATCATGGCTTGTTCCAAGATTAAATCACTGGCGGGAGTGCGAGAGAGGATAAAAGGAGCCGTCTGTCGTTAGAGGGAATATTAACCCGGCAGCGGGTCGGGAGGGGGGAGAATTTTATTCCTTCCACTTGCTGGCTGCCAGGCCCGCTGTGCACACAGGGCTCAGCACTGACAGCACCTCTCAGCAGGACATGTGCCCTCCCTCCCCAGTTCAGCCCACGTCATGGGCCCTTTTCCCTCCCTGCTCCAGGAACGTAAGCTTCTTTGAGCAGGGGCAGAAGAAAGATTTTCAGAGAAGTTGGGAAACTGAGGCAGGATCATGCTGCATGTCGGACACCACATGGAGGCACCGAACCACTCTGTCCCTCTGTACACTGCTGTTTGCCCTGCCCAGGCCAGGTCTTCTCCCGGCTCCTGTGGATGAGCTCAGCATGGCACAAAAGGTTCTTGTTTGGTCTGGCCCTTATCAGGGACCTGCCTTGAGGCCCTTCAGCATGGGAGCTGGGCTGGAGCTGGAGCAGGTGAGGCCAAGGAGCAAGGGACAGGGCAGAGGGAAAACAAGAGACCAGCTGCAAAGGGGTGAGCTGGCAGGGAGATAAGATAGAGGGAGAAATGCAAAATATGATGGGTGGCAGGTGGGAGGAAACGTGGGAAACTACCGGGCACCTTGGCCAGCTGGGAGACACACTTAACAGGTCAGACCCTTTGGGGGTGCCAGCGAGCCGTGGTGACAAGCTCCCAGCCCCGCTCATGTCCCCTCACCCTTGGGCTGGGACCTGCTTTCAGGTTTGTGAGTAGCTGAGACGGGACCCCAAGACCCCTGTGTCCTGGTGAGCCTGAGCTGCTCCAGGGCTGTGTGGGGACTGAGCACAGCCCTGGAGGGGTGTCACAGCCCTGCTGCTGGTGTTGCTGCAGGGAGGAAAGCCACGTTCCCTGGGCCAGATCAGGGCTGCATCTTATAGGCTCTCCTGTGCCAGGATAAACAGCCCCGCGGGTTTCAGGGTTTGAAGCAAGTGGTTGATGAAAGCCTGTGGCCCTGTGCTTAGGACTTCCTTCCCTTTGAAGGAAGAGTCCTGGCAAGCTCCCAAGCAAGAAGGTCCCAGCCCCTTCCCCCTCGTCTTTTCTTTCGCCTCACAGCCCATTTCCTCTCCAGCTGAGGCCTGGGCTGAGATAAGAAGATGAGCTATCCTTGGCTGCCTGGTCCAGCCTGGTGCTACCCCACAGAGTCAAGCCCTTGCTTCCATGCAGGTTGAAGCCTCCAGTGTTCAGCCTTCCCACATGTGGAAGCCTGGCTGTGTGCAAACTACTTGATCCTGGTCTGACTTTGCCTCACCAGCTTCCTTTATTAGCCTGCTCCCCCTCTGGGGGAAGTCATTTGGGAAAGGCCAGTGCTGTTGGGAGCAGCCAAGGCAGCCATTCCCCTCACCAACACAGCAGAACAATCAGCATGCACAGCTGCCTCCTCAGCATCCAGGGTCAGTGCTGGCAGTGCCAATGGGTGCTTGCTGCTGGCTGCTGCCCATCTCTCGGGCTCCAGATGTAGCCATACCTGCTGAGGGAAGGCTCCCCTGGCACCAGCTCTGTGGTACCAGGCATGGGCTGATATCTGCAGGGGTGTGCACATATGTCCCCTAGCAGCCCCCAGTAGCTCCCACCCCTTGTACTCTGGACAGAGAACCTGGAGTGGATGGAAACCCTGCAAGCTCATCCAGAGATCACTGCAGGTTTGCACCCGGGGCAGGTTTGGCCCTGCTGCACACAAACCCCAGCGAGCAGCCGTTGCCAAGACGCTGCAATTTCCAGGCTGACATCAAAAGGCAGCTGGGGATTGGCTCACACACGCTCCCACACAGCACATCCTCTCTGCTTTATGAGTGATGTTGTACAACATAAGTGCTGCTATATTAAGCCACGCATCTAACTGGAAAAACAGGAGATGGAGAAGCAAGCGCAGCTCCCTCAGTGCCCACAGATGCTTTAACAGGGTGTGAGTCTTCCTCCCGCTCAGGTTCTTGCCTACCTCTATTCCCCTGCCTGGCCTTATGCAAGCGAGAGGCAGGCATGGGCACCTTGCCCCATACAGCCTGGCCTTGGGCTTCAGATGGAGTGTTTTCCTACCTCCTGAACTCCCCATGCCCCAGCTCTGCTCCAGAGGCGGGCAGGAACAGCAAAATGGGGACAGTCCCCATCTTTTGAGGCAAAACTGCAGGCTATCAGAGGCTTCAGCTGGCACCTTTCAGTTCCTAAGCAAAGGCTGCGTGTTTGGGGAAGGCCAGCCCTTCTCACTGCCAGGCAGGTGGAAGGAGAAGATCTCTTTCCTGGTGGCTCCAGGAGGGACTGCTCTCTGCCCACAGCTGCATGCACACCTCTGTAGCATCCCTACATTCAGAGGGCCAGGGCACTGCCCAGTTCTCCCTGTGGCCCTGAGAAGCAGGGGGAAGCAAAGGGCTTGGGCCCATACTCCCTGGATAGACCCTGCTTTTATTCCTTACATCTCCCCATGTAAGGATTGGCCCAGAAAGCCTAGGTTTTCAACAGCTCACATCATTGGTCCCTGACCTGCACCCCATCCCTCATCCATGGGGGTGGGCATAAATAGTGTGGCTGTGCTGTGCTCTACCTGGGGACGGAGGAGGGAGCAGTCCTTGGCAAGCCAGGACCCTTGCAAAAGAGCAGTAGAGTTGATTTATGCTCCTGACATTTCTCTCCCGGTCAGGCAGAGCTTTTAATAAAGAATGAGTGATTTATGGCTTCTTTTAAGTGGGAAGGAATGTTACCTAAGGCAGTCTGCCCCCAACACCCCTGCCTCTCTGTCTCACTGAAACCCTAGCATCTGGGCTTGCAAGAGGGGAGCAGCCACTCTCTCTGCTCCTGTCCTCCCCCAAAGTCCTCCCCACAGCCATGGTAGCCCCAGCATCCTGCCCCGTTCCTGCCAGCAGCACCCCTGGCCCGGCCTAGGGATGCCCTGGCTCGCTGCAGGGAGCGGTGCTGTGTCCCCTCCAAATACCCCAGCCCTCGGCAGTGGGGCAACGTGCAGCCCACTGGCCACCTCACACACAGCAGTGATTCAAGGAAAGCTGCTGTCCTGAGACCCCTCTGAGAGGAACCCTGTGGTGGCTGGCCTGGGGACAGGATGACAGCTCCACAGTAGTTGTCATGGTTACTGGATACTAATGGATGCGGGCATGACTGCTTCCCAGTGATGAGAAGCTCCAGAGGGAAAGGGCTGCCCTTAACCTGCCCAGCTGCAGCCATTCCCATGGGGGCTTGGCCACGGAGCCCCACCATACCCATCCCCAACTGCTCCAGACCCTGAGCCAGTGCTGGCCTAAGCCAATTCCAAACCCAGAGGTGGCAGCAGCTTGCAACTGCAGGAGCTTCTTGGAGTCTGAAATTATTCTGGGGTCTTCCAGGACAGGAAGGAAAAGGATGTCTCCCCTTTCCTCCCAGCCCTGCTACCTAGGGACAGCTGGAGAAGGCCATAGGGCTGTGGGACACGGTGGTCAGCAGGAACAGCGACACAGCAGAGCTGCAGCCAGCCCCTTTGCCCTCTGGAAAGGGCTAATGAGTGAGGACAGGGGATAAGAGCTGGGGCAGAGGGAGCATCACCCAGACTAAAGCTGCCCCAAGAGCCTCCCAGCTGCTAATGAAGATAAAGTGCCCAGTTCCTTTTCTTCTCCCAGTGAAATCTGATGGCTAAGGGGGAAAAAATGCTTTCAAGTGTATTCATCTATAACTCGGCCTGGGAGGCAGGGATTCCAGCAGGAGCGGCAGCCAGCTGAGACACTGATCTCACACTTCACACACGTGCACACACACATGCATGTGCAAACAGCCCTCACGCAGGGCGTGTGAAATGCCCGCAGAGCACACGCACGCAGACATCAAAAGCCTGTCTTTCTCTGCATCAAAACCGCAGCCGTAGGTGAAGGCAGGTGTTGAGCAAAACACCCCCTGCCCACGCCAAGCACCCACATCAGGCTGCCAGATCCCACATGTGCCCTAAAATGCAGATGGCAAGTGCAGTGCAAACACAGGCACACGGCACGCCAGGGGCGTGTGCCCAGCACACACACGCGTGAGTGCACACACACACATGAGCACACACACACATGCATGTAAACACACACACACACACACACACACGAGTGCACCCTCACGCCCCCTCAGGCCCAGCAGATGTGCAAATGCAGCTGGTACTGTGTGGCCATGATGGGAGAGGGCAAGTGATGCCTGAAAAGATACAGGGGGTGGAAGTCCTTTGGAGTCACTCTAGTGTTTCACGGAACGTGTGAATAAGTCTTGTTGCTATTGATGTATGTGGGAGACAGGTTTAGGGGGAAATGGGTTGAGGTTCTCCTGTGTCGTGGATGGATGAATCTCTACCCCATCCCACCAACAGATTCTGTCCCAAGCTCTTCCCCTTCCTGCAGTCCTACAGTCCAGCCACTGAAACTCTCCCTAATCCTCATCCTAACCCTGACTGCACAATACCTACAGAAAAGAATCACACTTCTTGTCCCTGGCCTGAGAGATCCTCTACCCAGAGACCCCTCCAAATGCCTGCAGCAGACATATCAGGGGCAATGGGGCTGCATTTCCAAAGTATCCATTCCCAGTCTCTCTGGGAAGGATTCTCTACAGCCCTATGCTAAGTTAAAAAAACTCAGGAATTCTCTCTGCCCCTGGGGACCTCTGTCATGGACCAGCCCTCCTTCAGGCTGTGAAATGCATCCTGCAAATGGACAGCCTGTGTGCCAGATCCTGCTGGGATTGTCCCTGACCCAGGCTAACTCCTAAACCGTGAGCAAAATTTGTCTGGATCACTGCAAACTGGCCCAAGACAAAATCATAAAAGGACTGTGCTAAAAATTCCCCCAGGGACAATGGCAGTGCTGTGCCTGGCAATGCCCTGGGACTGTTTGTTTTACCAGTGCAGACATAACCAGAGATTCCCACTCCTTTCCTCTGGAGGCTTGGAATTAAGCAGCCTGTTTATGCAGAGGGGGTAGCAGCTCCTCCTCAATATATCTGGCAGCTAAACGTACCCTAGACCCACCAGAGACCCTCTAGGCATCAAAGCATGTGATTGTAGCTCCTCAGACAAGTAGAGGTGCTGCAGAGAGTCTGAATCTGGCCCTGTTGACACACTTCTTAGCATCATGCAGGGGGTCATGCCTGGCCAGACCCCACTGGTTTGTTGCAATCAGCTGCTGTATGAGCTGGGCAAGAAGGCTGGGAAGAAGTGCCTCACAAGTCTGGGGCAGGGCAGAGGGGAGCATGGGTGCTGCTGGCAGCTGCATCACCACTCGCTAGGGCTGGCTTGGGCAGGTACACCACTATCCCACAGTTCCAGCTGCTGCCAGCAGCTCCTTTGTGCCTCCCAGCTCCTGGTTATTAATTCAGATGGATCTACTTGGCTGGGGCTGGGGGAAGTAAAAGCTGGATGGATAACTTCATGTACACTTCAAGTGAACAATGGGAAAGGGGTAGAGAGGGACCAAGCTCAGTGAGAAACTAAGGTATGGCAAGGAAAGCTGGGAGTGGCATGAGGACAAGAGCTGAGAGCGAGGGATCGGGGGACTGGGGCCAGAAAATAACACCCGGTGAGAGATGAGAGGGGTAGAAAGAGCAAAATCAGCCCCTGACGAAGCTGCCGGTGCCCGTGGCCGGTGGCTGTCGGGTCCCAGCAGCCCCGCACGGCTCAGCCCCGCTGAGCTGCCCGCACTCCTCAGCAGAGGGCAGTGGATGCACACGCACCTGCCTGCACACCTGTGCTGACACCCCTAGGCACCCGCACACCCCCCATGTGCCCGAGACACGGCAGGGCGGAGCAGTTCTCGGTGCTCCCGATGCTGCTGGTGGGCCAAAGGAACAGCCTGGCACCCCTTGAGGGACAAACGGGTCTGCAAGGACTGGCAGGCGAGGTCTGCAGGGACTGGCAACACTTCCGTGGGGCAGCCAGCGAGGGTGTCTGCTTGCACGACCCCAGCCCGTGCCATTTTCACCGGCGTTTATCACGGCAGCAAATCAAAGTCCTGGGCAGCAAGGATGTGGCCATAAAGGCAGCCCCGAGGGTGGGAGGGGCAGGAGAAGTGTCCACATGAAACTGTGGACTGTCAAACTGGAACCCCTCCTCTATTGCTGCGCAGGGGGAGGTGAAGAAGTGTCTGCATGAATGTGGGCAGCCTCCTGGGTCAGTGACCCCCATCAAAGTATAAAGGGCTCCCCCCTACAGCTGTATGAGCAGAGGTCCTTACAGTTATACCAAGAGGAGCACTATAACCATATAAGCAAGACCACTATAATGGTCTAAGGCATATGACAGACAGCCTCAAGACTCTTCCTCCACCTGTGGGAGAGTCCCCTGTGCCAGCTCATCCCTGGGGGAGACAAAGCATTGTCCCTTCCCAGTGCATCCCAGCCTCTCCCAGTATTTCTGGTCTCAGTGTCTTGGTGATGCCTGGCCCAGATGAGCTGGAAGAGAGAGAGGGCAGGCCTGGCAGCTGTGGAACATTCAGGCCAGATGTGGAAGGTACACTTTACAGCAGCAAGCCATGAGGAGGCTGCTGAGCTGAAGGCCTGTACTTAGCCAGCTGCGACATGGCAAGGGAAGAAAGGACATTCCTCCCTTAGGAACAGTTTGCACACATAGCATCATCCCCTTGTTATTAGGAGGGAAGCCACAGAGAGGGTGTTCCCAGACCCCAACCCCACCACTCCTCTTCAGGCCATGGTGGCCCCATGAAGGGTGGTGGAGGGAGCAGGGGTCTTGTGGGATGCTGCCTTTGCCATCAGATCCCCAAGTCTGTGTCACTCTCAGCCTCTTGATTTGCTGAAAGTGTAGGAGCTATCCTGGCCTGGATTCAGCCAAATCAGCACTTTGGGTTGAGCCCAGCTGTCACTGAGCCCAGGCTATGGCTGAGCATGCCAGAGCCTCACCAGATGCTGGAGTATGTGTGCCTTTGCTGGCCATCCACTGGTGGCTTTCCTGGGTCATGGCGAAGCCTGCAGCAGCACTGGCTGAAAGAGATTCCCAGCCCATCCTGACAGAGGCTGTTGTCTGCCTTGCCAGGAGAGGCATGGTTTGAGGAGTTTGGCTCAGTGTCTCTTCCTTGGAAAATCCTCCCAGGAGAGATACCTGCACTGGCCCAAGGTCCTGCAGCCCTCTTTGGATGGAAGAGTCCTCAGCTGGGCCAAGGCACTGAGCCGCTCCATGCTGGGGATGGGACATGCCCTCTGCTCCTGTTTGCAGTCCAACAGAGCTCTGCTAAGACAGTGGGAGCTGGGCATGTCCCAGACCCCAAGGCCTGTCCCACCAGCCCAGCTTCACAACGGACACAGTCAACACTGAGCTTCCAAGAATGATTTCCCTGCTAAGGAAAGACTAAGCTGCCACACCAGCCCTGCTCGAGATCCTGCTCCCTGAGCCCTGCTCTAAGCTTACACAAAGCCCTGCCATGAGATGGGGCATAAAAGGTCAAGAGACGGGACAGAACAGCATGACTTCAGAGCCAGGAATTATAAATTCAGAAGGATTTTCAGAGACCAGGGAATCCTGGAAAGTAGACCAGACAGCTTGTTCCTGGCTCTGCCAAGGAAGGTCATCAGTTATCAGAGTGGCAGCAGGAGGCAGACCTGGTGATTCAGAGCAACAGCTTGGGTATAGGATCTTACTTGCCTAAAGCCAAAGGATGCTTCAGAGTGATGGGACAGAGGGAAGGGCAGAGCAATGCTGCAGCCTTTGGAGCTGGTTTTGTCCTGTTGGGAAAAGAGCTGCCTTGGTAATCTCTCCACAAACCCTGCATGTTTGTTTGTCTCATGACCTGTGTACTGGGAAGGGTAAACCCTGAGCCGATACCCATCCACTGAATCCAAGGTCTTGGAGAGAAACAGACCCAACCCCTCTGCCAGTGTTTCCAGCAACCACAAGCCAGCAGCCATGCCCAGGTGTCGGGAAACATCAGAGCACGTGTCTGCTGTCCGCACGGCTGAGAGCAGCGTGTGGGCGTTGGGACACACCTGTCCAGAAGAATCCCAGCAAATTACTTCTCCTTGATGTCTGCTGGTTCGTCATGGCAGAAACACGGCGTGCAAAGGGCTTGGTTTAGAAGGAGTGCCGAGGGGTGCCAGAGCTGAATTGCTGCCAACTCACCTGTCACTCCTTGCACGTTGCCCTGGGGCTTGCAGGCTGGGGGGAGGCAGGTGCTGGGGAGCCAGCTTGGCCACCGAGCTGTGGCCGAGGGAGCGAGCAGGTAGGGAGCTGACTCTCCCAGGATCCTCGCTCCCGCTCTGCCAGGTGGAATGTGGCTGTGGAAAGTGTGAGACAGATTCAGATGTATTTTCTGCCCCCTCCCCATGACTTTCACAAAGGCCTTTGCAATGATGTTGATGGGGAGGTTGTTCCAAATTGGGAGCACTCAGTATGGGGGAGCACAAGATTGTGGGGCTGGGGAAGTCTTGCTCACTGCTGCAGCCAGCCAGAAGACATGGGGCTGGCTGTGTTGGGAAGGACCAGCAGGTAACAGACCTGCAGAAAAGACCCTCCTGTTCAATAACCAGATCTGGCAGCCAGGCAGAGATGAGTATCAGGCAGTGAAAGGGCCAAGGGGCCATGCCTGCAGAATTGGGGATGGCTGGGGTCCATGACAGCTGCATGAGGATGTGTCTGGATGCCATGAGATGTAGTGCACCTCCACATATAACCCATGAGACTGTAGCACACCATAAGCCAGACCCTCATGCTTTTCCTCCACTTCCTGTGAGCCAGCAGAGCCTTGGGGCAGGCAGGCTCAGAGGGGCTTATATACACCCCTGCAGCCAAGCAAGGAGCCTCTCTCAGGCTGGCTTTGAGCACAGGACTCTGCTCAACAAAAAGGCATCACACAGAGGCAACTGTCCTGCACTAGACCTCCTCTGTGTGGGCACAGATGAGGAGCAGATGTGTTCTGGTGGGCACAGACCCCAGGTTAAAGAGATGTGCTGCTGTGAACGTGGGTCCCAGCCCACCTTGGTGAGGGTAAACCTGTGAGCCAGCTAGGTCCTTGTCTTTTTTTGTGAGGTTTTAGTGCAGAGACACACAGTGTGTCCGGTTGGTGCTGGGGATGGGCCAGGGTGATGCTGGGGATGTGCAGCTTGGGAGGGATATCAAGCAAGACCAGGCAGAGTGGGCAAGGACATGCTTGCAAGGACAAGGAGAGTCCTGGAGACACTTGCCAGTTTGATGGAGGTACCAGCAAACAGAGAGGTGGCATCACCACCAGCCAGATTTGCTGGTGACGCACAGGCTGGAGGGTGCTGGCAGGGAGCAACACAAGAGCCTGGCTACTTGGCTGAGCCCAGCGTGTGCCAGGACGAGAACAGGGGCAGGTTATACCTGCAGGACAGGAGGCTCTGCTTCCGTGATGTGTGGCAGCAGAAAGGGCTAGGGGAGCCTGGGAGCCAGCTCTGCACCATGGGCACCCCACAGGCTCAGCTGGGACCCACACAGGGGAGCTGAGACTGCCCATGGCGAGCAGCTGGGCATCAGTGCATAATCCATTCTTCTGCTATATCCCAGTGTCAAGGAGATCTGGCACAAGAGAGACCTGATCTGTTTGTCCAAGACACTGATGGATCTTCCCTTCTTAGTTGAGAGCACTGCAGGAGCAAAATCTTCCCCTAGCAAGGAGGGGCCAGCACCATTAGCCATCTGGACATCAACATTAGTGGGCATAGGCATGCATTTGGATGCTTGAAGGCTAAAGGAGCTTGTCCCAGCAGCCAGGGCTTGTCTCCTACCACACTATGGGCATCTCTCACCTGCCCACAGGAGTCCATGGGGCCTGCAGGGGTTCATGAAGACTGGCCCAGCAGATGCTCTTAATCTTGGAAACCCTGTGCTTTGGGTCTTTGGCCAATGTGGACCAAAACATCTGTCCCAGATGATGCTTTCTCTGGTATTCAGGACCACGATCAAAATGGGGGAGGTTACAGGCTCCACCCCACTGCTTCTGCCCTCAACCTGGCTTCCAGATAAAGGCTGCCAAGACCTGGTCAGGCAGTGGTCACCATCTCTTGGTTCAGATAAGGAGGCTTCACCATCTGCACCCTGTGCTGCTCTCACAAGGGTTTTTGAGGCCACTGTTCCTCAGGGATTTAGGGCCAGCATTTGGGATAGAATTGAGGCAGTCCTGCCATGGCCCCTTCCTGTCAGTGCTTTGTCCTGCTGAGGAATGCCTGATGGGGAAGGTTTTGCAAGGCTCCACAAAGTAGCCACCTGGCTCCCTGTCATCCAAGCAGCACAGCACCTCCCAGCCACAAAACCCTGGGGAGATGCTGAACAAAGCTCAACTTGTATAAACCAAGCCAGCCCTGGTGAGGTGTCTGCCACCTCCCTGGCCTCCTTCCCTCCCTGCTCAGCCTATCTCAGCCCACATTTAACAATTACCTCCTTTCCACACAGCTCCCCAAGTGCTCTAAGAAATGCGGGCCAATTCCCCACTGGCAACTCCTGTCTGCCTCCCAGGAGTTACGTCAGTGGGGAGTTGGACCACGCACATCCTCTGTGCAGCACCTGGCTATGTGGGAGCCAGCACCAGCCCTGGGCCTGCCAGGGGTGATCCTGGGCATCAGCTGAGCATTCCCAGGAGGCAACAGCATCCCTTCTATGTCCCAGCAAGTGAAAGATGGTGCCCTGCCCTCAAATTTCAGGGAAAGGGGTTCTGGCAGGTGCATTTGCCTGAGCTGGAAGTGATCCAGGGGAGTGGATTTAACACCCTGGCTCTGGTTGTAGGGGAGCATCAAGACAGCAGGGCATAAGGCAGCATGCTGTGGCTGATACTTGGAGTATCAATCCCAACACAACTCAGCACTCTTGCAGAGTGTGCTGAGACAGTCTGACCCATCCACAGTGTCCCTGCCCTTGGCTAACAGTGCAGAGACACTGTGCAAAGAGTCAGCCTGAGGTACTTTGAAGCCACCGTCTGCATGTCCAACTCTGTCCCCTTGCTGTCAGCATGCACAGCTCAGCACATGGTATCTGGGTGTTATGGCCAGCAAGAATCACTCCCACAAAACCAAGTGTCTCTCAAAGCATTGCCACTGCCTGCCTGGGACAGCCATGCCCAGCTGGCATGCCACGGTACTGGACTCAGCAGTGCTCAGCCTGGGGTGCTCAGCCATTGGGTGTGGCAGTATGGGCTGTCCCCGTCCCTCCCTCTCCCTGTATGGACGCTGTACTGTCACCATGGGAGACACTGGCACTCCTCCCCATGCTGGCAGGACACACGCCACCTCCTTTCCCCAGAGGGACCCAGCTCTGCCGGGCTCGGCATGGGAGGCTTCTGGTGACAGCAGGCTGGGTGAGCAGCGAGGAGCACGGTGATGGTGAGCCAGCACCCGGGCAGGGGGCCCCAAAGCTCAGGAGCATCGTGCTCAGGGCTGTCACTGGGGAGTACTGGAGGGACTGGGAGGTAAGGCAGGGAGCAAAGGTCTTCTGCACCCATCTCTCCCAGCTGGGACAACCTTCCTTCACTCCATCTTTTCTCCCAATCCTCTTCCATCCATGCAGCCTCCTCAGCCCCTGCCTTCTGCTTCCCACACACCTCCTCTTCTCTTCAGGGGTACCCAAGGGACCTCTGGGTAGGCCTGAGAGACTCGAGCAGGGGACAGGACTGGGGGACGCTGCAATGATGTTACATCCTTGTGCACGGAGTGGGACATCCCTCATGTGATAGTCTGGGCTCACTCTGCAAGAGATGACATCACTGGGGATCCTCTGGTGATCTCTCATTTTGGGCAGCCTCACCTCCCTGACTGGTCTCGAAGGGTGCCCATCACTAGGGTGTCTAAGTGCATGCACTTAGTCCGTTGGCTCTGGAGCAGACACAACCCTGAAGTGGTGGTGTAAGAGAGTGAGATGGGTGGTGATGTGGCCCAGGGTGGTGATGTGGCCCTGCCATCCCCTTGTGCCTCTCTCTGCCAGCTCTTCCAGGCACGAGATGGCTCTCTTATCTCCTGGATGGCTGGTGCTAGCTCTGGCCTGGCTTTTTGAGATTCCCTGTGCCCTTACCCATCTTGGCAAAGGAGAGAGAACCAGCAGCTGTCCCAGGGGCTGGAAAAGGCAAGGAGACTCAAATACCCAGAGGGAGGTGGAAAATGGCCCAGAGCAGGAAGCACAGCAAGGTGGGGTGTTGACGTCTGCCATCTATTATTCCCGCTCTGCATCAAAAGGCTGAGATGAAAGTCTCTGGCCACAACCCTCACCACAAAAACGTGGACCCCTCTCCTGAAATTACTGCTCCCCTTGAAGGAGGAGAGCAATTTGCTGAGCGGTGGAGGAGAAAGCCATGTTTACATGCCAGGTTTCAAGTGCTGCTCACCAGCTGCTTCACTGTAATTACGTCGTTAGGAGGGGATGAGTTTCTGGGGCTTGGTTCTGGGGTGTTTGTTTATTTGCAGCCCCAGTGCAGGGCAGGTGGCAAGGGAGAGCCACTCTGCTGGCATCTGGAGCACCAGGCTCCCACCGAGCCTGGCTGCCTGGCTGAGGGATGCTGTGGTCCCTGGTGAGCATGAGGCCAGGCCAGCCCCAGGCTTTGCAGAGGCACAGGGGAGAAAGGTGCCGAGTGGAAAAGTGGAAGAAGACATCTCCCGAGAAGAGCAGGGATGGAGCTGCATCCCCACATCCTAAAGTGCTGGGACTGCAGCAACCTGTGACAGGAATGGGGAGTCAGGAGGCTCCAGGAAGCACATGGACCAATTGCATCTGCAGCTCTGCTCACAGATTGAGCACCCCCTGAATTGTGCATGGGCTGGTCCCCAAGTCAAGAAACAAAAATGCCTCATACCCCTGCCCAGTTCAGCCTTGATTTAGAACTGTGCTTCACTGCAGGGCATACCTGCCCTGGGGCATTCACATTGCAAAATGCCTCCGAGGATGTCTCTTCAAGGCATCTCCTACAGCAGCAGCACCAGGCTACAGACTACACAAGGACCAGGCTCCCTCTCAGTCTGGGTGACATGTGGCATGAAAGTGGCACCAGGAACAGGATTTCTGGGTCCTATTCCCAGCCTGGCTGCTTCTTGTTGCATTATCCATAGGAGCTCTTGTGTGCTGGCACCACAGCTGACAGCATGCATCTTTCAGGCAGGTTGCAGGGCTAACCTACTCTCTGCTAAGGGTTTCAGGGAAAAACTGCTTATCATCCAGCACATCCCATTGCTGTCAGGCTCCTCTTTCAGCCCAACCAACACCACCTGAAGGGGAGCCCCTCCAGGTCTGGGATATCTGCCCTGCAGCCAGGGCTGCTGCCAAGGGACCTTGCAGGAGTGGTTTCATCAGGCAGCGACATCAAAGACAATCCACTCCATGACAGGCTTCAGCATCCATGAACAGTGAGTGTGACACATCATGACAGCACAGATTACATCTCCTTGTAAGGCTGGGCAGACAGATGTGTGCAGGTAGAGGGATGTGGGGGGCAATGGCAGTGCTGCTGACCTCCACAGCCGCTTCAGGTTTACTGTGGGCTCTACATCTGAAGGCACACGGCAGAAGTCTTCTCCTGATTTTGCATCTCTCCTGTCACAGCCTCCACATTCTGAGGACAGGTGTCCTCAAAGGTTATCAGCTCATCTGGCTCAAACTCCTCCAGCACTGCAGATTCCTTGGTCCTGGTTAAAAGCATTTCAGCATTCTGGTGCCTTCTTGCTAGCCTAAAAATAGAGAAATTGAACTCCAAACCCTTGTCTCTCAGGAAGATTGGAGCACACCTTTAGCCAGCACAGAACTATCAATACCAGTCCAGCTTTGCTCAGCAAAAGCCCCTTCCTTTGGCAGGTATTTACCCCAGCTGCTCATGGCAGAGGACTTGCACTGGCAATGTCATGGTGTGGTACATCCTTATTTTTAGGCAGCTATTGCAAACAGCTGGAGATTTTGGCATCAGCTTTTTCCTCATTCTTTACTTGGAGCCAGCCCTTCAGGATGCCTCCAGGGACATGTGCATCAGTACTTGGGCCGAGAGCACAATCAAGCACAGAATCTGGGAGCCTCTTGGGATGACACATGCTCCTGGTCTGGTGCAGGGAGTGTGATCAGTGGTGTGGCAGAGGGGTGCAGCCTGTTCCAAGCAATAGGATCCTGCAGCAGCAGAGGAGCAGCTGTGAGTGAGCGGTACGGGTGAGGCTCACATGGATGTATCCCTGTGCATGTGGCAGGCATGCAGTCCATGTCCATGCAAGCAGCAAATGACAGCAAGTCATCAGGCACCACTACTTGTGCTTGTCTTTATTCTTTCGCTATGTTGCACATCTCATTTCTGATCCTCGCTCAGCAACTCCCTTGGCAATTAATTCAAACAGCGATGCTAAGGTTGGAGGGACCCAGTAAGACCACTCAGCCCACTCCACGCCTCAGGCCAGACCCCTTGCACCCCCTGTGCCAGGGAGAAAAGGGCATTCTTCCTCCCTCCTTCCCTCCGCAGGACCCGTGCGCTACGTGCAGAGTGTGATGGGGAAGCGGGCTGCTGCCGAGAGGGAGCTTGCCGTTCACCAGCGGGAGTGGGAGGGCGAACTGGAAAGAGCCTCCTCTCCCGGTGGAGCACCACCGCCCAGGCTTGACGAGGTGTGAGCTCCTGCGCCACCCGTACACGCCTTGTGTGCCTCTAAGTGTCTGGGACAGGTATTCATGGCCCTGCGGAGCGTGCCCTATCATGCCTTCGTGCCACGGTGCCTGGCAAGCGCCTCCCCTCCCTGCAGCTGCGGCTGTGCTAGAGCATTCCTCTAGGGAGGGCTGGCTCGTACCTAGAGGGATGGGGACCTGCAGACAGCCACCTCCTGCTCTCCAAATGTTCTGGGCTCTTCTGCACCACAGCACCCTCATCACCTCTTCAGCCTGGTCCCTGAAGAGAGACCCCGCTGCAGCCGTGGAGTCACCACTCCCAGCCGGCACGGAGATGTGCTCCCAGGAGCAATTTCAGGACTGCTGTGCAGTTGTGGGGAGCACCCTGGGATAGCTGTGCCCCTTCTTTCCTGTGCGTGTGGCTGGGCTGGTGTGACCCTCCCCAGCTGGTACAGAGCAGGAGTCAGATGTGGCATGGGCAGAGACAACATATCAAGGCTGAGACCTCCCTGTCCCATGGAGGGTCCACTTGCTGAGTGTGGATGGGGTAGTCCAGAGGAAGTCAGAATGCTTCCAGATGTAGCCAAAAAGATGGAGTTAGATGGGATCTTCCCAGAGGGGCAATACCTGTGGAGCTGACAACACTGCTCCATGAGAGCCTTTGGAACAGGAAGGTCCTACAGAGTGACACTCACTAGGGGCTCAGAGGAACTCACTGGCCAAGCTGCCTCTTTTATCTTGAAACTGGAGATGGAGAGACGAAAATCCCTGAGACAATAAGGCAAAAGCAGCTTCTGGTGCTGCCCAAGCTCAGTCAGAGTGATTTCTAGCTGAGCTCACCACATTCACGTAGGCACAGGAGAGAAGGTTGGGGTGGGCAAAACTGAGACAGGGAGGAAGGGAGACATGGGACACCCTCCATGGGCACCAAGTCTGCTGTCCCACCTGCCCCAAAGGTGAGAAGAGAGCCTGCATCCCTATTGAGCCCAGCATCCTTGCAGTCAGCAGTGGTGAACAGGAGACTGCCACGCAGTAAAGTCATCTGCTATGGGAAAGAAACCCCCTGTAGTGGCCTGAGCTAGGCATGGAGAGCAGAGATATCCTAGGTAACAAGTGCCTTGAAAGTGCTGCTTCAGTATCTGCAGTGGCCTGAGTTTTCAGTTTGCCTTGGAGCAGTCAAACAAACGACCCGGTGACCCACCAGGATGGGTTCCAGCTCCATATGCCAAGTCCTGCTGCATCCCTGGTACCCAGAGCCAAGCCCAGCAGGCAATATGGCACTTAACAGAGAAATCTGGAGAGAAGGACCAAGCCCATATGGCCCCTGCCTTTGTGACCTCAGAGGGGTGTCCCTGAGAGGCCACCCCATGCTGACGCAGGTTCTGTTCGAGCTGTGTTCTCCCTGGCTCAGCCAAGCTCTTGCCTGCACCTCATGGCTTTGCCCCTTGACCAGCCAGGTTCATACCACTTTCACCCTGCCCTGGGCCACCTTTCCCCAGAGCAGAGGGGACCACGTCTGCCATCTGGCCCTGGCCCCAGCGGTCTGTGGCATCTCCGGGTGTGCCGCGTAGCAGGGTGCCCCCGGACCCCGCGTGCGCAGGGGCCTGGCAGGCACTGGTTAAGTCATGTGTTTTGTGTTGGGTTTCTCCCCCTCCTGGAAAGTCCCAGTGCGGAGCGGTGGGGCTGAGCCGACCGCACACAGCTGCGGGCCACCACATGAGAGGAGCCAGCTCCTCGGGGATTACAGAGCCCCGGGAGCCTGGGGAGGAGGCAGGAGCACCCGCGCCGTGGCCCTTTCATCTCTCCCCTGCCTCACTTCCCCTTTCATCTCTGCCTCTCTGGCCACGCTCTCTTCTCCTCTACTGCCTTTGCTCTCTTTGCACTTGGCCTCTTTTCCCTGCCTTTCCCCCAGCCCTTCCCACTGCACCTGGCTGTGCTGGCTGCCTCTGCACTGTTCCTGTCACTCCCTCGTCCTGGACCCTGTGCTTTCATCCCCCGACCCCCAGCTGCCTGCTCCCACCCTCCTGCCCGGTGTCCTGCCCCCATGCCAGATGTGCCACTCCATCATCTCCCTCCTAAGCCCAAAACCTCCCTTTGCAATGGAGGAAGGAGAGGAGTAGCACAAGGTCTTCCCCAGGTGTTCTCCATCTGTGCCCAAAAAGCTTTTCCCCCTTCCCCACCTGTCCTGGTGTTCCCACCAGGCTGCTTCCAGACTCACATCCTTCCCTGGCGTGTCCTGTGCTGTCACAGCCAGGCATCCTCTTGCCTCCTCCATCAGCCTCATGGAAGCAATGAACTGGGAATGCTGGTGGACCCTATTCACACAGTGGCCAGGGTTGGGCACTCCCTGAGACAGATCAAGGGATAAAGAAAAATGTTGGGTATCCTATTCTTGCGTGTCACAGACTTGTGCCAGGGGCTGGTGTTCCTCACACACTCTCCAAGAGGCCTGGGGTGTCCCTGGTGTTTTCTTGGCCAGAGGACCACATTTAGGACTAAGAGAGTAAAGAGCATTTGGGTCCAACCATAACTGCAGCCATTACAGCAGGGGCACAACACAAGCTAAGTGGTCTAATGGTTAGAGCTCTCCCTCTGGTCCCTCTAGCTCTCCCTCTAGGCTCTCTAGGGAGACTTGGTGCCCATCTGCTTGGTGAGGATCTCAGCCACTGGGGTCTGGGCTGTGGAGGACCTCCCCATCACTCCTTTCCCAAACAACATCAGCCTCCTTTCTCATGCATCTCGCCACCTGCTCTCACTCCTATGTGCCCACTGCCCCTGCTCAGATCTTCTTTCTAAGGGGCTCAGTGCACCCCAAACTCTTCTCAGCCCCTATCTTTCCCATCTCTTGCCCAGCCTCCCCCTAGAGGTTGTCCTACCCCAGCCTTTGGAGCTGCCCTGGCTCCATCACAGCCTTCAGCCCAAACCCTCCCTCTGCTCTCTATCTCCACATCCCACCCGTGTCCAAACTCTGCTGGCCCTTCTGCAGGCCTGTGGCAGCCCCATGGCCAGGGCTGGTGCAGCTGTGGCAGAGCAGAGAGGCTGCAGTCTGCCCAGCCAGTGGTGACACTCCCAGAGCCTGGCTGCTGCCAGCATGTCTGGTACCTCAATGAGCTCAACACAGTGGTGGCTACAGCCTTCTCACTGGGTAGGTGACCCACCCCTCACGATGGAGTGCAATGCCATTGGAATGCTGTGCCAGGGGTGTGGTGGGCAGGAGCTGGGCCTGGTGGGGGGAGCACAGGACTCCTGGGCTCCTATCCCAAGCCAGGTGCTGCCTCGCTGTAGGTACTTTGCCTTGCCAAGCAGGTCAGTCAGGGCCAAACTTTTTTTCTTCTTCGGGGGCTTGCACGGGTGCTGGTGCCAAGCATGACATGTTGGGGCTGAGCGTCAGGAAAGGCTCGGAGCACCTCTCTGCATCTCAGCTCACAGAACAGTGCCAGCCAGGCTCTCAGGATGGGTCTTGAGCCATGGCTACTTGCTTCTCAAGCAGAGGAAGCATGGAAGCCAGCTGCCCAGACTAAAGCAGGAGAGGGGCTGCCCTCTGCTCCCCTCGGATAAGCAGACACAATGAGGCTTTGCTCTCTCATGACTTCCAGTAGCCCAGGTGCATCTGGCTGCTTTTGTGGGTCAGCAGCCGACCAGGCTCAGCCAGCTAGCACTGCCAGCCCTGCCCATGTCCATGCTCATGCCACCCCAGTGGGTAGCATGGGACAGGGGGTACCACTGAGACAGAACTGTCCACTCATAGCTCTGCTTCATATTGAGAGCTCTGACGGGAGCAGGAATGGAATTTGGATGGGGCTGGGCGTTCCCGTGTAGTGATTCCCCCAGGCAGGATCTGGCTCTGATGACTGTTCTGTGAGGGGAAGAAATACCAGAGGAGTTACTCACGGCTCATTGGGGCATGATGTAGCAACTCCTCATCGGTTCCCCCCACCCTCCAGCCAAAGTTCCTCNTTGCTGGAGCTTTCCAGAAGCAAGAGCTGAGCTGGGGCTTTGGGTGAGAGGAGAAAGGACCCAGCAACCTGCTGTGCTGGAGGGAATCCACTGTCCCTTTGGCTTTTCCACTCTGTGTCTGTTGGTGGGCACAAGGTCAGGGCCTGAGAGAGCACCAGCCTGGGGTATCCACATCTGGACAGCCACAGAT
Source organism: Ploceus nigricollis (assembly GCA_013399945.1). Classification (NCBI taxonomy): domain Eukaryota; kingdom Metazoa; phylum Chordata; class Aves; order Passeriformes; family Ploceidae; genus Ploceus; species Ploceus nigricollis. The sequence goes on from VXBC01011831.1 coordinate 668,243, forward strand.
CTGGCTTCAGACCTGGCAGAAGTACAAACTGATCAGGCCAGCTCAGGTCTCTCTATTGCCTTCTCAGCAGTCACACTCAGGTCAGGTTTTCCTTCCACTCTCCACAACCACAGGGGCAAGAAGTGAGCTTTACTTTCAGTTTACTAGAAGGATCTGAGAAGCTTTCCTGCCCCTGGGACCAGGAAGTTCAAAGTTTGAGAAAACCACTGGACTTCTCACAGCTCTAGCAGAGCCACTGGGCTGGTGGTTCCCTCAGCAGCAGGGACCCTCAAGGACAGAGGAATTTCTAGAGCTTGGGCCAAAATACTTAATGAAAATGGAGTAAGTTTTACCTGATTTTGCCAGCAAGGACTTGTTGTCTTTTTTAGAGCCTTCAGTGCCCTTTTATGACATGCAAGTGAAAGGAATGGCCATTTCCTTTTTCAGTTTTGGAACTCCCTTAGTGATTTGTTTCTGTAGGAAGATGACTGGAAAACACTGGAAAAATCTGATTCCCTCTAGGGGAAACCACCTTCATCATCTGCCTGGGCTGTTCTACACTGATGGTCATTCTTCTCTCTTGGGTGAAGCACCTTGAGCCTTCCCACTCCAGCCCAGAGCTGTGTGCAGTGCTCTGCAGGGTGGAGATGTCCCTCATGGGGCAGTAGGGGGCCATGCACCAGGATGTGCAAGGCTGGAGCTCGGCAGGCTCAAATAGTGAAGAAACATGAGTCTTTGGTGGGACTGGGACATATCCCATTGGTGGATCAGGGAGGGTGGCTCACGGAAGAGAAGTTTGGAATGCCCAGACCTCGGGGAGCCAAGCCCTCACTGGCAGCTGGCTCTGGAAGCTCAGCAGTGGCCGTGGGGAAAGGAGGTGTCCTGCACGTGCTCTGTGCAGCAATGTGGTTGTTAGGACAGCTGCCCAGTGGCTGCTTCCTGCTTAGGGAAGCATGGGGACACTGTTTTTCATAACCACAGGCACACTGGCACCTTGCCTGTGGCTCCCAGACACTCAGTCAGAGAAGCCACAGAGCAGATCTTGAAGACTGGTATTGCATTGGGAGCCAGCTGGCCCCAAGAGGAAAATGAGATGCTGCAAGCAGGATGCCTGTGCCCTGGAGCTGCCTGCACCCAGAGTGTGCTGCCTGCAGCCCAAAGCACCCCTCCAGCAGAGCACTTGCACCCCAACCATGCCACCTGCAGACTGACAAAGATCAAGGGATCTTATGTTTTCCTCTGAAAGTCCCAGGGTCACCAGCTCACACAGGGTCTCTACAGAAGCAAAGAGCACTGGGCACTGTGCTGGGAGTCTCAGCCCAGGTGGGCTGGCATTACTGGTATGCTCTTTCACAATGCTATTCCTATACCTGGCTGGCAAGGCAAGAGCAAGCTGCAGTCTTTGCAGATCCAGGATGCCCAGAGCCTGGTGCCTCGCTGGAGGATGTGATATGTCCTTGGGGGGAATGGCCCTGCCCTGCACTGCTTCCCTGCATCATCAAACACACCTTGTCCCCACTCTGGTCCCCTTATGGGGGAGTCATATCCTAGGATCCTGCTGTTGCAGAGCAGGTGGTCTGGGATTGGCAAGCAAGGGGTGAAAGGGCCAGTGCAGTGTCGTGAGAGCTTCCGTAGTGAGTCAGTCCTCACCCCAGGCAGCCCTGAGATCACAGGCATCTGCAAAGCAGCCCCTGGGAGGTGGGAACCCAAAGTCACCTACCAAGTGCTGGAGCATGATAGATGTGCAGGGCTCCACTGCCCTGAGTAGCATAACCTTAGGGACACAGGGTTTTGGCCAGCCTGGGAGGGAGAGGAACCTCATGGGGTCCAATTAGTTTTTGGGATAATGGCCAAAAGGCAAAAGTCTTGGGGATTTGGAAAAAGGGCCTTGATACTGGAAATGGATATTGGAGATGGAAAAGTAGGATCTCAGGAGGGAAAATGAACTGCTGGAGCATGCCCTGTCAGAGTAAACTTGCCCCACGGGAACAACATTGCTTTCATGCCTCACAGAGCAAGTCTGGGTGCCCCAAAGCCCAAGCTGAGATCCTGTTCCTGCAAGAACACCAGCCCAATGTCTCTGCTGCTGGGAGCCACTGTGGAGACCTCGTGTCTTGCTGTCCCTTCTGTGCTGGCAGACAGAGCCACGCAGGTGCCGCAAGGTCACTGAAGCTCCTATACTTCCTTCCAGCACCTACAGCATTCTCCTCCTCTCCTCACCTGGTTCCAGAAGCAAGGAACCCATCCACATGGTCTCTCCTGGAGGGGAAAAGCCAGCCCTCCCATCCAGGGGTGGTGAAGGGCAGAGCATCTGTCCCAGCCGATCCAGCTCCAGCTGCATGCATGAGCGTTATGAAATGAGGACACGGGCCACTCCCTGCTGGACCCGGGGTGCTCTCTTCCTTCCAGCCTGGTACTCTCCTCCTTGATTTAGTTTTTTTTTTAATTCACTTCTATTTTTTTTTTCTGTAGCCCCAAGGGGTGCACAGCCGTGGGAGGAGCAGGGAAGTTATCAGCCAGGAGACAGCAGGAGCATGATTCCCTGCCTAGCCCCTGCAGGCTGCTGCAGCCAGGGGTGCCCTCCCCACCACCACAGC
>VXBC01011831.1:672161-689259 GCA_013399945.1 Ploceus nigricollis
AGCAAGCTGCCATTTGTGGACCCCCATCGCCTGGCCCACCCATGTTGCCTTCCCCTCTCCCTACTCTCCAGCCCCACCATCCCTCCCCAGGAGTGTGGGAGACACTGGGACAGCTCCCAGCCCAAGCATGGGCACGGGCACAGGGGCAACAGCCAGGATTCCCATGGGATGGATGGGGTCTAGCATGCATTCAACTGGGCAGAAGCTCCCCAGCAGCCACCTTGCAAGTGTCTGGGATGCCTGCGATGGGTCCCCACCTCCTGCCAGTCTGCAAACAGCTCACAGGACAGTTATCATGGGATGGCAGGAGAGCACCCGAGAGAAAGTCTCACACAAGTAGGTCAGCAGCACCGAGGGCCAACCTCCATCCTTCTGTCACCCTAGAGGAATGGCGAGCCCTTGGCAGCAGCAAGAGCAGGGTGCTGCATGCTGAAATACCCTATGCTGTCTCCAATCCACTTTTATTCACAATCAGAAAATAACTTACCATATAATAACACAGACACACACAGCACAGCCCCGGGCATCCGCCCCTCCGGCCACGAAGCCCAAGCCAGCCCAGAGGTGAGAGGTGAGCCCCAGCCCGGGGAGCTGTGCCCCTTCTCCATCCCATGGGGTGCTCCAACCCCATCCTGCTCCGAGCACAACCTCGCATGTGGTTGGAGGAACTTGTGCACAGTGCTAGTGTGTGTCCCCCCCACTTCCCTCCCACCCTGGGCTCCCCATGCCCTGCTGTCCACGACCCCATCCTGCTCCATACCGCTGGGTGCCAGCGGGCAGTCCCCCNCGCTCGCTGCGTGTCTGCCGCAGGATGTTGTGCCCGCGGCCGCAGCACAGGCTCTCACAGTTGTCCATGCCCGGGCTGGTCTTGTTGCACAGGCGCCCTTGAGTGCCCAAGGAGTCCAGGGCCGGTTCTCGCTCGCAGAAGTCGGGTGACTTCTCAAAGTAAACCAGCTCGCTGATGCCAGCCCGACGGCGATGCCGAGCGTGGCCCGGCTCCAGCTGCCCGGCGTTCCGGTTGTGGGGCCGGATGAGGGTGGCCCCGTAGAAGCGGTCCTTGAGCAGGGATCCCACCAGGCGAAACTCAGGCGTCACCTGCCAGCATGTCTTCAGCTGGCAGCTCCCTGAGGTACCGTGGCATTTGCACTTTCTCCTCATGTTGTCCATCACCACCTGGGCGGGGAAGGAAGGACAGAGGAGTTAGCGTGAGACACATTTTGGGGACTGGAGAAGCCACAATGGAGCTCTGTGTGGGTTGGCACTATGGGAACATCAAGGGCTGGCATGAGTAGCCATCAAAGCTCTGGAACTGCAAAGCCAGCAAGGCTGCACCCTGTTGCTGTGCCCAGTGCAACTCATGTCCCACACCCTGTCCCTTCCCATCCTGGTAATACCAACTGGCTTTTATGTTTCATCAAGGGATTGGCACCTAAAGGAGAGGGTGAGCTCTTTGAGCACAGGGAGGAGAAGGAGCCTGGATCTCACCTCCCACTGCTGCTTGGCTCCAGCAGCATCAACCTGATCCTGGACCCCAGTTAAAAGCCAGCATGGTGCATGGCTGCATCTGTGCAGCCATACTGGGACCTCCCCAGTGCAAGGGTCTCCCACTCACCTCACCAGGCAGTAGCACTGCAAGCGGGGCAGGTGGGAGGGATGCTTCCCCTTCCTTTCCCCTCCCCAAGGCCTTCATCCCATAAAGCCCCAGTTCTGGGAGTCCTAGGAGCAGCTTTGCTTTTAGCTCTTGCCTGCTCTCCTTTATCCAACCTGGCCACAGTGCCAGGGGGCTGAGGTGCTGCCTCCCAGCACCACCCGAATTCCAAGCAGGGATGACAACCCTGACTTACGGTTTGTAGAGGCTGCAGTGCAGCCAGTGCTATACATCCACTCCCTTCAAGGGCCAGGGTGCATGGGCTGGGCTCTGGCTGTGGTTTGGGCCAGCCTGAAAGCACAGCTTGTGCAGGGGTCAGGGGCCAGTGTGGGGTTCCTTGGACTCCCTGGGCAAGGCTGCTGAGCCCCCAGGCTGCATGCTGGGATCCCCTACATCCCCCATCCCTGTAAGGGATACTGCTGTGGCCAAGCCAAGAGAAACAGCTCATGCCCATCAATCTCCAGGGGCACAACATGGCCACACATCCCCACACAACCTAGAAAGAGACAGTTTATAATGTCCTCTGCTCTGTCCCAACAGGGAATCCCTGTTGGGTTGTGTGCCCCCATATCCATGTGCTCACACAGGCTTCAACGAGTTCCCTTCCCATGCGGACACCCAAACCTCACCAGGAGCTCAGATGGAGCTTGCAGACTATCACAGGCTGATCCCCATACCCAGGGCCCTGCTCCAGGGCTTGTGGGGGGATTCCAGGGGACACCTGTCCCTGTGAAAGGTGCTGTCCTACAATGCCAGTCCTGCACATCTACCTGGCTTCATGCCTGCCACATGTTGCCTGTTCCTGCCCCCTCCCTGGGAGGGACACGTGTGACAGGAGTGCCTTGTTTAGGTAGGGGTGGGTAGTTTTTATTCCTTGTTTTCTTGTTTTTGAGTAAATCTCCAAGTTGCTAAGCAGTTATGGTAATGAAGGCAGGCCAGGGAAACACGCCTGGAGCTTGGGGCACATGGTGGAGAGGTCTGGGCTGGGCCGGAGTTTGGCTTTCATCCTGCTGGGAGTCCTGCTCCTGCTGGGAAGAGCCTCCACCTCACAGGTAATGAGCTACCTGGCCTCTCCACCATGTCCTGGGTGTGACACCAGCTGCTCACCACTGTACTTGTCACTATGCTTAGGAACACACTGGCACTGGGACCCCATCCTTTCCCACATTCCCTCCCTGCTGGCTTGGCTGGACCATGAAAAATCTGCATACAGGGCTGTGGCTGGCAGGCTCACCCTTAGGATGGAGGGGACAGTGGTGTGACAGCTGGACAGGGGTTCATTTGGGCCTACAGCTGGTCACAGCAGGGGCCAAAGAAGGTGTCAAGTGTGGCCATCTCCATCACCCAAGCCATCACTGCTGAACATCCCGAGCCCCAGCACCACGACACCCATCCACCCCTGACCAGCTATGGCTGATGGTCTTTCCCTGCTGCACAGGCAGCACAGAGGCGACAGGACCCTGACTGAGCTGGGAGAGGCAAGAAGGGCCCATCTGAGTCCTGGCCCCATGCTTTTGTCATTGAATTTTCTCCATGCACCCTTACCCGTCCTTTCCCTGTCTCATAGACACCCAAGTTCGACACATGCCCAGACTCGCTGGTGCTTTCTTCCACACATTCCCAGCTCCTCCCAGGCATGCTCATAAGAACTTTATCGTAGGTCTTTGTTGTGAGGGTAATGGGTAGTTCCTGGCTTCCTTTCATCCTCTCTTGCTCTCTGATCTGGTGAGTTAGGAGGACCTGCAAAGTCTCTTTCACACTCTTGCTGCTCCTTGCTGGGGAGCTTGCTGCCTGCCAGGGATGCAGAACACCCACCTCAGTCTTGAGTTGGACCAAGCAATGATTATCCCAGGGCTTCCTATTCCTCAGGAGCAAGGTCACCACTGCCACTATCAGAGGATGCTGCACATCCCTTGCAGCTGCAATCCCCTGCCCAGCTTCATAGCTGGATGTAAAAAGTAAAAATCAGTGTGTTTCTGCCTGGTTTCGAACCAGGGACCTTCCGCGTGTCAGGCGAACGTGATAACCACTACACTACAGAAACCACATCTGATGGCACCTGGATGCCACCATTCACGGAATTGTCACCTCCCTCCAGCATTGTAGGGTCTGAGCCAGGAGACAGGCTTACCCACACACACAGCACCCTCGGGATACACAGGAACCACAGAGAGGATGCTCAGAATCAGTGAGATGCTGGAGAGCTCTGGATGCTGCAGCTACTTGGTGCGTGGAGAGGGATGGTGCATGGCAGGGCATGGCACGAGGCATGCACGTCCACATCACTGCTCTGCTAAAGAGGTTCAAGCCTCAGGACTTGGAGGGGAGGACCACAGAGCTGCTGCAACGAGCACAGCCATTCCTTTCCTGGGAAATCCCAGGAGATTGTTCCTTATTACTGCAGGAAAATTGCTCCTAGTAGTAAGTGGGGCTTAGGTGGGTGTGGGACCCACAGCATTGCTGTAAGAGCAGGTGGGGAGTTGGAGAACCCATCCCCAGTGGGAACCCATCTCCAGGACCAGCCCTGGCAATAAGCACGGCACCAACAGACACAGACCAGGCACAGCATCATCTCCTTGTTCCAATGCCTGGCACCCACAGCCACCACACATGGGCTCACACCCTCATCTCAACAAGGACCCTGAGCTGGGCAGCCTGTCCAGGCATTGCTTCCCCACCTGCACAGGTACCATTCCCTCCTTTATTCCTTTAGTCTTCTTCTGCCTCTTCTTCTAGCTCCCAGGCTTCTTTCATCAGTTCAGATCTTGTCTCTGAAGCCACCAAGAGCTGACATTGCCAGTCTCGTGCCTGCCTGCCCTCAGGGACAAGCAGACCCCAGGCATTTTCACTGTTACTAGATCCCACAGGAAATGTTTCGTGACATCCCGCCAGAACAAATATTCCTCTCTCAGCTTCCCTTCCTTCTGCAGACTGTGAGGTTTCCCTTGGGAAATAGGGAACACAGACCACAGGTTTCTGAGCACTGCCAAGAGCCCCAGAGATCCGGGGCATGGAGAGATGTAGGGGAATCAGGGTGAGCCCTGCAGTAAGAACTGGAATGAGGGTCTTGCCCAGATTGGGCCAGAGCAGTCTGCAGGGGATTTAGCTGCCCAACACTGAGTGAGCTTTCACCACACACAAGCAAACAAAGCCAAACAAATAAAAAGCTTTGGTATTCCCCAGGCATTTACAGCTTGGCCAAACTGGGGTGGCTTCTCCAGGGTGGTAAAGCTCAGCTCCAGTATCAGGGTAAGCCACATATTAAGGTCCTGCTCTGCAGCATCCTCACCTCACAGCTGGCCTCAAACATGCTCAAAGCAAGAGGCACATCCAAATGTCTGAGCCATCCCAAGGAAACATTCCCTGCGGAATTCTGACCTTTTATTATTTATTCCTGCAGCCACTACACATCCCTTGGCACTGCCCTGGCAGCATGTGGCTGGGGTCTTGGGGACATGTGTCCTGTTGGATTCAATGGATGTGATCTCTCAGGCACCTGCTGTGAGCAAAAGCAGGCAGGGAAATGCAGCCATCCTCCCAGCCCCTCCTGCCTGCATGCTTCTTGTCTCCAGTGTCAGGCTGCTTTTAAACCTCAGCTTCCAGACAGAGTGAGCTACTAATTAGTACCTTTAACGAGACCTGACATCATAAGAATGGAGGGGAGGCTGTCCTGCTTGCCTGAACAGGCTCCAGCACACTACTCGAGATGGGGGACAAGGCTGTGGCCTGTCACCTCTGCTCCCAAGGGCATGCTGTGTTTCCCAGCTGGTATAGGAGCCCACTGCCTAACTCAATCTCATTCACATCTGCCTCCTCGGGGCACTGGCTCCCTTTCTGGAGGCAGAGACATGTCTAGGTGCTGCAGAATCTGTGCTGTGTCCCCATGATGCCGGTGACTTTCTCCTCCCTGGCTTTAGCTTACCGCCACTGCAGCTGCCCAACACCAGGCAGGAGCCAGAATAATTGCTGTGCCACCCCAGTAGCACCACTGCAGCACAGACAGGTGACAGTGGCCTGGGACAGCGTCCCTTGGCAAGGCCAGAGCAGCAATGCTCAGAGGTATTGCTCCCAGCAGGTGTTTGACCGGCATATCCTTGCAGCCCTGTCCTGCTAAGGGGCATCACTGCCTTTGTTCCGGGCAAGACTGGGGAGAGGGGGTGCCTTGGGGGCAATCCCAGACTCACAAATGGTTCCACAGCAGCCAGCACGAGTCCCTCACAGCCTTCCCACACACGTCCTGGGGACCCTGTTCCCACTATCATCTCCCCGCAACCATCACCAGCGCCCCACTCACCTGCCGGCCCACACGGTTGTTGTGCAGCCGCATACGGGAGTGGATATCCCTGTAGGTTTCCCGGGAATCGAGGAAATCCTTGGAAAACTTCTCTCCATAGTCCACATCAGGGCTGCACCCTCCCCATTCCCAGGAGTCCTGGAGGCCAGGGGTCTCTGCGGGCATGTGCTCCATGTGCACCCCGTGCACCATGCCTTTGCCACGGTTCATGGCTTCCAGCTGGAGACGGTGCAGCTTGCGCCGGAAAGCCTCCTCATCGCCGCGGCGCTTCTGGTCGCAGCCGCAGGCCTGCAGCTTCCCAAGAGCACAGGCGTTGGACACGGCGTGCACCACGCCGGCGGCCGCTATGGCGTAGGCAAAGGCGCTCTCCCGAAAGCCTGCAAGGAAGGAGAGACTGGGACTCAGGCTGGGTGGCGTGACCCTCGTGGGGGGCTGGATGAGTTCATCATCACACTGGGGTGCAGGGATTTGGAGGTTCAGCTCGTGTCTTTTTTTTTCCTGAGGCAACAGCTCCCACAGAGGCCATGAGTGAATTGCCACTCTCTGCTCTCCAGCCCCATCCCCACAAGGACACATTGCTGCCCTGAGGGCCAGCCCTGCCCTAACTGGGACCCCAGCTTCCACCATCACCCTGCTCTCACATCACTCCAGGAGATGCCACCAAAGCACTGCTCAGGCATCAGCATCATGGCTCCGATGGGAAAAGCAATCCCTCCTCCCCTCTCCACTCAGAGTTTCCTACTATACTAAATATAACACTGGCCGAGAGATATTTCTGCTGAAGAATGGGCCACTTCTGCTTACTCACAGGGTGCAGATTAGGCAGTAAAAAGAGCAGGCTGCACTGCCTGTCCAGCCCCATTCATCTGCTCATATCCCTTCCCGCCCTGAACCCTGCCAGGTCCCACAAGAAGCTCTAAATGTGATACCACGCTGGAAAAAAATGAGCATCCCTAGTCAGTTAGAGCATGCCGTGACCACACCGTGCACTGCCAGAGCCGGCAGCTGGTTGTCATTAAATACTAGGGAGTGAGGACATCCACAAGTGTCATCAGCTGGGGACAGGGCAGATGGGGACAGGGACAGGTCTCACAGAAGGGGCTTCATCGGGCTCCATGTGGCTGTGAGCAGGGGATACCTGAGAATCTCTTGGCTTCACTGAAGCCAGGTGAGGACCCTCTCCTCCCTGCTTTCTATTTGAAATGCAAAGTAATATTTTTGTTTGTGGTTCCCAGGTCAGGCGGGGAGCCTGCAGTGCCCTTTGCTTTGGTGCACACTGACTGGCCCCAGCATGAGGCAAGGATGGAGGGAGTGCCAGATTTTGTGCCGTGGCGTCACATGTGAATAAATAAATAAATAGCTGGAGTTCCCAGCCTCTCTCCCTCTGTTGGACATGAGCAGTTTGGCTTTGACACAGCTGAACAGACAACAGGTTTGGGGGTGTTTTCTTTACCAAACCCATGCCATCAAACAGGGGTCTTGGGTGAGCACCCCAAAGCTCTGCCAGCTCCCTGCCTGTGCCACAGAGTCGGGAGAAGTGAGAGTGCAAGCGCTGCTGTCGCCGTCCTCGGCAGTGCTCCCCATCACGCATGTCTCCTCCGCGGTTCGCTGCCGCCCGCTGAGCAAACGCTATGATCTTATTAAAGGAAAATGAAATGCAGCCCGGAAACCTGCATTTAAAGTCGTGCTGCTCTTTTGTGTGTTAATTTGACACTGGTGCATTTAAAAAATTAACGAGGCACTGCTTAAAAGCCAGCAGGAGCCTCTCCCAGCTTCCCCTTGGTGTGGGACAAGCTTGCTCTCAGCCTGCCTCTTTCCATGCACAAGTTGAACAACATTTTTCAGCGGGCAGGTAATGGGGCTGCTGGTGCGTACACTGTGCCGTGCAGCCTCCCCAGGGAGAGTGCTGGCAGGCAGTGCCTGCAACACACCCACAGCGCTGCTGGAGCATGAAGGCCCACATCTGGGGAACTTCAGTCCCAGGTGAGCAATGGAGGAGGGAGGGCCAGCACAGAAAGGTCTCCTGGATTCCCTCCCTATGTCAGTTCTCTGATCCCACCATCTGGGCCAGTTTCAGCCCTTCATATGCCAAACCTGGGCACAGCCCAATTTGTCACTGCCACTCTGCTAGCACAGCCAGCGCCTGGGGACAGGGACAGCAAACCCTTCACCCAGCACAACACCCTCCTCTCAGTCCTGCCTCTTTCTCACACATCTCTCCAGTCTAAAAAATAATTTCCGGTGTGGCATCTCCTTAAAATCTCTTCTGGAGCCCAGACACAAGCTCTACCCCACCCAGTCCGTCTAGCAAGCCCGTGTCCTTACAGGTAAAGAGGTCAGGTTGATTGGGCACCCTCCATGGCTGGGAAACCTGTGGGTTAAAGCCCCAGTCCTACTTCTTCCTCTAGGGCTCTCCAAGTACATGTGAGCTGATGGATGATGTATGGGTCCTCTTCTCTGGAGCTGCCATTCCCCGGATTGTGGGCAGGGGACAGACTGGTCCCCAAGACATGACACCACAGCATTCAGGAAGCCTTGTTCCCATCTCATCATTGTCCTTTCCCTGCTCAGATCACTCTGCCTGGCCCCACCATTCTTCCCTGCCTTCTCCCCTTCTTCCCTCACCTGCTCTCATGGGGAGCTGTGAGCAAAGGGGAGGAGGTGTCAGGGCAGCACTGGGATCACAGCAGCCATGCCGGTACAGTTTTGCTAGGAGGTTCAGTCTACCCCAGCCACAACAGAGACAGAGGATTGAAGCAAAGCAACGAGCAACATGGCTGCAACAACCACCTGCCTCGTGGGCCCAGCAGTGGTGGAAGCTTCCAGGAACCACAGCCGAGAGTGGCGTATGGTGGCCAGCCCTGAGCCCTTTGGAGGGAGGCTCTCCAGCTACCCCAGCCACCTAAGACCTCAGCAGTGATTTTTGAGTCACCATATCCCTCCAGAGACCACAGAAGAGGTGTAGCTGTGGGAGGTGCAAGAAGTAATGCATCCTGCAGGGAAGAAAGAAAGGAGGACACAGTCCTGACACCACCACCTGCATCCAGCCTGCTGTGTACTTAAAGACCATGCTAGGCAAGGAGGGCAGGTCTGAAATCTCTTCCCCAGGTCAAATCCCAAAGCAGCTTTCTTAGGATGGAAAGTTTCCCCTGTCAAGCTGTGCCTAAGAGATGGGGGGTCATTTAGCAAGACCCCAAGTCCCAGCAGCACTGGCTCCGCCATGGACGCTGCAGTTCCTCCATCTTTCAAGCAGATGTGTGATGAAGGCTACGGGGCTGGCTCAGGCACAGCTCTGGGCTCTGCAGTCTGTAGACCAGGGAGAGCTGGAAGCACGGCCTTCCTCCCACAGCTCACCATCACATCCAGGCAGCAACTCTCTCCCAGCACTCATCACTGCAATGCCTGGGTGGCACTGAGGGAGCCAGCAGGACAGCCTCATATAGGCCCACCCTAGGGTACCCCAGGGATGCTCAGCTGCCCCCTTCATGGCAATACCCCCCAGGAGTGGGGTGTAGCTGCCAGGAGCTCTGGGCACATTGCCCCAGCCCTGATATAAGGCAGAGGAGAACTTCTCCCGCCACCTCCTGCGAGGCCTGCCGAGACGGCCAGTCCCAACATGCTGCCTCTCCCCCAGCCCCGCTCCCTCCCCTCCCCTCCCCTCCCCTCTCCCTAATTAAACTGCAGGTGAACCTGCCAGGGTCTGGCCCAGCACCAGGCACTAAATGCCTCCCTGCAGATCCCAACTTGCCTCCCTGCACCTTCTTGAGCGTGCCAGGGACAGCCCGCAGCCTTCGCTCTTGTCCGCCCACGGCACTCTGAGAGAGCAGCCCTTGCTGCTGTGCAGGCGGCAGGGAGCCGAGCTCAGCACCACATCGCCAGGAATCCTGCCTGGCCCCAGGGTCTCACTTGCACCATCAGTGGGGAGAAGGTCCAGGGAATGGGGGAGCCCACAGGGATGAAGCCAAGCATCCACAGTACCCGCATGTGCTTCAGGGCCAGGTGGGCAAAGCCCTTGGTTTGCCTGGGGGTGCACAAAACCCTGCCAGCAGCCCAGCTGCAGGTGCGCCAGGCCAGGCGCTGCGGTCTGCGGGCACCGGAGCTTGGCTGGGGCTCTGCAGAGCTGCGTGCCGGGGTCCTGAGCTTGGCAGCATCTCCCTGGATAGCTGTAACAGCACCTGCCTCCCTCAGCACACAGCAAAGCTTCCCCCAGCTCCGTTTCACAGCTGGCTGGGCCCCAGCACCTGGTGTTTCCATCCTTGCAGGGAGTTCCCCACTCCCTGCTGGAAGAAATCAAGTTCTGGCTGTGGCCATGCAGACCCCTTGTCACCAGTGAGCCCTTCTAAGGTGGGTACAGGGCATGGAAGCATCACCCATCTCTCCAAAGGCTGCAGGAACCAAGAGTCATGTCCCCTCCAACCATGAGCCTTTGAAGGCCTTCAAGGACATCCAGCCCCTCCATGGGGGGTCCTAATTTTTTTCAGAGCTCCATGTAGATGGGGCTGAGGTTGGGATGAGCAAAGGGGAATAGTCAGTCCCATAGCACACCTCAGACAGCCCCTGCCCAGCAGCCAGACAGTCCCAGCCCTGATGGCATTGTACCCACCCATGGGTGCACGCATACTGGACAAGGACCAAGACTCAGCATCCCACCACCATCTGCAGCTTGGTTTTTGTCAGGCAACCAGGCACGGGTCAGCCCAGCCAAGCCACACAGTGCCTGGCAGCCCACAGATGCTCTGGTGGGACAATATACCAGGACAACAGGCCATCCTCTCCAGTGGGGTGGACACAATCATGCTGCTCACCCTTGGAGCAGGAGCAGGGGACCTGTTTCCACTGCTGGTGTAGATGCAGCCACCTGCCTCGACCTCACTGCTCCATCCCCCTGTCTCTCCTGAGGCCAGAAGAGAATGTCTCTGTCAGCCAGGCAAGCACATGGAGGGAGAGGGAGGTACAGCAGAGAAGGATGAGACCAGGGACAGCACGGAGATTCCTGGCAGAAGTGACAGTGCCAGAGGATGGGCAGGAAGGTGGTGAGCAGATAGGCAGCCAGCTGGTGAGCCAGGGAAGACTGGGAGAGGATTTGCAATAGCACTGTTGAGCCTGGTTTAACATGGAGGGGACATGGGCCAAGGAAGATGGGGGGTGCAGATGGCACTGGAGACTCAACAGAAGTTACAAAGGACATCTCATACCCCAAGGATGCAGCATCGAAAGGCCAAACCTGAAAAACCCACAGACCACAGTCGTGTCTCAGAAGAATCCAGTGGCTCTATGAGAGCAGGGATGGTAAACTCCTGTGCACCCTCCTTACCCTCTACTGACCTGCTGTTGTGCCTCACAGCCACTGTTTCCCGTGGCCCAGGGATAGCAGCATCTCCCAGGCCTGTGCTCTGCCCAGGATGCTGGCAGCATCCCTGTCTCCAGCTAGTCTGAAGCCACCCCAGACTCCCAGCCCTGTCCGATTTGAAGCCTCTCCTTCCTGTCTCCCCAGAGCTTGTACTCAAACTTCTGGGATCAGCTCAGCAGGATGAGGAGATGGGCACTCATCTGCCACTGTCCTCTTCTCAGTCCCCAGGGGATGAGGTCCCTGGCACCACTGAGTGCCTGGATACTGGGCAGTGTGGGACGGGCACCGTGGGACAGCTTGGAACAGTGCTGCATCCTGTCCGGCTCATGCCCACACTGGAGAAGACGTGAGAGATGCAGGAGGACAGGGCAGAGTTGGGGAGCGAAGCCAAGCGGGGAGAGCGGGAGGGAGAAGCCAGCTACAAATAATTTAAAGTGAGATTCACGCACGGCTGAACTGATGGCAGAAGAAGTGGGAAAAGGAATGAAAGATTAAAGGGGTCTGTCACTTCAGGTTACAAACAATGATCCTACAAGCACGTTGCGTTCCCAGGCACGGCAGGGATGGGGCAGGGCGCAGAGCAGAGACCTGGTCCCTGGAGGTCAGACGCATTAAAGTCTGCAGCATGGAGCCTGCACCCCTCACTTCTATCACTTGCCTCTCCTCCAGCACTGGGCTCCTGAGATGCATCCCTTCTCTGATGGCTGTGCCTGTAACAGATGGAAGGCAAAGCTCACAGCTCCAGCACTGTTATTGAGGGACATGAGTCGGTTCAAAGTGGGCCAGGACTCCAGTATCAAGGCTTGCTCCATGCCAGAATGGCTCCAAGCAACTACATGAGATAGCTTGGGGGCTTGGGGCTCATCCTGCAACCTCTGCTGCCAAAACAGGAGTGCCATGAGATGCCTGCCTGCTCTGATGCTCCAGCCCTACCTCCATCCTGCCCTGCTGCTGGATGTTGTGTCTCCATTCCAGAGAATGGGATCCCACCAATGCTGAGAGCCTGGGCTGAGCCATATCCAATAGCTCAAGACAAGGGGCAGGAGTCCAGGGTCTGTGGGAGTCCCCACATCCATCGGTCACAGCCTTGACAGCAGGAAGCCTGCAGGAGCATCGGAGACACAAGTGAGGTGCAAGGCACTGGGGCCACCAGTGGACAAGGTGAGCTGAGGCAGGGATGCAGGCCAATGCTCTCTGCTGCTGGTGCTTCTCTCCCAGCCTGGTGGTACCCGGAGCAAGGAAGCCTGTCTGGGTGTGTGAGCAACTTGAGCCAGCAAGTCAGTGTCTCCTGCCGCCCGAGGAGACTAGAAGTGAACCACATTCCTCAGAGGACCTGGAAATACCTCGATGCTTATCAGGGCTGACAGTCCCCACCCTTCCTGCCAGGCCCTAACCTGGGCACTGCTCACAGAGGGAAGAGATGCTGCCCTTCTCCAGGAACTAAGGTCCTGAGAGGGACCAGAGCTGCTCCATGGCAGGACCACAGCCCTGATGCCACACATGCTCCAAGGTAGCATTCCATCCAGTGAGGCTGTCCAGGCTGCCCTGGACATCTTCAGACACCAAAATGCTTCTGTGATCCCCTCTCCAGCCTTCTCCCCACTTGCTACAGCTGCCTGTGGGCTCCTGCCACCACATCCCCTCAATGACATGTAAGCCTCAAGCTGCCAACCTCTCCTCTTTGAGACTCTCCTCATAGTCCCAGGGAAAGAAGATGTAGGATGTGGAAGGATGTTTGAAGAAGAGTGCATGGTTGCAACTCTGCTGGGCATCAGGCTGAGAGGCTCACAAAGTGGGTACGTGAGCCGTTTCTTAGGTAGTTTTCACCTTTCTTGGAGCTGGAGGAGTGGTATTTGTCCTGAGCACCTGGCCTGCCCTCAGCACCCTGACTGCTGGCCACTGGCACCACACTGTCCTTCCTGACCGTGGTCTGTGGCAATGAGCACTCAGAAATATGCTGAGGCACAGGTTTCAAGAAAGGGTGCTCGGTTGAAAAGACACATTCAAGTCCTCTAGAAGATCCCATCAGGTCACAGCCCTAATCTGCACCATGCAGGCCAGCCCCTCTGCACCCCCAGAGTCTGCTCCTGAGGGAGAGAGTATCAACCAGGGAGGCTCTGATACAGGCAGAGCCAGACATGACTGCGAGGGAGATGAGATCCTGGCATCAGGATCCTTGGCAGAACGTGGAGAGCTAGGAGAGTTCTCTCAGCAGCACAGCTGGGGGCTCTGTGGGCAGGTGAGCTCCCAGGACAGCCTGTATCCCTGTCCCCTCTGCCTCCATGCTTTAGGGTCCCACAAACAGTGACCCCTTAGCTCTCTGCACTGGAAAGCCAACACAAGGGCAGAACACCAGGGTGACAGGCTCACAGAGCTATGTCCCACTAGTTAGGAGCATCTCAGCTCATCACAACACACTAAAACACCATCCCCAGGGCAGGACTGAGCCAAGATGTTAAACTGTATCCATCAAACCAAATCCCAGAGCATGGCCTCCACCTTCAGACCCACCAACTATGCTGCACACCCATGGCACTGCTCCAAACACCAACCTACACCACATGGGGAGAAGATGCCAGAAAGCAGGAGGGCCTGGAAAGAGTCTCAGGAGCAGCTGGAGTTGGTCAGGGAGGAGCAGCTCAGGACAAGGGCCGGTGCAGGTACAAAGGGGCATGGAGCAGCTTTCCCATAGTGCAGTGCTCCTTTGTCTGGCAGACCATAACATTTCTCTGCCTTCATCCATGGGGATGCTGAAGAGCTCACCTCATCATCCCCTGGGCCAGGGAAGAGCTGTGCAGGGGCCCAGGGGCAACCCATGAGGGCTCCAGAGAGCAGGGGCTGGATAGTGGGACAGGAGGGGAACCGTCCACCCCTTACCTCTGCTGAAGATGATGCTCTCATATGGAATCTTGTTCTTGGTCTCAAGGCTGGAGCAATTCCAGCGCTGGTCCCGGAACTGGTGCTGGCACTCATGGATGGCAATCTGGATACCCTGGATGGCTGAGGCAGTGACGTCAGGGTGGCGCACACACACCTCCAGCTGCCGCCGTGTCAGCCCCGGCAGGGTCAGGCACACCGTGTTGGCATTCAGCACTGGCTCTGATGGCAGCTTCAGGCCCAGGATCTCATTGGAGCAGGAGCTGGGAGGGAAAAGGACACCCTTGAGCTCAGAGCAAGAAATGTGTCAACTGTCAATTGGTTTTCCATTCGGGGAAGGGGAAAAGTCTGTGTGGGACACATATGGGGAAGGGAGATGCTCCTCAATCCACCAGGTGCCCATTGCCTACAGGGAAGGCTGGAAAAACCCTGTACTCATCCAGGCAGAGAAAACCAGCAGCACTAGGGCTGCAAACACCTCCAACAACATAAGTACAGTACAGAGACCCTGGCAACCTTTGCCCAGCAGCAGCCAAATCTGGCCATCCTGCCCCTGGAGCCCAGCATCTCCCAGGCTTTCACTCTCTCTGTGTGCTCTACCAGGGATCTCCCACATTGGCCGTGCACTGCAGATTCTCAGCACACAATGCCCCAGCTTCCCTTCCACAGAAAGCGTGGGCTTCCCCCTGGGAGAATTGAGAGACCCTGGAGCAGGAGGAGCATTCCAGGTCTGGCTCCATCCATGTTACTGGCTGATCCCCTCCCTGCATCTCCTGTATCCCCTCAACACTGCTGGTCCTCATAAGGGAGGTAAAGGGAGTGATCAGCCTTTTCTTTTCAGCTCGGCTGTGAAATATGGAGCCAAGCACTGTGCCAACTATCCTCAAGGTCCCAGCAACAATCCCAAGTCCACTGTCACATGCTATCCCCACTGAACCAGACACCTGTGGCCACAGAAGCACAGAGAGTGCAAGGAGAGGCACATGGTCCATGGCAGGGATACAGGTACTTACACAAATAGAGATGTGACCTGGGGAAATGGGGAAGTAGATGGAGTGTGTGGAGATGGGATGTGGGATGTGGGATGTGGGGAGACAAAGGATGTCCAGAAAGACATGCCTGGAGCTAATACGGAGGTACACATGACAGAGAAATCTGGAGAAGGAGACAGTAGGAAGTGTTTGCCCAACTCCAGGGAATGGCTTGAAGGACTCTGGGATAAACAGTGTCCAAGTGGAAGCAAGCAGCAGACAGTGGGATGCCCAACAGCATCCAGCATCTTGCAGCATGGTCCACTAGGAGCTCAGCACCACCCCACTGCTTGTTCAGGAGAGCTTGGTCCCTGCTGGGAGCTCTCCCCAGGAAAGTCTCTCCCTGCTCCCTGGGACAGGCAAGAGCTGGGTCCCTGGGAGAAGCAAGGAGCTCAAAGCCCTTTGAACTTTGATTACAGAAACAAGACTTGGAGGAGGATGCTGGAGGAAGGACTGCAGCTGCCAGGCCTTGGGGAGAAGTTATTCACCCTCTGTTCCCTCAAACCCTGCAAGCCTGGTGCAGGCACATGGACAGAAGCAGCTGTCAGGGGATGAGTTCCTCAGCTCAGTGCTCACCCAGCTCTGGAGGGAGGGTTCAGCCCCAGCGTCTCTGCTGAATTACAGCATGCTCAGGGCAGAGGGAGAACTGTCAGGATCAGGCTGCTGCTTTCTCCAGCTTCCCAAGGGTGTTTATACCCATCCCGCCACTTTTATGGGTAGTATTCAAACATGCCCCGGTGCAAATCCACAGTGACTCCAATAGAGAGAGTCGAGGTGGAGCAGAGAAGAGAGACAAAGGAGTGCATCCCTCCAAAACCCCTACACAGGAGGGGAAATCTTCTTCCCAGCTTTCTGCACTCATTCCCACTGTCAAGCAAGCCCTGGCTGACAAAAGATGCAGAGCAGGACGTAGCTACCACCACCTCCAACCCCAGGAGCTCCTGCCCCAAACACCACAACGTCTTAATTCCCTTCATGTCCTGAGCCTGACACAGGGTCTGCCATCTTTTCCCAGGACATCCCGAGACGGGGGCGATGCTACGGTCTTTCTCCTGATTGCACTGCAGGGAAACTGAGGCAGGGGCTCCGGAGAGTAGACGGAAGGTCCTTCTGCCTCTCGCTCCACCCAGGGCTCAGAAGGGCCAGGGACCGGCAAGAAGCTGTCACTGTCACACTTCTTAGGAGGATACAGCGCTCCCCCCAGCTCTCTTCCCCCTTTAAATCTGGATTTAAACTTGATTTCACGGTGACAGGCCCCCAGGTCACAGGCTGCAGCGGCTGCTGCTTTAATTAATACAAGTCCCAACGTTAACAAATTATATTTAAAGGGGCTGGAGGGAGGGGGAAGGGCGGGGGACCCCCCCGACTCGTACCAGCACCAGGATTAACCCCCGGCTGCCTGCAGCGCACAAGTTTGGGAGCGGGCAGAGGGAAGGCAAAGATGGACAGGGATGGTGAATTTGGGGGCTCACTTTCTGGAAAGCAGGTGGCCCCTCTTACCCCTCTAGCATTTAGGCGGAGCCAGGGAGAGGACGCAGGGGGATCCAGTAGGCACCGACCCCCACGACAGTGACATCCCAGCCGGCATTCCCCCGTCCTCCGCGGGCGAGCGGGGAAACTGAGGCAGTCGGGGCGGGCGCTGGAGCGTCTCTGGCCGGGGAGGAAGGGGGACAGCCACCTGAAGCGGGAGAAGCTGCGCATCTCACCGGCGTTCCGTCGGGACGAGGGAAGGCGGAGGGGGGCAGCAGCCCTGACAGCCCCTTGAACGGGGGCCGCAACCGTGCGGGGCTGGGCTGGGGCGGCGGGACCCCCCCAGGAGCCCCCTGGGCAGACCGCCCCCGGTGCGGTGCTGGGCGCGGCGGCTTCCCGGCGCCCTCCCCGTGGGGCCGGGGCTCTCA
>VXBC01011831.1:697254-712381 GCA_013399945.1 Ploceus nigricollis
GTGTTCCCCGTGCCGCAGCGCCCCCTGGCGGCCTCCTGCCGCCCGCTCCGCCCCGCATCCCGGGTTGCCACGGCGACGGCGGGGATGCTGCGCCCCCAGGCCGGGAGGGCTTGAGGGGTTCCGCAGGCTCCTGGGGGCCTGGATGGCTGCAGGACTTCTAGGAATCTGGAGGACTCCTGGGGCACTTCTGGGGACATGGGGAGTAACCGCCCTGTGTTAGGAATCTGGGATGAGGTCCTATTGGATGGGGAGCTCTTGGGGAGCTGTGGAGGTCTGGAGAACTGGGAGATTTCTAGGATGCTCTGCTAGCTGTTCAGCCCTCTCCAGGCCACTGGGCCAGTCAGGACCCTGACAGGCTACTGGCAGCATTTGCCTGTGTCGGGGCTTCTCCTGGCTATCAAAGGAATGGATTTGGCTTTGCCAGAACAGGAGCAGTAGGGAGCTGTGGTAAGGAGCTGTCAGCCCCCACAAGAGCTGTCCCTTTTCCCCAGCTGAACAGAGAACAAGACACACAGCCCAACTTGTTTGCACATCCATGAGACGCTCACAGACACAGTGCAGAGGTAACTCGTGGATGTGCAGAGGAATTACCCCACAAGTACAGACCGTGTGCTTCCCCTCCACATTTTTGGCTTCTGTGACCTCCATCTTTCAGGAGCTGTGATTTGGGGCAATGGCAGAGAGGACATAGGTCAGATACCTTACTCAAAAGTATTAAAGGGGTTTATCCATTGCCACATCTCCAGAGCCATGTCCATGCAGCCCAGAGCATGAAAGCAGCCCGTTGTGGGGGAGCTGAGACAGAATCCAAAGAAGGAACTTGCTGAAGGCTGGAGCTCAGACTCTGAACATCTCACAGAGAGTTTCAGAATCCCTCTTATAGGTGGTCTCAGCTATGGTTCCAGAGCACAGCAGGGTGACCTAAAGTTTCACAGGACCTGCCTGAACTGACCTCTCCTGACAGGCAGTCCAGGCCATGGGATGTGCTCAAGTGCATCCAATTCAGAGGGACCTGCAGAGCCTACGGAACAGCTCCGCACATCTTCCAGCACACAGCTCCTGCAACTCTCCAGCTCCCTTCCTGGAGGACCATTTTGCACCCACACACATCCTCCCTGTCCCAGACACAACTGAGGAGACATGACACGTGAACATACTCTCACACAGGCACACGTGGGGACAGTGCCACTGACACACACACACTGGCAATTTGCTGTGTATTCATAGAGATGCAGGAAAATACACAGGCCAACTTATTTACACACCCACGAGGGGCTCACACACACAGTGATGGGTTATACAAGCTCACATGCACACGTATGGTCATGAACAAGCATAAACATGCTACCTGTGCATGCACACACACCAAGCTGCTTGCATGCACAGGTACCTTCACTGGCACCCACCCTACCCTGCTCACACCCACCCCTGTGTTCCTGTGGGTGGGCGTGGGGACAGGAGTTCCCAGGAGCCCTGTGTGCCTCCCTTCTCCCAGCACCACTGTGGCCAAGTCAGAAGGGAATTTCCAGCTGCAAAGCTGCAGCTAACAGATTTAGAGATTTCCTCCTCAGTGATTGCTGGGCCAAGTTAATGGTTCACCAGCACCCTGCTTCTCCTGCCCTTCCCTGCTGGCTGCCTGGGGTGGGGCAGGCGAGGAAGGACACACTGGTGGGCATCTCCAGCACCCCATGCTGCTTCCTTTGCCTTGCAGTCTGCCCAGCACCGTGAGCTCTGCTTTTACCCTGCCTGGCAGTACCCAGCACGTGGGTACTACCAGCTACCTCAGCTTAGAGCTCTCTTGAAGAGGGGCGTACAGAAAAGCCCCCAGTGTCCAGCACTGCTGCAATGTGGAGGGCAGGCACAGGAGTGTGAACCTCTCTGCCCAGGCTTTCACCCTGCTGACATCCCTCTGGGGGTCCTCCCTGTGTGAGCAGGCACTGCACACACACATTCCGCTCTACAGTTACCTAAACCCCTGTGCTGGGTAACCTTGGAGAAACCAGTTCCTGTGGGCTCCTTGCAGCATGGGAGGGACCCCCTCAGAGATTCCTGGAGCCCCTGGAACAGAGGCTTGGCAGCTTGCCTTGCTGGGCAGCCAGGCAGGCTGCTCCTCAGCCTGTGTTTGTCCATGAGGGGCACAGGCTGATCAGGTTATAAAGACATACATGCCTGGCACCCTGCCATCCAGGTGGGGTTGCACGTGGCCCATGGCATGCCAAGTGAATGCCTTGCATGCCACCAAGCCAACAGTGTCAGCGCTGTCCAGGGCTTCTGTGTGCCAGGCTCTGCAGTGGGGACTGCAGTGACCATGGCTGGAGTGAACAGAATACAAGGTCCCTTCAAGAAAGTCAGAGCACAACAGCATAATGTTAGGGCAGCTAGATGTACCTCTGGCATGAGGCATGAGTGGAGGCACCACGGACTGCAAACATCCCAGGTCAGATGGTGGCGGGACACAAAGTGTCCCAAGCAATGACAGCTGTGGGTGATTGAGGAGAGCGCTCACGCACTGCAAGCAGCAGACCAGGGCAGGAGAGTACTCGCCCTCATCCACACACATCTCCAGGCTTGACAACCACAGAGAAAAACAGAGAGTAGGTAAAAAATGAGCTGGACTTCGCCCACAGGACCAGGGGCAGGGCTAGGGGCTGGCAGGAGTGCGACTGATTGGGACTCACGGCTGGGGCAAGGCAGCTCTCTGGCTAATCCCATTCCAGTACGGTGGCCAGCACTTCTCAGCCCTCCCCAGGAAGCGCTGTGGCATACGGCTTTAAATAGCTTTATTAGTGGAAGCCCTGTGCCACGGGGACCATGGGTATGCCAGGCAGCCCCATGCTGCCCTCTGGGGAAGCCAGAACTCCCCAGAGCGCAGAGCTGAGCTCACCCACGCTGACCCTGCCACTGGCTCCACCTGTCTCTGTCCCAGGGGAGCCTTGTGAGCCTGGAGGTGGCCTCCCAAATTGTCCTCGCCTGACCCCAGGCTGTCAGATGCAGAGGCTGAGCTCCTGACGGACGGAGCACTTGCGGCACTGCACCACACAGCACCAGTGGAAGCGGCAAAGGCAGTTCTCCTCCAGCACCACCGTCTCGTCCCGGTGCCCTCTCCCGCAGCACAGCAGGTCGCAGCCACTCGTGTCCATGGCTGTGCTGTTGCAGACACGGCCCCTGGTACCCAGTGAGCCCGTCTTACGATTAGCCGAGCAGAAATCAGGTGAGTCGGCCGAGTAGATGAGGTCCTGTTTATCGGGAGGCTTGATGTTGTCGCCCACAGGGATGAGGGTTTTCCCGTCGTTGCCTCCCATCACCTTGAAAGCCCCATTGAAGCGCTCGAGCAGGCGATCGCCCACCTCGCGGAAATGGGGCATCTTCCTCCAGCAGGTCCGCAGGGTGCAGGAGCCCGACAGCCCGTGGCACTTACACTCTGTCCTCATGTAGCTGCGCACCGCCTGAGGAAGAGACAGCGACGCTCAGCCCTCCCAGCACCCCCAGGCAAAACCCTGCCCCTTGGTGCTGCCCTGGCCCGGGGGAGGGGCTGGGGGTGGAGAGTGGCCCGGGGGTTTCCAAAGCACCTGCAAAGGATACCCAAAAGATATTGGGTGATATTTCAGCCAAAGCTGGTGCAGGTACCTGGCTTGGGGACACTGAAGGTGGAGGGCTGGGCAGGGGCACAAGGGGTGCAGGGGACAGGACAGGGAGTGCAGTGGCCTTACCAAGCGCCCGGCTTCGTTGTTGTGCAGGTCGATAAGAGCTCGGATGTCATTTTTGCCTTTCTTGTTCTTGGCATCCATGAACTGCTGGGATTTCTCGTAGCCAAACTGCACATCATCCCCACAGCCCCCCCACTCCCAGGCGGTGCCCTCTGTGCCTGGCCCCGCTGTGGGCGAGGGGGGCGCCCGGCTCCGTGTCAGCTCACAGCCACACTGCAGCAGCTCGCCCATGCTGCAGGCCTGCGTGATGGCGTGGCTCACTCCAGCCGCCGTGATGGCGTACACGAAGGCTGTTTCACGGATATCTGCAGGAGAATGGACAGGGCCGGGATGTGGGGTCAGCTCCAGGAAGCAAAGCACCAGCCCCTGGTTGACATCGCAGGGGCTCAGACTCCCTGTTCTCCCTCTTCATATGTGTTCGGTGCTGTTCCCTGGGTGATGCACCCACCCTGAAACGGGCTGCCTGGAGCAGGAGATGCCTCTTGCAAGCAGATTTGAAGACTCTGGGGGATGGTCAGGCCCTGCCAGTGTTCCTGCACTCAGCTGTGGAGAGGCAGCAAATCTCCCACCTCCTCTTGCAAGTCTGGGTGCTGCCCCATGGGAAAGAGGGAAGCTCAGAGAGCAGAGGGTGGTCCCAGATGACCAGGTGGTACCCACAGCCTCCTCACATTACCCTGCAATATCCCTCCAAGCAGTAAAAATCCCAGCCCCAGCTCCAAACTGGCACCTGGAAACCAACACTGCGAGGGATACCAAGGGTGCCACTCACCCTCTGCAGGGCAGCAGTGATGAAGCTGTGCTGCCTGCTCTCCCCCCACTACCCTCTTTGCCATGGGGAGCTGCCTGCCCCCCTCTCTCCACCGGCACAGCCTCCACCCTGCAGGATTATTTATTATTAGTATTTGCTCCTGTCTCTCTCTGCTCCGGGACACGAATTCCAAGCATCTTTCCCCTGCCCAGACCTGCCGCTCGCAGCCGCAGCCAGCGGGGGATTCTGGCAGCAGGGGTGCGGCGCCCTGCTCGGGGGGCTCCTGCGCTCCCCCTGCTCCGTGCCAGCCCAGCTGCTGCCCACCCAAATGCCAGGGCAGGGCTGGACCAGGGTGGTGGCCTGCAGGAGATTCCTAGGGAGGGAGGGGAAGGTGGGTGTTGGGGGGTGTCCCATCCCTCCATCTTCAGTATTCTGATTTTGGGAAGCTGCAGGAAGAGGGATACCAGGGCACCAGTTCCATGAGCAGCTCCTCCAAAAGCCCACGCAACACCTGCATCCCTCTGGTGTTAGCAGGAACTGGGCACACCAGTGCCTTTCTGGCAGTGCCACCAAGGTGGTACCACCCCCTCCCCAGGCCCTCCTGCCCCCGCAAGCCACCCAACCACCCGCCTGCTCCCATCTGGGGTTGGCAGAACCCTCAGCAGACAGCCCAAAGCTGGCAGAGTTCTCCATGCCACCCTGCCAGCCGGGCCCTGGGGGGATGCCACTCCTCTGACAGTTCCTCCAGACACGTAGCTGCCCCCAAGCCAGCCTGCCCTGGCATGCCACACCTGGCACAGGTGGCAGCAAGGGAAGAGGGGACAGCCATGACTGTGACAGGGAGGCTCTGTCCAGGAATGAGAGGTTTGCAGCATCCTTGGATAGAAAAGGATATTGGATGGTAGGTGTTCATCTGATGGAGCTGGGAACCCCAAAAATGCTGAGATACTTTGTGCAGTCCCTTTAGGCTTACAGGGAAGCTGGTGCCTGCTGGCACCTCTGAGGGCTTCTGACACCCACCTTGTTGCCCTGGGGAACTCCACACCTCTAGCTGGGATGCCCCATGTCCTCAGAGTGCCAGGGACTCAAACTCACCACTATCCCTATGACATTGCTTATCGCAACACCCCAGCAGTGAGGCTGGACCAATGTGGTGGCTCCTTCAGCATCCCCATGCTTGATGTGCCTGTGCCTCCTCCAGCACAAGCTGTTCCTGGGTACCCAGCAGCTCATCTGCCAGGACCTTTCGCTCACCACCTGGCCCGGCCCTGCATTCTGGCACCACCCCACTTCCAGAGCAGATCCCTGCCTGGCACAGCTCCCACCTGCCTTGCTGCCAGTTTATGGTGAAAATAGGTGACTGCAGAGGCAGGAAAGTCCCCCATGTGCCCTGACTCACTGCCTTTTGACTGAATACACCTCCCTGTGTTGGGGGAATCCACATCTCCAAATCAGCTTTTTAAATTAGCCTATCCCCCTCCCATGGGCCAGTGTCTCCCCTGAGGCTTCAGCTCTGACCCCCACTACTATCTGCAGTCAGCTGGGTGCCCGGGGCACCCTGCCCTCTCCAATCCCCCCAGGAATGCCACCTTGACCCCCCTGCATGTCCCATGGACTTATCCACTTTGCCTTGGGCTGGCCATGCACCAACAGATGTGATGACTGAGGGGACTGGGGCTTGCTCCAGCATCTTCATCTGCCATAGCACCAGGACCAACATGGGAAGAGGGGCAGGATTAAATTCACCTCCCACTAAGTGATCCTACCAGCCCAAGGTGTTTCAAGCAACCCCTCTTGCTTGGAGCACCATCCACTCCCAGCTACTCTCCCTGAGGGGCATGGCAGGGCTTTCCCATCCCTTACACACTCACAGGTGCCCTCTTGCTCTGCCCCTGCTCTGATTTCGATGCAGCTGGGCCTGGCTTGGACCACTGTATCCACTGTCTGAGACCTGCACATACCTTCCTGCCACCCAGCCCTGTTCCTCGGGGTGACATCAGGGTGCCCATCCAGGGACAGGGACAGGAGACAAACACTCCTCTCCTCCGCTCCCTGCAAGACCAGGAGGAGGGATGTGAAGGGCACCCACGGGGTGAGGGGCAGCTCCCAACGGCTGCACACTGCCTCCCAGCCGGGCCCCTTCCCACAGCACACCCTGGGGTCCCGGGGGAGCAGTAAATCACTGCCAGACGAGGGTGCATTCTTGGGCTTCACGAAGCCCCGCACTGTCTGGGAGCATTGGTAATTGCTTCATTACAACACAGGGAGACATGTCCCGGCAGTAAAACCTCAGCGCGACTGCACCGGGGAGCACTGAGCAACCCCCTACCTGCACACACACACACACACACACAGCTTTGCACACCAAGACTCTGCTCCAGGAGTCCCGGGGAGGTGCTTCACCAGGCTGGGGTCTTTTTGGGAAATGGGAAGCTGAGGAAGCACTGGCCTTACCCTGCTGCAGGATCTTGCCGAAGTACTTGCTGTGGCTGGTGCAGTTCCAGCGGCGGAAGCGGAATTGGTACTGGCACTCCCGGACGCCCAGCTTGGTGCCCTTGGCCACCTCCTGCACAATCTCTGGCTCCAGCTGGCACAGCTCTGCCTGCTTCCCCGCCAGCCGCTTCGTCTTGCGGCAGATGCTGTTGGGGTCCATGACCAGGGGGCTCCCCACTGCCCTGCAGGAGGGGACAGCGAGCAGAGCAAAACCAGCACCCAAGCCCAGGAGAGGCCAGGGTGTGGATGGGACATGACCAGACCTACCCCCAGGGAAGGAGCAAGGCTGCAGGGCAGTGCCAGCTCCATCCTGAGCCCGGGTGACAAGGGGACAGAGAGACATATGCAGTGGGGGTAGGACAATAGGTATGGGTGGCTCACCCAGGCAATACCTTGCCCTGTCCATCCACTGGGGAATGGGGGGGTCTCCTACCGTGGGACAGGCTATAGGATGATGCTGGCACATACCACTCTACATCCTTGGGGACATCTGTGGGGGTGATGGTGGTGTCCCCAAGGGAGGTGGCAGAAATACTGTGCTACTCAGCATCTGCTCTTTGGGGCTGGCACTGACCTAACCCAGCCCTGGCATTGCCATGTGACTGATGCCTGATGCAGCTGCATCTCCCAGAGCAGCTGGGACACAACAAGGAGCCCAGCCAGCATTCTTGGTGTGTCTCCCCCTCTCCACGGGTTCTCGCTGCTTTACCCCGTGGGAGACTAGAAGAGTGACCTTGTCTCTGATAAAGCCCCTCGGCTGCTGGCCAGGATCCTGTACTCACCTCCCCAAATCCAGGCACTGACTCCAGGGAACGGAGCCGCAGGCGGGTGCGGGAGTGCAAGGGAGGGATGCAGGTGGCATTGCCAGCTTTGCCAATGCCAGTGAGGGAGGGCAAGTCTTGGCTGGGCCCACGTCAGAGGCAACTTCTCCTTGCCAGCACAGCTGGAGTGAGGTGCCTGACTCCCTGGCCCTGAGGGCAAAGTCTGAGCACAGCGCTGTGCTCCCCGGTGTGCCATCGGCTACAGAAACTCCTGTACTCTCCCCACACATTTCTCCCGGAGTGCCCTCCACGGCACAGCTGCACAGCCCGCCGGCACCCTGCCTCGTGCTGGCACGGGCCATGCTCCAGCTCTGCCACGGGCAACTCCGGAGCCATGGGCCACACGAATTCAGAACACCCTAAACTCAGCCCACCCTTGCCTCCAGCGCTGCTCCTGTGAGCTCAGAGCTCATCCTGCTCAACAACATGATTTTCATGGCCATGGATGCCCACAGAACCTCAGGGCTGGACCCAGCATACCCCAGGATGAGGACATGCCTGATGATTGGGAGGTTACATTCCCTGGGATTCCCTGGGGAGCAGTGCTTGGGCGGCCCGTGCTGCCTTCAGCCCCACTCACTGGAGAGCATCAGCTGCACAGCTTCCAAACCCAGAGCTTTATAGTCTGGCCAAGCCCCAGGGGCTCAAAAATCACAAGCTGAATCTCAGTGTTTAACTGTGTTCTGGGTTTCCTTTTCACTCTTGTGCAGCTGGGGGGCTGTGTTTGGGACACCAGGCTGCAGTACTCTGCTTGCAATCCTGTCCCCAGTGCAAAGCCCCTCCAAGCCCCTTGTTTGAAGCTCAAAGCCCTGCCAGGATCCCCCTGATTCATGTCAGCTCCCCAGCTGCCTCGATCTCCTGCCTACTAGACCCCAGCTGGGCTTGGAGAGGACATGCCGTCTTGCATAGCCTGGAAAAGGAGCCCTTATACTTTGGCTGGAGGTTTAAAGGTTAAACAGCTCAACAAGAGAGGCATAGCCTGGAAAGGGAACTTCCAGCAGGAAAACTGAGGCAAGCCCACACTCCTGCCAGGGAGAACCCATCTCCCTTTGCTCCCGGCAGCTCAGTTTCCCTTTGCTGCATGATTCACACGGACCTCTGCAAAGGGATGGGGCAGCTAGGGAAGCATTGCAGAGCTTGCCTGACACAGGTCCTCCATAGGTGGGGAAACTGAGGCCCAGGTGGAAAGTGACCAGAAAATCTGTCCAGACTCATCCCATGATGACCATCCAGGGATCCAAGCCTCCGTGCTGGTCTCCAAGCTTGCTGTCCTTTGTGACCGCGGGCTCCCGACATCTACAGCAGGATGGCGGAGGTTTGGCTGCCTCCGCCGGTGGAGTGGGGAAGAGGGGGAGCCGAGATGGGACTTTCATTAAGAGACGACTCTTTGTACTCATATAAAAACGATGCACCAGCCCCCCGGGGCCGTCAGATCAAATACTGAACTGTGGCTCACCCCAGCCCGCTGGATCAGGCCAGGAAGAAGAGCTCAGCCCCGCGGGTCTGGGGGTGACGGGCGGCTCACCGGCACCGCGGGGGTCCCCACCCATGGTCCAGGCGGCAGCGAGGCTGGCGGGAGAGCGCAGGAGCCTTCTGTCCATGCCGACGAGGCGTGGGGTGGGCTGCCTAAGTCCAAAGCGATGTTAATTTCCGCTGGGCTCCACTTTCTGGCACAGGGAGGCTGCCGGGAGCCCAAGAGCTGTTTTGCTTTGGAGGGTTTAGGCGGGGGGAGAATAGGGGGGAGACAAGGGCAAGAAAAATGCTGCCAAACTGCTACCACTTTGGCAAGGGCTCCGGCGCAGGGCCCAGATCTGCCTGAGCTTGTCCCGCTCCAAGGCCTCCCGCATCTACAATTAAGGTGCCCCACCTCTGCTGCCGGGCACTCCTCCCCCTGCCCTGGTGAAGGAACAGGGTCGCCAGCCCGGCTCCCCGCAACTTGCCTGGGGCACCCCGGCCCCCTGCCGCCTCCTGCCTGGGAGCCCCCAGCCAGGCTCAGCAGCACAGCAGCATCCCTGCCACCTGCCCCTGGTGCCCTTGGCTGGCTGCCACAACTGCTGCTGGGGGACTCTGGTTTGCCCTGAAAGCTGATGGGATGATGAACCCCACTAGCCCACCTCCCAGCAGCCCTGTGTAAGGGAAACAACCCCCATTGCTGAAGGGAGACTGAGGCACAGAAAAGGGGCTGCAAACCACTGCCCACCTGCTGCTGTCACCCCACAGGCTGCCACAGCCACAGCCTGAGCCCAGTCCTAGTGACACACGTCAGACAGGAGTCACCGGGGCTTCTGATGCACCCCCTGTGCTCTGGATGCTGTGCCTGTTGCAACAGAGATGGGGGTTAAGAGCCATAATCACCATTTTTTCCCAGCTCAGCTCATGGTCGTGGAGCTTCCAGTATGTCCCAGTCTCATTCCCAGCCAAAATCATGGACCAAGGAGCCTGGGCCAAGTCACCATCTTCTCCTTGGGCATGGGGATGATGTGGAGCAGGACTTCTGGCCCCTGCCAGCAGACCATTATGGAGGGGACCCAGTGGGGTCCTGGTTTGCAGGAAGCTGAGGGAGTGAGGCTGGTAGCACTATGCAGTGAGAAGGAGGATAGTCAGCTTTCAAAAGTCACACCTGGGGAGAGCAGTGGTTGGGCCATGCCAGATCCATGTGGGATCTGACCGGCCTGCACCCATTGAGTACTGCTGCCTGGGCACTCCTGTGGGGCAAGGGGACTGTGCTCTAGGGTAGTAAGGCTGTGTCATGCTTCACATACAGGTCTCTATCCCAACCTCTGGAAGCCTTCAGCATGCACGGTACTCGGGTACCCAGGTCATCACTCTGAGCCCACAGGCAATTCTGCAGCCACCTGGAGAGGTAAGAACTGCAGGATGACAGCCCTGGAGAATGGACCTCCATCCCTGGGGACATAGGCCACCTCATGCCCCACACAATGATGTCACACTGAGTGACAGCCAACAAGTCAAACCAAAGGGAGCCCGTCTCTTTCCAAGCTGTGCAAACAGTGCAAGGGGGACCCAGAGATGAATTTTCACCCATGCAGCTTTCCTACAGCCCATGCAGGCATGTGGCGGGCACTCAGCCCCTCACCCGGGGCCGTGCGTGGGTGCTGCCACTAACCGGGGCAGCTGGGTGTGGAAACCGAGCAGGAGGCCCAGGAAGGTGTGGTGAGTAAGCAGCAAGTCACTGCCCTGGGGGGCACAGCCAGGGTTTGGCTGCCAAGCAGCGCCCGGGGCACTGAGGGAGCAGGAAATGCCATGGCTTGGGAAGAGAAGGGGGACCCCCATTTCCTGCCCTCCTCCTTACGTCTTCTTGGCAAGGATGGCATGCAAACAGCTGGGAAGCTGCCTAAAGGATAGAGGCTTTGGCATGGCATTGCATCAACCCATGGACCTGCTAGCTGCAGGGTCATGCTGAGGCCAGGCTGTCGTGAACAGGAGCTGCCCAAACTTGTGCTGCAGGTACTGGGGGGATGGAGGGAGCATTCACCTGCAGAGGTGGTGGTCCTGTGGTGTCCAAACCCTGGAAGGGCTGGGATGAGAGGAAAGAAGTCCACCCACTCATGGTCTCTGAGTCCTTCTTCTGGGTGCTGACAGAGGCTGGAGCTGGCGTAGCATGAGGGCTTGGCTAGTTCATGCCCAAATGTGGGTGCCACTTGTTGTGGTAGGACCCTGCAAAGCCTGAGCAGATGTCAGGGTGTGGCCAGTACCCTCCTGCACGAGGGGGTTTGAAGCGGTCAAGGTTGTGATGCAAAGGCCAGACAAATCCTCCAGCTGGGGGCATGTGTAGGGCATGGCC
The DNA here is from genome assembly GCA_013399945.1 of Ploceus nigricollis. Classification (NCBI taxonomy): domain Eukaryota; kingdom Metazoa; phylum Chordata; class Aves; order Passeriformes; family Ploceidae; genus Ploceus; species Ploceus nigricollis. Next base: position 708,829 of record VXBC01011831.1, read on the forward strand.
AGGGAGCCTGGGTGTCACCATGGGAGACTGGATGTGACCAGGAGCAGGGACAAGGGATGGCACTGTGGAAGTTCAGCTGCCTTTATGGGAGAAAACAAGTAGCCCAATGCTGGAGCCAGTAGTCATCTCAAAGGGTGCAAGAGAAACGTTGTCCCTTCAAAAAACCCAGCAAGTCAGCAGCTGCCCAGCAAGGGCACAGGAACATGGCATCAGGCAGGGGCTCTCTCACTGGGAGATTCATTTCTGCCCATATAGTGCTGCTCCAGGGGAGAAGGCATGCCAGGGAAGGCTGGGCAGCCCAGTGTGTTGGGTGCCGTGGGGTAGCAGCTGTGGGTCAGCAAGCCCAGGGGGTGACTCACAAGGCTCACCCCAAGGCACACAGGCAGGGCCCTCCAGCCCAGCAGCCTGCCCTTACAGGCTCTAGCCTTGCAGTGTGGGTGCTGGCCAGGGCAGGGAAAGAGAAGAGACCACTGTTGGGTGGTCACACAGGGTGTGTGGTTTGAGGGACATGGGACTGGGACCCCCTCAAGCAAGGGTACAGACACAGGGGCTGGTGGGAGAGGTCCTCTCTGAGCACCTCTGAAGAAAAGCTGGAGGTGCACTGCCCTTGTGCATGGATGGGAAGGGGATGGAGGGCGGGTGTCCATCCCTCTGGACCCCCTCAGACCCACAGCTGGAGCAGAGCACATTTCAGCTGGGATGATTTTCTCCCTTGTTTTCTCTGCTGTCTCCCAGCTGCTCTCAGCCATGCCCATGGAGAGCCAGCAGGCACCAGGGAAGCTGGTTTTGCTCGCCCCCATCCCCAGAGTGCCTCTGCACTCCTGCAAGCACAGCCCGACTGCAAACCGGCTTGGCTGAAATCCTGCCCTGAACCTGCCTGGGGCTCCTCAGACACCAAGGTTCCCTGCTCTGTATCTCTTCAGCCTCTGGGCCAGCCCAAGAGCCCCAGGCAGTCCCTACCTGTCCTGCTCAGGGAGAAATCACTGTTGCACAAGGAGCTGAGCAAGAAATCTGTAAAGAATAGGGGAGGAGGAAGAAAGAGGATTTACAGAGATGATGGGAGCAAGGAGAGCCTACTCCCTGCAGCTTGGCACTAATCAAGGTGCCAGCAGCACGTGAGGGACATATCTTCCACTGGCACTGACCACAGCCTGCTCCCTTTTGCCATGGAAAGCTCGGTGTCTTCAGTGAGCTCTCTGGGGACATCCTAACACAATGAAGATGCTCTTTCTCAGGCTACAATGTCACTAGCAGGATGTCAGTGCTTGTACATCACGCCTATATCTTTTTCCATAGATGAAGCTGTGTGCCAGGATCCCAATGGGCACAGTTACCACCTGTGAGTGGCCAGGCCTGGCTGCTTGCCTGGGCTGGGACTGTGCCTCTTGGGATCCAGCCCAGCAACAGCCCACCACACCTCTCTCACAAATTAGGTCGTCAGTGGGGGAAAAAGCTGGCTTAAACGGGCAACCCCTGTATCCCCCTGCAGCACACAGATAATGTACTCAGGGGTGGGATGGGGAAGTTGTAAAGACATTTTTTTCTTAGCTAGGGGAAAATGCCCCCTTGGCTAAGCACCCACAAGTGCCCAGTGATGCACACACAAAGGTGTGCCACCAAAGTCCCTATGCATCAGTGACAGTGACAGCAAGGAACAGCTCTATCAATGCCACCAGTCCTGAGGCTTACAGGAACTCTGGCACAAAACACAGCTGCTCCCCTGAACCCCTCCCCACCAACAGCATAACCCACAGACATCAGTACTACCCAGACCTGGGAGAGGAGATCAGTACCAGGAGCAGGCACATGGGAAGATGCCTGTCATGAGTGCCCAGACTCCTCTGCCCCACACAGGAAGGGCTCCCTGAGATGATCTCAGCCAGGGGCCAAAACACCAAACTCTGAGAGAAGCAGTTCATGAATCACCCAGCTGCTCCTATGCCTTGTCCCGGGAAGCCTGGCACGTCTGTTTGGTGGTGCTGGTGGCCTCATCCACCCACTGCCTCTTCCCAGCTCTCTGGCTCCAGAGTGAAGCAGAGTGTGAGCTGGTGATCCCCCTGAAGCCACTCCACTGCCCAGTGCATTCGCCATGCATCAGGCAGCTGACGTATTATTCTTAAAATAAAGGTTCCTTTTCTTCTTCTTTTTTTAAAAGAAGAAAAAAAAGTTTGACCCCTTGCCCTCCTCTGCCAAATCCTGCTAATCTCCTGAAGTCACTGCTGCCTGTGCACACATGGCACCAGCAGGACCCAGACACCATGGTGAGATGCAGTTCTGAGCACCTGGGGCAAGGGGCACCAGTACCCCAGCACCCTGCCCTGGCTGGTGCTATCTGCCTGCCCCTGAAATGAAGGCAAAATGAGCTTCTGCTTCACCTTTACCTGCTCCAGTCATGGGCAGATGTCCTCAAAGCTGGAGCACAGGGCATGAACTTGGAGATATTGATGAGGATGGGGCAGAGAAAGCATGGACAGCTGAAGGGACAGCTGTGTGTGAGTCCGAGAATTAGCCAGGGAAAATCAGCAGGTCTCAGGCAGCAGGAGGGCACATGCCCTGCAATGGCACAGCTACCCTGAGGTGGGTGGTACGGAGCATGGAGACCCTCCACAAGCACCCTGCCTTGGCCAGGGCTTGCCCTACCTCAGTCTCCCCTCTTCTAGCAGAAAACCCCAAGGCAAGTCCCTCTCAGCCCCCTGTTAAACCCTTGTCTGGCAATAAACACAGCGCTTGGGCTCCAGGGACGAGCTCTCAGCTGATGTACAACTGACTGTAAGAGCACCATTTATACTCACAAAGGCCCCCAGTGCAGCCCTGGAGCCCAGGGCTAGCAAAGGGAATGGAGACGTGGAATAAATCACTGGTGGGCAGGCAGGGGACCATGAGGGGAAAGGCTTATGGAGAGCTTTATTTTAGGGGTCAAAAGAGTGTGACAATGTGGAGACGAATAGCCTCAGATAATGAATGATAGCCCGGACGGCACGCCGGGGAGCTGGAATCTAAGCACTTAAAACCGGATAAAGACAGGCTGGGTGAAATTCTTAATAGATTTAAATAGTTCATGTTTCGACAGATACCTGGGCTTTCCAAGGCTGGGTCCCAGTTCTGTGCCTGTAATGAATCCCCCACCCCCTCTGGTATCCTGCAAGGCACCGTCTCTGCCTTTGATGAGGGCACCATTACAAATAGGGGTTTTATCCCTGCTGTGTCCAGGCCACCATTCAGGGGGGACACTGTAGGGACCCTAAGGCTTTTAATTAAATTTGACTTATTGAAGGGGTCTGGAAGCCACTAAGCCCCCTTGCCCACCCCCCAGGCATACAAGTCTCCCAGGCAGTGGGCTGGGGGTGTGGGGAGGCAAAGTGCAACTCTCACCACAGGACCTGGGCTCCCTATACTCCTGGGGATCCCCCAGCCTGCTGCCTCCAACACACTTGTGTGCCCAAACCCTGGCAGTATGTGGGTGACCCGGTCTGGATCAGAACAGCCAGTGAGCAGCAATTCCAACCCAAGTGGTGCCTGCGTGTAGGGGACTCTTTTGTCCCCAAGCTGGGGG